>CM031938.1:7500-10000 GCA_018703725.1 Brassica juncea
GCACCATGGTCGACTAGAATTGTTTGAATATCATGAATGCGTAAGACATGTTGTGGCCGAGCTTGTTTATATCATGCGGCCACGTGATCATATTATGAAACCTAATACATTACATGGTAATATGATTCAGATGTCGAAAATAGCAAACAGAGACTATGCACCCCTCAATCTCTCCGGAGATAACTACTTGCAGTGGGCATTAGACACAAGGATTAGTCTAAAATCCAAGGGACTCGGTGATACAATCATCGAGAACAACAATGAGAATGAAAAGAACCGATACAGAGCCTTAGGCCTTATGCGGCATCATCTCATTGATGGTCTTAAAGATCAGTACATGACAATCGAGAATCCACTAGATCTTTGGATGGCTTTAAAGAATAGATATGATCACCACAGAATGGTGTTGCTTCCTAAAGCAAGGCATGATTGGATGCATCTAAGATTCTTAGACTATAAGTCGGTGGATGATTACAATTCAGCTCTATTCAAAATTGTCTCGATACTAAAGTTGTGTGGTGAAGAGGTAACCGATAGCATGATGCTTGAGAAGACCTATACTACCTTTAATCACTCAAACTCCGTGTTGCAAGAGCAATACAGGACAAAGGGTTTTGCCACATACACTGATCTGATCTCTTGCCTACTCCTGGCCGAGGCAAACAATGAACTCCTACTAAAGAGTAACGGAGTTAGACCGGCCGGGACAGCACCACCACCCGAAGCTCATGAAGTTGAGAAGAAGGATCCTAATGAGACATACTTTGTCCAAGACAATAAGAAACCATACGGCAATAGCCGTGGTGGATTCAAGAGGCGTGGACGTGACAACTCAAACGGTCGAGACGGCTACTCGACCGGCCGGAAAGGAAACCACAATAACCGTGGTCGTGGTTCCAATTACGGCCGGGGACGAGGCAGCTACGGCCGCGGACGAGGTGGCATATCCAAACCATCTTACACGTCCAACAAGTCTCTATGCCATAGATGCGGAAGTGATAATCATTGGGCAAAGAATTGTAGAACTCCGAAACACTTGTGTGACCTCTACCAAGAGAGCACTAAGAACAAGAACCCGGAGGCAAACATGATCCAAGAAAACGTCCAAGAGGACAAGGAAGGATATGGGTATGATGCTGACAATGAATCCGACAAGGATAACCAAGATGACCTAATGGATTTCGAGACATCCGATTGTCTCAAGGACTAGTTTTTCGAATCACATTGTCTTATTGCTTTATGTTTTTGATTTGGTGTTTTTATTTTATGTAATGGAATTTTAATAAGAAGAGTTTTAAACATCTTATGAAGTCTCTAAAGTTTAGAAATTTTATTTATAGAATGAATGATGAGATGAGTATACTTGTGGTGGATAGTGGCACAAGTCATACAATACTTAGAGACAAAAGGTACTTCATAAATCTCATAATGCAAAACGCAAAGGTACATACCATTGCGGGTGAGGCAAGCCTGATTGAAGGTCACGGCCAAGCCTATGTGATGATGCCTAATGGCACTCACCTAGAGATCAAAACCGCCCTGTATTCCCCAAGCTCTAGAAGAAGCTTATTGAGTTTCAAGGATATAAGGTTAAACGGTTTTCACCTTGAAACATGGGAAGAAGGAAACAATGAGTTCCTTAACATAATTTCGATCACCAAGGGCAACAAGAAGATCCTAGAGTCTATACCCGCAATGCGTACTGGTCTATACTATACACGGATCAGTATGATCGAGGCAAATGCCTCCGAGCTATTCACTTTATGGCATAACCGGCTTGGCCATCCCGGAACAAGCATGATGCGAAAGTTGATAATGAATTCACAAGGGCACATGATCAAAGGAGTTATCCCATATAAGAATCTCACGTGTGCAGCATGTGCACAAGGGAAACTCATTACTAGGCCATCACCAGCCAAGGTTAACAAAGAAACCTTAAACTTTCTGGAAAGGATTCAAGGAGACATATGTGGACCAATACACCCACCTTGTGGGACGTTTAGATATTTCATGGTTCTCATTGATGCATCGACCAGATGGTCGCATGTCTGCCTACTATCCACTAGGAACCTAGCCTTTGCACGGCTCCTTGCCCAAATAATAAGGCTGAGAGCACACTTTCCAGATTTCCCTCTTAAGACTATACGTCTAGACAATGCTGGTGAGTTTACGTCCCAAGCGTTTAATGAATATTGCATGTCCATGGGGGTAAGAATAGAGCACTCCGTGGCACATGTCCATACACAGAACGGCTTGGCCGAATCATTCATTAAACGGATCCAGCTGATAGCCCGGCCACTGCTTATGAAGTCTCAACTTCCGGTATCAGCATGGGGACATGCGGTTTTACATGCAGCAGAACTGATTCGCATCAGGCCATCTAGTGAACATACATATTCACCATCCCAACTACTTACGGGTCATGAGCCAGACGTGTCCCACATCAAGACATTCGGATGTGCCGTCTACATTCCAATTGCTCCACCACAGAGAACTAAGA
>CM031938.1:25000-32500 GCA_018703725.1 Brassica juncea
TGCAATGTTGTTCTCGAGAACCTTTCTTATCTTTGAGCTCAATGCCCTCTGGAACTTTCATGTGTATCTCATTATCCAGTGGTCCATATAGGTATGCAGTTACTACATCCATTAGGCGTAAGTCAATGTTTTCTTTCACTGCCAGACTGATTAGATACCTTAGTGTAGTTGCATCCACCACAGGGGAGTAAGTCTCCTCATAATCTATTCCAGGTCTTTGGGAGAATCCTTGTGCTACAAGCCGTGCTTTGTATCTCACTACCTCTCCTTTCTCGTTTCTCTTCCTTACAAAGACCCATTTGTATCCCACTGGTTTGACATCTCTTGGTGTCAATCTTATAGGGCCAAAAACGCCTCTCTTTCTCAATGATTCTAACTCCACGTTTATAGCTTCTTTCCATTTGATCCAATCTGATCTTAGCATGCATTCTTGTATGGACGTGGGTTCTAGATCCTCATCTTTATCCATGATCTCAAGTGCTACCTTGTATGCAAATAAATCATCAACGTTGATATCTTTTCTGTTCCATTGTTTCCTAGACATTACATGGTTTATAGAGATCTCTTGATTGTCCGGCCCTTCTGTCCCGTGAAGCCCAGCGTCCCGGACCTCACTTTGAGGAACGGCCGGATCATCGGGTGTGGCCGGTACGCATGGCTCGGCCGTTCTGGTCGGCTCGACCGGCCCATCTATGTCCTGGACGGTTTCTTTGATGCTCTCGGATCCAGCACCTCTCTTGGACTTCCGAGGCTGTTTATCTTTGGAACCAATTGGTCTACCACGTTTTAAACGTTGCTTAGACTCTGTAGCCACTTGACATTGTCCATCTTGGACGTTCAATCTAATGGGTGCATTACAAGCCGGGTTGTGTGATAGTGTCATTCTATTTGGGTCAGTAAATGCTTCTGGCAACTTATTAGCTAGCTCTTGTAGATGTATAATCTTTTGGACTTCTAGATCACAATCTCTAGTCCGAGGATCTTGCCAAGATGTTGATGGTGTAAACCATTCTAAATCTTTTGAAATCAACCGGCTGTTATCTCCCCCTAAGGACGGATATGTGGACTCATCAAACTGTGAGTCCTCGTATCTGGCCTTAAACAAATCACCGGTTGTTGGCTCAAGATACTTGATAATGCTTGGGGAGTCATATCCTACGTATATTCCCATCCTCCTCTGTGGTCCCATCTTAGTTCTCTGTGGTGGAGCAATTGGAATGTAGACGGCACATCCGAATGTCTTGATGTGGGACACGTCTGGCTCATGACCCGTAAGTAGTTGGGATGGTGAATATGTATGTTCACTAGATGGCCTGATGCGAATCAGTTCTGCTGCATGTAAAACCGCATGTCCCCATGCTGATACCGGAAGTTGAGACTTCATAAGCAGTGGCCGGGCTATCAGCTGGATCCGTTTAATGAATGATTCGGCCAAGCCGTTCTGTGTATGGACATGTGCCACGGAGTGCTCTATTCTTACCCCCATGGACATACAATATTCATTAAACGCTTGGGACGTAAACTCACCAGCATTGTCTAGACGTATAGTCTTAAGAGGGAAATCTGGAAAGTGTGCTCTCAGCCTTATCATTTGGGCAAGGAGCCGTGCAAAGGCTAGATTCCTAGTGGATAGTAGGCATACATGCGACCATCTGGTCGATGCATCAATGAGGACCATGAAATATCTAAACGTCCCACAAGGTGGGTGTATTGGTCCACATATGTCTCCTTGAATCCTTTCCAGAAAGTTTAAGGTTTCTTTGTTAACCTTGGCTGGTGATGGCCTAGTAATGAGTTTCCCTTGTGCACATGCTGCACACGTGAGATTCTTATATGGGATAACTCCTTTGATCATGTGCCCTTGTGAATTCATTATCAACTTTCGCATCATGCTTGTTCCGGGATGGCCAAGCCGGTTATGCCATAAAGTGAATAGCTCGGAGGCATTTGCCTCGATCATACTGATCCGTGTATAGTATAGACCAGTACGCATTGCGGGTATAGACTCTAGGATCTTCTTGTTGCCCTTGGTGATCGAAATTATGTTAAGGAACTCATTGTTTCCTTCTTCCCATGTTTCAAGGTGAAAACCGTTTAACCTTATATCCTTGAAACTCAATAAGCTTCTTCTAGAGCTTGGGGAATACAGGGCGGTTTTGATCTCTAGGTGAGTGCCATTAGGCATCATCACATAGGCTTGGCCGTGACCTTCAATCAGGCTTGCCTCACCCGCAATGGTATGTACCTTTGCGTTTTGCATTATGAGATTTATGAAGTACCTTTTGTCTCTAAGTATTGTATGACTTGTGCCACTATCCACCACAAGTATACTCATCTCATCATTCATTCTATAAATAAAATTTCTAAACTTTAGAGACTTCATAAGATGTTTAAAACTCTTCTTATTAAAATTCCATTACATAAAATAAAAACACCAAATCAAAAACATAAAGCAATAAGACAATGTGATTCGAAAAACTAGTCCTTGAGACAATCGGATGTCTCGAAATCCATTAGGTCATCTTGGTTATCCTTGTCGGATTCATTGTCAGCATCATACCCATATCCTTCCTTGTCCTCTTGGACGTTTTCTTGGATCATGTTTGCCTCCGGGTTCTTGTTCTTAGTGCTCTCTTGGTAGAGGTCACACAAGTGTTTCGGAGTTCTACAATTCTTTGCCCAATGATTATCACTTCCGCATCTATGGCATAGAGACTTGTTGGACGTGTAAGATGGTTTGGATATGCCACCTCGTCCGCGGCCGTAGCTGCCTCGTCCCCGGCCGTAATTGGAACCACGACCACGGTTATTGTGGTTTCCTTTCCGGCCGGTCGAGTAGCCGTCTCGACCGTTTGAGTTGTCACGTCCACGCCTCTTGAATCCACCACGGCTATTGCCGTATGGTTTCTTATTGTCTTGGACAAAGTATGTCTCATTGGGATCCTTCTTCTCAACTTCATGAGCTTCGGGTGGTGGTGCTGTCCCGGCCGGTCTAACTCCGTTACTCTTTAGTAGGAGTTCATTGTTTGCCTCGGCCAGGAGTAGGCAAGAGATCAGATCAGTGTATGTGGCAAAACCTTTTGTCCTGTATTGCTCTTGCAACACGGAGTTTGAGTGATTAAAGGTAGTATAGGTCTTCTCAAGCATCATGCTATCGGTTACCTCTTCACCACACAACTTTAGTATCGAGACAATTTTGAATAGAGCTGAATTGTAATCATCCACCGACTTATAGTCTAAGAATCTTAGATGCATCCAATCATGCCTTGCTTTAGGAAGCAACACCATTCTGTGGTGATCATATCTATTCTTTAAAGCCATCCAAAGATCTAGTGGATTCTCGATTGTCATGTACTGATCTTTAAGACCATCAATGAGATGATGCCGCATAAGGCCTAAGGCTCTGTATCGGTTCTTTTCATTCTCATTGTTGTTCTCGATGATTGTATCACCGAGTCCCTTGGATTTTAGACTAATCCTTGTGTCTAATGCCCACTGCAAGTAGTTATCTCCGGAGAGATTGAGGGGTGCATAGTCTCTGTTTGCTATTTTCGACATCTGAATCATATTACCATGTAATGTATTAGGTTTCATAATATGATCACGTGGCCGCATGATATAAACAAGCTCGGCCACAACATGTCTTACGCATTCATGATATTCAAACAATTCTAGTCGACCATGGTGCTATCAATCATGAACCTCACGGTTCTATAGGTTTTCTAACAACCTAACTCGAATGTTCTATATGCTGGTCGATCAATTGTGAATGCATTCCAATATTCGGTTTCATGTAAAACAATCTACCTTATCTTACTTCTTTTCATAATCCCTAGGGTTTCAATCTTTGAATTCTTATCAACCTTATGTTAAGGTTTCAAGGCCTTAAGTATTTTGTGTTCTTAGTTAGATTATTTCATGAAGAACAATCTAACAATCCTAAACTTCAAGAATAGGCAAGAAATCAAAACAAGCAATCGCAATCTTAACAATCGATTTCTAACTTTAGGGTTTAGGGTTTCGATTCCTTGATTAGGGTTTACCAGTTTTCAGATTCAATCAATCAACATACAATTAACTTCTATGTTGGAATCGATTTTAGCTTTCTAGTTTTAAGACTTTGTTGATTTTAATCTTGTGGTTGCTTTTAAGGTTTCAACAAGAATAAGATTTCCATAATGATGGATTAGGGTTTCGATCTTATTCTATGTTCTCAGATTGTGTTCATACCTTAGTTTTGTAGAGGTAATGAACCGGACCACCTAAGAACAGATGAAACTTCGAGCTGAGGAGAAAGAACGCTTGCTGCCTCCTATCGGGTCGCGGATGTAGTCGGACGCGAGCTGGGAACGGACGCGAGCTGCGAGCTGAGTGCTGGGCGGATGCGTTCTTCTTGCGTGCGAGCTGAGGACGCGATCAGGAAGCTGAGGACGTTCGGTCTTGAAGATGTCAAGCTTTTGGAACGATGGAGAACGTCTAGGGTTTAGCTTTGAGTCGCCGGCTTTAGGCTTTTAGTTATCGATTTTAGGTCTCAGGGAATTAGAGGCTATCGTGCTGATAACGTGTTGTAAAAGATGGGGAAATCGTGTATATTATTCATTAATCAAAGTGTTCCCTTATATAGGGGATTACAAGATATGGATAAAAGGAAATAGTACAAATCCTTATCCTAAAGTAAAAAGGAAAACCTCTTATAGATAAACATGAAGAGAAAAGGAAAGTCCTAAATCTAAGGTTTAAGGTCGGTCCAATGTATTGGCCGCCTCTCTCTCTTTCTCTCTTGGACGCGGTCTTGGTCTTGGGCCTGGACGCGGTCCGTTCTTCCTTTATATGGTTACTAGCAATCCACATGTGTTTTATAACACCCAAAAAATTTCTAAGTTTATAAGAAAACGTTGAGCGAGGTTTGAGATTACTACTTAGAAGAAATCGGTCTCGCACCAAGTTTTCAGAAAGTACGATGAAATGCATCCCGTCAGACCACATGGCTCGCCCAAATGCATCATGACGAGACCATCAGACCCCGAGGAAAATCTGAAAATTTCCTTTGGCTGTTCTGTTCATGTGCATCCTGGCTGTCGGCTCGATACAAATGCATTCCTATCAGTACATAGATCCCGATCAGGACATGAGTAGGTCAAGGGGAAATGTTCAATACCTTCAGTACACTTGGTCCCATCAGTACACAAAAACTCGAGGAAAACATACGGACAGACTTAGTTAGCCATATGTACTGACGGAAAATGATTGAATCGAGCTAAGGACATTTCAGACTTAACTCCAACCGATCAGTCCATGAAAACTCGATCCAACACGGACTGATCATATGTACTGACGGGAAGAATTTAATCGAGCTAAAGACTGTCCAGACTTAACTCTAACGATCAGTCCATAAAAAATCGAGCCAAATCTACTCACGGACTGACTGTGTGTGCTGACGGGAATATGATTAAATAATCGAGTTGAGCAGTCGAATGTCCAGACTTAACTCTAACGTCAAGTCCATGAAAACTCGAGCCAAATGTACTAGCGGACTTGACTGTGTGTCCTGACGGGAATGATTTGATCGGACCTAAGGACTGTCCATGAAAAACTCTAAGGATCAGTCCGTGAAAAATCGAGCCAAACCTACTTACGGACTGACTGTGTGTGCTGATCCACGTCATCGTGCACTGACGGGCGTCCTCAGGGCACAGTCGGACGTCCTCCGTGCACTGACGGACGTCCTGCGTGCACTGACGGACGACCTGCGTGCGCAGACGGACGTCCTGCGTGCACTGATCCAGGTCCGTGGACAGCCGGACGGTCCTGGTGCACAGACGGACGGTCCTGGTGCACAGACGGACGTCCTGCGTGCACAGACGGTCGTCCTGCGTGCACTGACGGACGACCTGCGTGCACAGACGGTCGTCCTGCGTGCACTGACGGACGACCTGCTTGCACAGACGGTCGTCCTGCGTGCACTGACGGACGTCCTGCGTGCACTGACGGACGACCTGCGTGCACTGATCCAGGTCCGTGCACAGCCGGACGGTCCAGGTGCACAGACGGACGGTCCTGGTGCACAGACGGACGTCCTGCGTGCACTGACGGACGACCTGCGTGCACTGATCCAGGTCCTTGGACAGCCGGACGGTCCTGGTGCACAGACGGACGGTCCTGGTGCACAGACGGACGTCCTGCGTGCACAGACGGTCGTCCTGCGTGCACAGACGGACGTCCTGCGTGCACTGATGGACGTCCTGCGTGCACTGACGGACGTCCTGCGTGCACAGACGGACGTCCTGCGTGCACTGACGGACGTCCTGCGTGCACTGACGGACGACCTGCGTGCACTGATCCAGGTCCGTGCACAGCCGGACGGTCCTGGTGCACAGACGGACGGTCCTGGTGCACAGACGGACGTCCTGCGTGCACAGACGGTCGTCCTGCGTGCACAGACGGTCGTCCTGCGTGCACAGACGGTCGTCCTGCGTGCACAGACGGTCGTCCTGCGTGCACAGACGGTCGTCCTGCGTGCACAGACGGTCGTCCTGCGTGCACAGACGGTCGTCCTGCGTGCACTGACGGACGTCCTGCGTGCACAGACGGACGTCCTGCGTGCACTGACGGACGTCCTGCGTGCACTGATCCAGGTCCGTGGACAGCCGGACGGTCCTGGTGCACAGACGGACGGTCCTGGTGCACAGACGGACGTCCTGCGTGCACAGACGGTCGTCCTGCGTGCACAGACGGTCGTCCTGCGTGCACAGACGGACGTCCTGCGTGCACTGACGGACGACCTGCGTGCACAGACGGACGTCCTGCGTGCACTGACGGACGTCCTGCGTGCACTGATCCACGTCCGTGCACAGCCGGACGACCCGCGTGCACAGTCGGACGACCCGCGTGCACAGACGGACGTCCCGCGTGCACAGACGGACGTACCGCGTGCACAGACGGACGACCCGCGTGCACAGCCGGACGACCCGCGTGCGCAGACGGACGTCCCGCGTGCACAGACGGACGACCCGCGTGCACAGACGGACGTCCTGCGTGCACTGATCCACGTCCGTGCACAGCCGGACGACCCGCGTGCACAGTCGGACGACCCGCGTGCACAGACGGACGTCCCGCGTGCACAGACGGACGTACCGCGTGCACAGCCGGACGACCCGCGTGCACAGCCGGACGACCCGCGTGCGCAGACGGACGTCCCGCGTGCACAGACGGACGTCCCGCGTGCACAGACGGACGACCCGCGTGCACAGACGGACGTCCTGCGTGCACTGATCCACGTCCTGCACGCACTGATCCACGTCCTGCATGCACTGATCCATGTCCTGCGCGTGCCAAGACCACCGTACAACCCAAAAATTCAAAAATTGATATTTTTGAACAAAATTTTCTGAAAGGAAACATCACAAATATGTCAATAAAGAGTTCTAGATGTCAAGTTCCAATCAAAAGTTGCGATAGACATCATTTTAGACCCCGAGAACCCGATCCTTGTAGCATCCA
>CM031938.1:656502-1121601 GCA_018703725.1 Brassica juncea
ATATTGAGTGCAAGGGTATTAGTCGACACCGGATGCTCGGCTAATATTATCTATAAAAGCACCCTCGAGAGGATGGGCGTCGATCTAAGCATCCTTACAGACGACCCCAGCCCAGTATTCGGACTCTCGGGAGAAATTATGACCCTCGGCTCGACTAACCTCCTAGTCAGAGCCGGGAGCGTCGCCAAAAACACGGAATTCCTGGTGATCGATGGTCCAACGTCGTACAACGCGATAGTTGGAACTCCCTGGCTAAACTCCATGAGAGCGATCCCATCAACATTCCACCTATGCCTCAAGTTCCCGACGCCTTTCGGGGTCGAAACAATACTTGGTAGTCACAGAGCAGCGCAGATCTACCTCGCTTCCGAACTAAAACGGAAAAATTCCGAAATCGAGACCTCTCGGAAAAAGCAAACGATTCACGACTCGCCAGAAACCTTCTCGCAGTTCCAAAGAGCTGAGGCCCTGGAAGGGAAGCGTGAACCAACCTGCGAACCGGTGGTCTCAATTTTCCTCGACGATTCCTTCCCGGAACGGTGCGTCGAAATCGGAGCTAACCTCCGCGAACCAATAAAAGCAGAGCTCATCGCATGCCTCAAAAAGAACCTCAGTACGTTCGCTTGGGCTGCGGAGGATATGCCGGGAATCGACATCAGCGTAACTTGTCACGAACTTAACATCGACCCTACTCACAAACCCGTAAAACAAAAGAGACGAAAGCTGGGACCTGAGCGTGCCACCGCAGTCAACGAGGAAGTCGAAAGACTCCTCAAAGTAGGGTCGATAACAGAAGTTAGGTATCCGGATTGGCTTGCCAACCCTGTCGTGGTAAAAAAGAAGAACGGCAAGTGGCGAGTCTGTGTCGATTTCACGGATCTGAATAAAGCTTGTCCGAAGGACTGCTTCCCGCTCCCGTACATCGACCGATTGGTCGAAGCAACCGCGGGAAACAAGCTTCTGTCATTCATGGACGCTTTTTCCGGTTACAATCAGATCATGATGAATCCCGACGACTGCGAAAAAACTGCGTTCATCACAGACCGCGGAACGTATTTGCTATAAGGTAATGCCTTTCGGTCTTAAAAACGCAGGTGCAACGTATCAGCGACTCGTCAACAGAATGTTTGCTGAGCAACTCGGAAAAACTATGGAGGTATACATCGATGATATGCTCGTAAAATCTGTTGACGAACACGATCATGTAGCCCACCTAGAGGAATGTTTTGCACGACTCAACCAGCATAACATGAAACTCAACCCGGCGAAATGTAGGTTCGCGGTGGCATCGGGAGAATTCCTCGGATACCTCGTAACGTATCGCGGAATCGAGGCCAACCCTAAACAAATCGACGCACTGATAGAGATGGCCTCCCCGAGAACCAAGCGAGAAGTCCAGAGGCTAACCGGAAGAGTCGCGTCTTTGAACAGTTTCATCTCGCGCTCTACGGATAAGTGCCTACCGTTTTACGAAACATTGAAGGGAAACAACAAGTTCGAATGGTCCGAGCAATGTGAAAAATCTTTCCCAACAGTTAAAACATTACCTGGCCACTCCACCAGTCCTCGCAAAACCGGTGGAAGGTGAACCCCTTTTCCTCTATATCGCAGTTTCTGCGACAGCAGTCAGTGGCGTCCTGATACGAGAAGAACGCGGACAAAAGCCAATCTTTTACGTAAGCAAGACATTACTGGATGCGGAAACTCAATACCCGCTAATGGAAAAATTAGCATTCGCCGTCATAACCTCGGCAAGAAAACTCATACTATAGTGGTTCTCACCACGTTCCCACTGCGGATAATCCTGCATAGTCCGAGCCAATCTGGTAGGCTCGCAAAATGGGCAATCGAACTGAGTGAATACGACGTCGAATATCGCCTAAGGACATGTGCAAAGTCCCAAGTACTTGCGGATTTCTTGGTAGAGTTACCCACTAGAGGCATGGCTAACGAGGAACCAAACTCAACTTGGGTCCGCCACGTCGACGGGTCTTCGTCCAAACAAGGATCCGGAATCGGAATACGACTCACCTCTCCTAACGGGCTTTTCATGCTTCAAACAATGAGGCAGAATATGAAGCACTCGTCGCAGGCTTGCGGCTGGCCCATGGATTAAAAATCCGTAATATTCACGCTTACTGCGATTCTCAGTTAGTCGCCAATTAATACAGCGGAGAATATGAGGCAAGAGACAAAAGGATGGACGCGTATCTAAAACTCGTCCAAGAACTAGCTTGTAGTTTCGACCAGTTCGCCCTGACCAGAATTCCTCGCTCGGAAAACGTCCAGGCCGACGCCTTGGCTGCCCTCGCCTCAAGCTCAGATCCAGGGCTCCAAAGGATAATCCCGGTCGAATTCATCGAACATCCAAGCGTCGGACCACCGGTGGTCGTCAATCTAATCCGGGAAGAGATTGAAGATGCGGAATAAGTCGAGGATCAACCGGAAGCGGATGTGGACCCAACCGAGTACGGCTGCGACAGCCCTTGGTTAGAACCAATCCGAGCCTATATCGTGAATGGAATCCTACCCGCCGAAAAATGGGCGGCTCGTAAAGTTAAAACCCAAGCGGCACAGTACGTCACGATAGAGGGAGAAATTTATAAGTGGTGTTTCTCTGGTCCTCTCATGACATGCGCAGAAGGGGAAAGGGCAAGAAGAATCATGGAAGAGGTCCATTCTGGATCATGCGGAAATCATTCTGGCTGAAGATCTCTCGCAGTCAAAATCAAACGCCACGGTTATTATTGGCCAACCATGGTAAAAGACTGCGAGAAATTCGCCCGGAAGTGCGAAAAATGCCAAGGGCATGCTCCAACAATCCATCAACTCGCGGAAATCCTCTCTTCAATCTCGTCCCCCTATCCTTTCATGCGATGGTCCATGGACATTGTCGGACCTATGCACCCATCAAAACAAAAACGCTTCCTCCTAGTCCTCACAGATTTCTTTTCCAAATGAGTAGAAGCAGAATCCTACGCAAGTATCAAAGACACACAAGTCGAGAACTTCGTCTGGAAACATATCATAACTAGACATGGGATCCCATACGAAATCGTAACAGATAACGGATCTCAATTTATCTCTACTCGATTTGAAGCATTCTGCGAAAAATGGAAAATACGACTTACGAAGTCAACTCCCAGATATCCGCAATGCAACGGACAGGCAGAAACCATCAACAAGACCATCCTTAACGGACTCAAGAAACGCCTAGACGCCAAGAAGGGGCGATGGGCAGAGGAGCTCGAAGAGTTCTTTGGTCGCATCGTACAACCCCAAGACGGGCTACGGGTGAAACTCCATTCGCCCTCGTTTACGGAACGGAATGCATGATCCCCGCGGAAGTAGAATTCCCCGGAGTACGGAGAAGATTCCTCCCCGAAAGAGAGGATTTAAACAAAGCTATGATGCTGGACAATCTCGACCTCATCAATGAACGCCGCGACCAGGCACTCATTCGAATCCAGAATTACCAGCACGCTGCCGCAAGGTACTACAACTCAAACGTACGCCATCACAGGTTCAAAGAAGGCGATTTAGTCTTACGCAAAGTCTTCCAAAACACTACCGAACGAAACGCAGGAAAACTGGAAGCAAACTGGGAAGGACCGTACAAAGTCATAAAAGTAGTCCGACCAGGTTCATACCAAATCGCAAACATGCAAGACGTCAAAATCCCGAGAACTTGGAATGCGATGCACCTCAAAAAATACTACCAGTAAACAATAAAACATGGTACAAAAGAACTACGAGATTGCTTGATCCGTAGGCAAGGGTACGTAGGCAACCTGCCAACCGGCGGATTCAGCTATCCCCCCAATTAAAAAAGGGGGGGAGTAGGTACGTATACTCGTATACTCCCACAAATTTCGAAGACTCTAAAATTTTCGAAACTTTCTCACGACTTTTTCAAATCAGCCGAAACGGCCACAACAACGGACCTAATATCCACTAAGCGATTATTACATCCAAAAAAAAAAATCCCGGAGGGCCAACACTTCACAAAGCAAAATGAATGTAGACGTTTCTCCCTGGGTCGAATTTACGCGACCCCTTGGTCCTGCGTCCAAAACGGAGACAACAGTTTTCCGGCTGCGAACATTCTCAAAAACATCCCCAAAAGCCCGCAAGCGTTTCAACACGAGATGCGGCATAAGGAAAAATCGACCTTCAGCACTGCGAGACGTCGCTAACGCTTGAAGGACATTCTTTTCCGCAAAACATTGCAGACGAAATCTTCGTCTCTGAACACACAAACGCACCTCAAAACGGTATCATTTCGTTGTTGCTTACCACAACAAACGAACTCTAACGTCCTAAACAGACAAATAACCGCCCTTCAAGTGGTAGGCTCTCTTACATCCGACAAGGATAAACATAGCGCGTTATACAAGAAATCCAAAATTTTGGTCTAGCTCTTCGTAAAGGAAGTAGCTGGACTCACGCCCAAACAAATCATATAAGCCGACAACAATTCGCGGATTTTAAACAGTACGAGTCAGGTTAAAATCGCAAACAGGCAAAACGAAAGCCGATTTGTCATTGCAAAGCCTCAGTCCGAGAGTAAACCTAGGTCTTTCCCTAAACCCAGCCACGCTGGATCTTAACATCTCACAGACATAGTATGGTATACGAGATCAAAAAATTTGTCTCTTCACTTAAGCCTGTTTGTTTCACGAACTTCTCGCGTAAATCTGTAAACCGCGGAAATCTCGCTTTATGCAAACAATAGGTACGGTGATCATCGGGGAACTAGGAATGAGACGACAACTCACACCCTCTTTCTCATACTTCAAAAACCGAAGTTCATAAATAATCGAAAACGTTTCATAGATTGAGACCGCAAAAGTTCAAACAAAACCCCAAAAATGGGCAGGGATTCGAAGCCACCAACGGCCAGTCCCGGTAAATACATCATGGCCTCTTAACGGCCGAAACACATAAAACGAAATCCCAGAAGGGATTGATAAACCTAGCACTCCCAGGAGCGTCACCTTCATCATCACTCGCGATAGGGATAGCCTCGCCGTCGCCTCCCTCGGTCGCATCGCCACTACCCGCCTCGTCCACGCCAGCCTCGCAATCTTCTCCCGTGCGCTCCTGATCTTCTGAGTCTTCGGAGGTCGACGCAAGGGTGCATTCGGCTTGCAGGCCAGCAAGGATCGAATCGAAATCTCCCTCGGGGGCCGCCCACTCTCCTTTGCAGGACGATAGTCTGGCTTCCTCCAAGTCCAAAGACGAGGCCTCATTACCTCGAAGCAACTCGAGCTCGCTCAAACACCCTGGCGCCGGCGGAACCCGTCACGCGGGCCGGCCTGGCGCCGGCGGCACGAGGGACGCGGGCTCGCCTGGCGCGGGCGGCACCCCGGCCTGGCGCCGGCGGCACCCGTCACGCAGGCCGGCCTGGCGCCGGCGGCACCCCGGCCTGGTGCCGGCGGCACGCGGGACGCGGGCCAGCCTGGCGCCGGCGGCACCCCGGCCTGGCGCCAGCTGCACCCGTCACGCGGGCCGGCCTGGCGCCGGCGGCACCCCGGCCTGGCGCCGGCGGCACCCGTCACGCGGGCCGGCCTGGCGCCAGCGGCACGCGGGACGCGGGTCGGCCTGGCGCCGGCACCTCGGCCTGGCGCCGGCGGCATCCGTCACGCGGGTCGGCCTGGCGTCGGTCCACGTCCCTCGTCCTGGTCTCGGTCCTATAATGCCCGGTCCGATCCCATCTTAGCTTGTTCGGATCAATCTATGCAAGTTTGGTATGATCACGGTTATTCTAGAACACCAATATCTCGACTATACAAGGAATTTGGGTTCCTTCGGAAACACCGAAACCTTCAAAAACCGTTCTTTCGAAAAACCGTAAAAACGCCTAAACGGCCCAACGTGGCCAAAACGGCCCGCTTATGATTTTCCGAAAAAGAATGATAACTATGACGGTTTATCTTTATCCTCACATAAGAGATAAATTTCAAGTTTCCAGAAGATAAATGTCAAGTTTCCAGAAGATAAATGTCAAGTTTTCCGAAGATAAATGTCAAGTTTCCCGATAAACACGAAGATAGACGAAAATGGAAAAAGCCCGATTCAGCCCGCGAGAAGATAGACCGTCTTAAGAGGAGTATATAAGGAGAGCTTTGAGCAAGAAGCAAACCAGATCACAAACTTTCAGAGCACTTAGCACTTAGAGCGATTTAGCATTCTTTTCTGTTTTCACTAGCGAGCTGCGACTCAACTAGGATAGACTTAGGCGACCAGACTAGCGGACTCCTCGACAGCTCTTACGGCCGATTTCTTTTCTTGTTGTACACGCTCAAACGAGAATTCAGAAATAAGATCTCTTTCGCTCAACTTTTACGATTTCTATTTTCGCAACTTTTATCTCTATTGATTGTTTCGTGTGCGGCCCAGCAGATATCCGGGACCTTCAAGGAAGATCGGGTTAACTCGGTTTTGCTCCACAAATCTTAATCGGAAATTGACGGTGCAAATTTCGGTTCCCACAGTTTGGCGCTAGAAGGAGGGGGGGGTTACGGATCTATCTATCTCGCAACTGCACACGCTCGATCATGTCTACCGACGTCACCAAAGATCAACCAGCGCTAGACGGAACACCCGTCGACGCCAACGTTGAGAAGACTCCAGCTGGAGATGCGTCCGCAGTCACTGCTGATGCAAACACTGAGGCGCTCAGGCAGATGAAGGAACTGTTTACCTCCGCCCAGGCACGGACGGAACAACAGGACAAGCTGATAACCTCGCTCGCAAAACAGGTCGACACCTTAACTGCGAGGAGCAAACTGCCGCGCGGATCCACCAAGGCACGCCGCGGCAGAAGACTTGAATTCGGCTCTCCCGGAGCACGAGAAAAAGATGCCCCGAAAGAGCCCACTCCCGAGGAAACGGCTCCGAAAGGACAGCAAACGACCTCGCAGAACCTTCCATTCCCGGCTACGGGAAACAAGGAAAGCGACGTCGAGCGCATCGATCTAGATATCAGCGACCAATCGGATCCGTCCGATGAAGACGCTGACATCCACCCAAGGAGGACCCGAAGCCAGTCCGCTCGGCAGACGGTATCCTTCGATAGGCCCATGACAGAAGAGGAAGAAGAACTCTACTGGATGGAGCAGGAAGAACTCGCGGAAGATCAAACTCGGATCTATCGCGACCAGTGCCGACAAACTCGGAGGAACGCCGGTAGCAATAGCGAGATCCATGATCTCCGCGAATCTCTAAAAAAGACCGTGGCCGAAGTGAAAGCGGTGAAATCGCAAATCCATCAGGCCACCAGTTCCGCTCCCGAGATCGATAGACTTCTCGAGGAAGCACGGAAAACACCGTTCACCACCCGGATCACGGAAACACGCATCTCAGACCCAGGGAAAATCAAAATCCCGGTCTATGACGGTACGACGGATCCTAAGTCGCACCTGCAGTCTTTACAGATCGCAATGGGCAGGTGCAAACTCCCGGAGCGCGAACGAGACGCGGGTCATTGTCTTCTCTTCGTCGAGCACCTCAAAGGCGCTGCGCTCGAGTGGTTCTCCCGGCTCAAAAGGAACTCCATCAGAAGCTTCCGCCAACTGGCCTCGGCGTTTCTCAAACAATACTCCATGTTCATGGACAGAGAGACGTCCGACGTGGATCTATGGAGTCTAACTCAGAAGGAGGACGAGTCACTCCGCGACTTCATGCGAAGGTTCAAGCTGGTGATGGCCAGAGTAACAGGCATCAGCGACAATGTCGCAATCGACGCCCTGAGGAAAACTCTCTGGTACAAGTCGAAGTTCCGAAAGTGGATACTACTGGAAAAGCCGCGGACAATCCAGGATACTCTCCACAAGGCAACGGACTTCATCATCATGGAAGAAGAGATGAAGCTTCTATCGCAGAAGCACGGACCACAGAAAACATCCTCGAAAAAGAAAACCTCTCGTAACGACAAAAACGTCCATCACGAAGGGGAAGACGCCCAAGGCGAGCATAACTACGCCATCAACTCGGAGCAAGGCAGAACCTCCGGAAACACCTAGACCAGGAACCAGTACAAGGATAATTCCTACTGCGAGTTCCACGAAACCAGAGGTCACTCCACTGCGAACTGCAAGGTTCTCGGCGCCCGACTCGCCGCAAAGCTCCTCACCGGCGAACTATCAAAGGTCAAGAGTATAAAGGACTTGCTCCTGGACTCAGACCGCCCAAAAACCAAAAAAACTGTCTCCGAGGACCGCGCAACCGAAAATCAATCGGGGGAAAAACGCGGAAGAAGACAGGACGACCAAGGGAACAACAGCAGTCGCCAGAGGGTAAACATGATCATCGGAGGATCACAGTTCTACCAAGACTCTGTCTCGTCGATAAAAGCCTACGGGCGAAAAGCCGAGACAAGTTCCAACTGGTTCCCAGACAGCGATGTTCCTAACCACACGATCGCTTTCGAGGAACAGGAGACCGTCGGAATCGACAAACCTCACTGCGATCCTTTGGTAATCGACCTGGTAATCCAGGATCTCGAAGTCGGCCGCATTCTCATCGATACAGGAAGCACGGTCAACGTCATCTTCCGCGACACCCTCTACAGGATGAAGATCCCACTTGGGGAAGTCGTCCCTAAGCCAAAACCTTTGACGGGGTTTTCGGGCGTCACTACCATGACCCTCGGGAGAATTAAACTCCCGGTCATGGCAAAGGAAGTTACAAAGATCGTCGAGTTTGCAGTAGTCGAGAACCCGGCCATCTACAACGCCATCATGGGAACCCCTTGATCAACTCCATGAAGGCAGTACCATCCACATATCATCTCGGTATCAAATTTCCGAGTCCGACCGGAACCGCAGCCATCTGGGGTAGTCAGAAACAATCGAGACTCTGTTACCTAGCCGAGTTCAAACTGCGAAAAGATTGGAACGCCCCTGCGGCCAACCCGAAACGAGCAAAGGAATCACACAACATTCCCGAGGACTCGAAGAAAGATGATCCAGAATCATCCGAACAGGCAACGATTCAAGACAGCGACAAAGCCTCTGAGTCCACCGCCATAAAAGCAGACAGCTCGACCCCCGCACAAACCGCCGATCCAACCAGCACGATCGGAACGGCAACGCACGGGGAGTAAAAACGTTTGCGACAACTATCAGAACTACGAGATGGCTTGATCCTCGAAAGAGGTACGTAGGCAGCTCGTCGAAACCCGGCGAGTTCAGCTATCCCCCTCACCAAAAAGGGGGGAGGACTGGGTGCGTATACTCCTATACTCCCACAAAAACTCGAAAAAATCCGCACATGTTCTCGAACTTCTCGAAATTTTTAATAAAATTCTTTCTATCTTTTATGCTCACTTAAACGCATCAACGCTTCGGAAAAACGAAAATCATATCTTCAAAAGAAACGCGAGACGTCGCAACTTCTTAAAAAGATAACAAAACTCGTATCATCCGCAAAAGACAGTCCACCTGTGACTTAAAAATAACTCACGCCCGTTGATTGGCCCCGACGGACGCACACAAGAAACGTTTCACTCAATACAAACTCGTAGTCAGACCTACAAGGTCCCCTTACATCCGACAAGGATATCATAGCGCGCTATACAAGAAACCCAAAATTTTGGTTTAGCGTCTCGGATAAACTCCGAAGATAGCTCGATTCTTTTAACACAAGTCATATAAGCCGGCGACTAGTCGCGGACTTTAAACGAAAAGAATCAGGAAGAAATCACTAACAGGCAAAACGAAAGCCGATCAGTCATCGCACAGCCTTAAAGCTGAGAGTAAGCCTAGGTCTTGCCCTAAACCCAGTCTTGCTGGATCTTGACATCTCACAGACATAGTATCGTATACGAGATCCCAAAACATGTCTCTTATCGCTTACACCTAAAACGCTCGCTAAAAAGTAGCATACGGACCAAGCGACAAAAAAGAGTTGGGATACGAAGTGACTACTCGCATCCTTCCCTCTACACTTGACGAAAGTATAAATCAAAACAAAAGACGAAATCTCGCAAATTTTCATATTCATAAAAGCCGCAAAGACGGCAGGATTCAAAGCCACCAACGGCCAGTCCCAAAACATAAGAATGCAACCTCCAACGGTCGCAGAATAAAACTCTTAAAAACGGCCACACACGGCCAAAAAATACGATTCACCAAAGAAAATCAACATTGAGAAATCCGGATGCGGAAATCCCAAATGAACTAGCAGGCTGGTCCACTTCCTCATTCACGCCTTGAGCGTTACCACCACCCTCGGCGTTCTCATCGGCTCCGGCCTCCACCGTATCCTCGGAAACCTCGATAGGTTCCCATAGTCTCCGGACTCCTTCTTCTACCAGAGGAACCAAGGACTCAGCATGAGCACACTCGGCCATGAAATCCTTCATCTCAGCAATCTTGGAATCGAAGGAGAAATCCGGGTTCTGAGACTTGTAGAGGTTTACGACCGAACCCCAGCACTCGCGGA
Organism: Brassica juncea; assembly: GCA_018703725.1. NCBI lineage: Eukaryota > Viridiplantae > Streptophyta > Magnoliopsida > Brassicales > Brassicaceae > Brassica > Brassica juncea. Next base: position 666,952 of record CM031938.1, read on the forward strand.
AATCACCAACAAACTCCCGAGCTTCTTTAAAACATTGAAACTCAGCAGCAAACGATTCCGCCCGTCTCGCCACCTCAGCTGCGGCCATCCTTTTTCCTCTCCTTTCCGCCCGAACGAGAGCTCGAGCATGAAGCTCAGCTTGCTTCGCGTTCTGCGCCTTTACCTCTTGTCGGAACCGGAAAAGCTCTCGCTCCGCTTCTGTGGTCTTGAAGTTAGCAATCCTGGATTTGCGGAAACTCGAGTCAAGCGCCTTGCTAAACACTCGTAGTCCCTGCATAAACTCAAGATCAGCAAGCATGCTTATATACAGATTCGAAGGCAAGGTTAAGAAGTTCGAAGGACCAAACCTCGTTGACACGTTGGGAGCCCTCGGCAAAAACCCGTTGTTTCTCCTCATCCTCCAGCGACTCGTCAGTAACAAACTCCGGAGGAAGGCAATCAAAGAAGTTGTTGGGGAGTGGAAAATCGCTGGCTCCGCCTTTTTCTGTTGGAGCAAAACTAGGGTTTTCTCCCAACGGTGAAGGATCTTCCGAGCCTTCCCCATCCTCGATTTCCTTCCCCTTGCGAGATCTCTGTCTACGCCTCCGAGTAGAAACTTCGATGACCGGTTCGGCATCATACGACGGGACAGGATCTCGGGACCGATAAAATCTTACTGCGTCTCGAATCCGTTCGGGGTGAAGGACTTCCAGAAAAACGGCCTTTGACGAAGAAGATTTCTCTTGACAAAGAGATCACCGTGCAAATGCGCGATAGGGTTGTTCCCTACAAAGCAAAACTTTTTCACTAAAACTCGCACTTCCGAACAGGTGAAATAGACAACAGGGTTTTCATCGTATTACCTTGGATGAAGTTCCATGCTTGCGGAAATAGATGGAGGCAGCTCTCCTCGACAGACTCACCATCTATTTGGACAAAGAAGAAACGCTCCTGCCACGATTTGGGATTCGAAGTAGTCCCCTGAATCACGGCCATATCCTTCTTAGGAAGCATGGAGTAGTAACCGTCGCTCCCCGTCGGCCGAGTGCCCCAAAGACCTTCGAAATCATCGGGACCAAGATCAATCCCGAGTTCATAGCTAGCAATCAGTACGCCAAGCCAACTCTCCAAGGCAGGAACGCTGAGCTGGCTGATCGAAAGTTCGAAGCGGTGAAGCGCACGAACAATGGCACCAGGGATCGGGAACCACATACGGCAGTACGTAAAGAAAGCTTCGTAACATGTAAAGAAACCTTGCGGAGGATTCCTTGCACTCTCGTTGCCAACGGGAATCCGGAATTTGACTCCTTCAGGAACCTGGTAAAAATCTCGAATAACCTTGAGATATTTACGAGAAACCGAGCTCGGCGCGAAAGGAGCACCAAGCTGCCTCAGAGGTCTCCTCGGAACAGGGATCTCTGGCAGTGTTGGGGGCGAACCTACAAGGGCTCGGTAATACGCATTCTTCGTTTCCTCTTCGACCAACTCCTCCTGCTTCACCGTCACATGGGCAGGAGAGTCATCCGAGGATGAATGGGAAGAAGAGTTTCTCTTTGAGGACCTTGAAGACATTGTTCTTAAAGAGAGAGAAAGGATTCTTGAGAGAGAGAGTAAATTTCTTATGATGAAGTAAGAATGAGATTTCTCACTCCATCCTTATAAAGGAGGTAAAATCACTATTTACCCCGACTTTCGGCAAACGATTACGTCTCTACACCTTCCCATACGGCTATACCGCAAGCTAGGATCCGACAGGCACTACGGTTCCTAGCTAGCTGGGGGGCTAACCGTTGGGGTCAAAATCGGTCAATGACGAAATCGTTACCCGAAAGTCCTCGAAAGAAAAGCCAAGCGTCGATCAAAGCCAAGAAACGGGTCGTCGCTCGATAAAACTCACGGGAAGGCTCGTCCACTCCCATCTGGCGCCAGCGGCGAGGGTCCTGGCGCCCATCCGTGGAATCATCTCATGATCTCGGGCAATGGCGGCATCTTGGTCCCTTGAAACCCATGTCAGGATCGTCCGAGATCTACAATGAGTCTTCCGTAAAGCCTTCCCGATTGTTTAAAGGATTCGTCTTTTAACACATCTAAAGCTCGAAGCCTCGTTGCTCACATCCTTGAAGACGGAAAGTCTACAAATCCAAGTCCATCGAAAAATCCCGATACTCGAGGAGTCTTGTTGGATTAGAAACGATTATCTCGAAATCTGCGGCTAACGATCTTCCCAAACTCAAAGATTTCCCGCAAACGACTAACGGGGAAAGATCGAACAACGAAAAACCCACAGACGGCAGGATGGCCTGGCGCCGGCGGCACGCGGGACGCGGGCCGGCCTGGCGCCGGCAGCACCCATCACGCGGGCCGGCCTGGCGCCGGCGGATCCCCGGCCTGGCACTGGCGGCACGCGGGACGCGGGCCGGCCTGGCGCCGGCGGCACCCGTCACGCGGGACGCGGGCCAGCCTGGCGCCGGCGGCACCCCGGCCTGGCGCCGGCGGCACGCGGGACGCGGGCTGGCCTGGCACCGGTGGTACGCGGGACGCGGGCCGGCCTGGCGCCGGCGGCACCCCGGCCTGGCGCCGCCGGCACCCGTCACGCGGGCCGGCCTGGCGCCGGCGGCACCCGTCACGCGGGCCGGCCTGGCGCCGGCGGCACGCGGGACGCGGGTCGGCCTGGCGCCGGCGGCACCTCGGCCTGGCGCCGGCGGCATCCGTCACGCGGGTCGGCCTGGCATCGGTCCACGGCCCTCGTCCTGGTCTTGGTCCTATCATGCCCGGTCCGATCCCATCTTAGCTTGTTCGGATCAATCTACGCAAGTTTGGTACGATCACGGTTATTCTAGAACACCAATATCTCGACTATACAAGGAATTGGGGTTCCTTCAGAAACACCGAAACCTTCAAAAACCGTTCTTTCGAAAAACCATAAAAACGCCTAAACGGCCCAACGTGGCCAAAACGGCCTTCTTACGATTTTCCGAAAAAGAAGGATAACTATGACGGTTTATCTTTATCCTCACATAAGAGATAAATGTCAAGTTTCCAGAAGATAAATGTCAAGTTTTCCGAAGATAAATGTCAAGTTTCCCGATAAACACGAAGATGGACGAAAATGGAAAAAGCCCGATTCAGCCCGCGAGAAGATAGACCGTCTTAAGAGGAGTATATAAGGAGAGCTTTGAGCAAGAAGCAAACCAGATCACAAACTTTCAGAGCACTTAGCACTTAGAGCGATTTAGCATTCTTTTCTGTTTTCACTAGAGAGCTGCGACTCAACTAGGATAGACTTAGGCGACCAGACTAGCGGACTCCTCGACAGCTCTTACGGCCGATTTCTTTTCTTGTTGTACACGCTCAAACGAGAATTCAAAAATAAGATCTCTTTCGCTCAACTTTTAGGATTTCTATTTTCGCAACTTTTATCTCTATTGATTGTTTCGTGTGCGGCCCAGCAGATATCCGGGACCTTCAAGGAAGATCGGGTTAACTCGGTTTTCCTCCACAAATCTTTATCGGAAATTGACGGTGCGAATTTCTGTTCCCACAGCCCGCTTTGAGCCTTTCGCAGCACTACGCCGGGATAGCTTAGCCTTGAAAGAATCAAACCCATCAATGAGGGACGGAGTAGCCTCCTGAACGGCCTGAACGGCCGGAGCTTGGCTGGCCGGAACCGACGGAGCTTGGCCGGCCTCACCCATCTCAACATCAGAATCATTCTTTTCAACTTGGGATGAAGACATTTTCTTTCTTGAGAGAGAAGAAGAGAAAATTTGAAAAGATGTGAAGAATGAGAAGGGAAGGCTGGCTACTTATAAGAAAAGGGGGGTGGTGACGCAGGTTTCCTGCGGAAGAATCCTTAGCCGAAAATTTCGATTTTCAAAAAAATTCGAATCACTCGCCCGCAAAATCGTCTCCGATCTTACGAGCTGGGGGGCTAACTGTTGGGGTCAAAAACGGTTATCTCGAAATCCACGGCTAAAGATCCTTCCAAACTCAAAGATTTCCACCACGGACGACTAACAGGGAAATACGAACAACGGAAAACCCACGGACGGCAAGACGGCCTGGCACCTGCGGCACGCGTCGCGCGGGCCGGCCTGGCGCCGGCGGCACGCGTCACGTGGGCCGGCCTGGCGCCAGCGGCACGCGTCACGCGGGCCGGCCTGGCGCCGGCGGCACGCCCGGCCTGGCGCCGGTGGCACGCGTTCCGCAAGCCGGCCTGGCGCCGGCGGCATCCCGGTCTGGCTCCGGTCGACGGCCCTCGTCCTGGTCTCGGTCCCATCATGCTCGGTCTGATCCCATCTTGGCTTGTTTGGATTGATCCTCGTGAGTTTGGTACGATCACGGCTACGGAATGAACATCTTTCGATTTGGTTGGAATCGTCCTCGATGTTTCACGACAAAAAATAGAAGGATTGGGTTTCTCGTAGAAGATATCGTATAAAACGAAGATCGATTAACTTGAACATTGATCCTTTAGGCGATACGGTTTATTTTACGAGAAAGATAGTCTTTTCGAGAAATCGTATAAAACGTTCAACGACTTAAGACAAGTCCACGGACTTACTTACGATTTTAAGAATTCAGGCCCAATCATGCTGTGATGGTTTATCCGATTTCCCGAACATCGGATAAACATCAAGTCACCGAAAAATAGCGGAAAACTCGAGGATAATTACGAAGACCGACAAAAATGGAATATTTCCTTAAGAGATAAGCTTGGGCCCAAAGGCGAGGTCCATCATCCTAAGGCAAACCGACCTTGGAGTGCATATATAAGGAGAGCAAGAGAAGAGGAGAAGAGGATCCGAAAATTAGACTCAGAGCATTCTGCTAGCTTAGAAGAATTAGGGCTTAGGTGGTTAGACTAGCGGAGCAAGGCTTAGGACGTTTGGCTGCCTGCGACTCTATACTTTTTTTCTTTAATCGCAACTCTCTCTGTCTTTCGGAAAAACCTTGTACTCATAGCTTTCATTTAATAAAACGCATTCGGGCAAATATTTCAACTCTTATTTTTATCTATTGAACTTTCTCGATTTCGTGTGGCAACGCAGAGAATCCGGACCTTCAAGGAAAGTCGGGTTTACTTGGCTTTCCTCCGCAATCTTATTTATCGGAAATTGACGGTGTGAATTTCGGTTCCCACAATATCTTGTGAATTTTTACTCATTTAGATTAGGCATTAGGCATCTTTAGGCTCATTTTGCATTCATAAGTCCCTATTAGGTGTTGGAGCACACTTTGGAGATATTGAAGATGTTTGGGAGTTTTGTGATGACAAAGAGGGGTTTAAAGATGAACATGGAAAAAAGCTTTAGAAATATCTTCTGATGGTAAGATTTGGTGGAGACATGGAATTTTGAGTTAGCTTTCCAATGGAAGTGGTTTCAAGACATTTGGAGTCATATTGGAGGAGTTATGATCAAAACACTGAGGGCATATCGGTTCCACCCGGGTGAGCATACCAGAGGTCGACCATCCAACCATGCCTGGACGAGCTCAGGACGCGGCCAGGACGACCCGGGGACAAGCACCCGCACGGCTGGATGATGGACAAACGCCAAGAATGCACGCGGGTGCACACACCCGGACGTCCCACATGTCCTTCCTACCCGCGTACGAGACAGCACCCGGCCTTGGCACACGCGGCCTGAAGGACCCGCACGGCCTGCACACCCGACCTGGAGGACGCGGCCTGAAGAACCCGCGCGGCCTTCTGGCTGCTGGATACGGACGGAACGCGGCTCAGAACACCTGGACAAGAGAGACCGCACAGCCTGACCCGGGTGGCCTAGCTTCTTCCTTTCTCCTTGCTTCTCATTGGTCGAAAATCACTTGGCCAAGGACATTTTAGTAATTTTTTTTTAATGTTTTCAAGGGCTTTCAAGCCACCTATAAATACTCTTGTAATCTCATTAAGAGATCTAACTTCTTTTCTCTCAAAAACATAATAAGATCTTGAAGAAAGTTTGGATCTTTGATCCTTTTTATCTCATTTCTTTTGTGTTTAATAGATTATCTTCTTCTCTAATCATGTTTAGCCTTGAATCATTATTGATTTTAAGGTTTTCCATGGCTATTAGTGAGTAGATCTATCTAGGGTTCATGGGCTTGGGAGACTAAGGGTGATTAAGTATAGATCCAAGGTGCTTAGTGTTAGATCTATCCTTTCCTTGCATTGATTTGGTGTTCTTCATGCTATATTTGGGTTGGCCTCTCAAACATAGAGCCATAGGCATTTCATGCCCGAAAGGTGTTCTATGAAATGCCTGAACCAACTCATCTATGCTTTTAGCTTGCTTTGCCTAAGAGATTAGTTGTCAAAGGAGCTAGGATTGCTATTAGACTCATTCTTTATGCTTGCTTTGATCATTACAGCCAAAGAGATTTGGTGTACTTGGGTGATCATTGCAAAAGAGCATCCATCTAGAGATAGAGCTTGCTTAGTTTTGTTGTCTAGGCATAAGGAATTAGATTGATTGAAAAGTTAGCATCTTGGATTGAACCTTGATCACCCAAAGTCAATTCCCTTGTCCCAAGAATCCCCTTGCCTCATTGAGAAAGAAAGTTCACTCTTTTATTGCATTTTTAATATTGTCTTAGTTTCATAATCATCCTCTCATCTTGATTGCACTTAGATTAAGCATGAACTTGCATTCCCTTTGCATTAGAATCTCTTAGAATTGGATTGACATCTTGTATTCTACAACATTTGATTAGGACCATAGAAAAGTCCTTTCATCAAATTGGCGCCGTTGCCAAGTTCTAAGTTGATTTTGACATTGGGATTTAGTCATTTGCTTGAGACTAAGTCATTTTTATTTTTTTATTATTATCTTGTGATATTGGTTCTCTTGCTTCTTCTATCTTTGACTTTAAGGTGTATGATCACAAGAAGCCGAGGGGCTTCTAACTTGGTTCCTACTGTTGAAGAGATTGCTGCACTTGAGAGGGAGATAGCAAGACAAAGAAGAGAAGTAGAGCAACAGGCTCATCTTCAAAGGTTGGGGTTTGAGATGGAGAATCTGCCTCAAGATGGTGATGTCCTAGGGGGAAATGGTCCAAGAGCTGACAATCCTAGACCACCACGCCAGCCACATCACCAACCACGCCAAGCAAGAGTCATTGGAGCCTATGACCAACCTCACATTCATGGTCATAGGTTGGGAATCAGAGCACCAGCTGTGGAGAAAAACAACTTTGAGATCAAATCAGGGCTGCTCAATGTGATAGAGAACAACAAGTTTCATGGCTTGGCTGTGGAGGATCCACTAGATCACTTGGATCAATTTGACAAGTATTGTGGTTTTTCCAAGACCAATGGAGTCTCTGAAGATGCTTTTAAACTCAGGCTGTTTCCTTTCTCTCTAGGAGACAAAGCTCATCAGTGGGAGAAGGCTCTTCCAAGTGACTCTATCATCACTTGGAATGATTGCAAGAGGGTATTCCTAGAGAAGTTCTTCTCTTCCTCAAGGACAGCTAAGATCAGAAATGAAATCTCTGGTTTTCAACAAAAGAATCTTGAGAGCTTCAGTGAAGCATGGGAGAGGTTCAAGGGCTATTGGTCTCAGTGTCCACATCATGGCTTCACCAAAGAGAGTTTGCTTAGCACCTTCTATAGAGGAGCTCTACCACAATGCAGAAATAGGCTTGATACTGCTAGCAATGGTTTCTTCTTGGGAAGAACTGAAGAGGATGCTGAAGAACTAGTAGAGAACATGGCCAAGAGTGACTCAGTTTATAGTGAGGAGCATGATAGAGCCAATAGAAGTGATGACCAGCACACAAGGAAGGAAATCAAGACCTTGCAAGAAAAGATAGATTTGCTTCTCTCCACCCAAGCTAAACAAGAACAGATGAATTTTGTGGGTGCTCCTAGTCAAGAGGTTCCTCCTACAATCAGTGAGGTTGATGGTTTAGAAGGCCAAGAGGAGTTGTGCTTCATCAATGCTAATGGCACATGGTATAGGAAGGAGCCAAACTTCCAATACCAAAAAAACTATCAGCCAAGACCTCACTACAACAATCAACAAGGAGGCTACCAAACAAATCAGTCATCTCAGCCTCAAGGAAGTTCTTCCCAAGCTCCAAGCTCAAAAATGGAGTCCATGTTCAAGCAACTCTTAGAAGCTAAAGAAAGAAATGCTAAGAACATTTGTGATGAGTTCAAGAACATCCATGCCAAGATTGATGGAACTTTTTCTGATCTCAACAACAAGTACATGCAACTTGCCTCTCACCTCAAAGCTTTGGAGAGCCAATTTGCCTCCATGTCTTCATCCTCCAAGAATCCAATGGGATCTCTACGAGGAAAACCATAGAAGAACCCTAAGGAGACTTGCAATGTTATCCTCTCCACTTCTTCAAGGATTGCGTTGAGTGATCATAAGAATGATGTTGATGAGATTGAGAGGCTAGTGCTTGGAAATCAGATTGGAAATGATAAGAGACTGGTTGTGGCCACAGCTGAAGCTAGAGTTGTGAAGAGAGCTGATAAGAAGGTTCAAGGAAAGATTCTGAAGATTGCTGAGCCTACGGTTGAGACACAAGTTGAGAAGAGTGCTAACCTCAAGCTGAAAGAAGTGAAGGAAGAGGACAATGAGATTGAATCACCCTATGATAAGCTCCCTTTCCCTCAAAGGTTCCTCACCAAAGCTCAGAAAAAAGTGGTCTCCAAATTCAGAAAAGACCTCAGTGATATTGGAGTCAAGCTTCCAGAGATCACCAATATGCATGCTGCTCATGTCCAAATGATGCTCATACAGGACATTCTCACCACCAAGCTGAAGTGGCTGAACTTTTGGACATCTCACTTCTGAAGATTGATCCACCCTCCAAAGTCCCTCCCTAAGCTTGAGTCTCAAGGGAAGTTCACCTTGTCCTGCTCTCTTAGTAAACTTACTATGGATGATGCTCTTGTTGATAGTGGTGCTAGTGTGAATGTCATCTCCTTTGATATGGTGCAAAGTATTGGGATTGAAAGCATGGAACCAGATACTCCTCCTCTCACCTTTGGGGATTCCTCTTCTACAACCCCACTTGGCATAATCAAGGACTTCCCCTTGAAGATTGGATCCTGCACCATACCTATTGACCTCACTGTTTTGAAGATGGCATCTGAAGAGAGAGTCCCTTTGATCCTTGGCACTCCTTTCCTCACAACAGTTGGCGCTTGCATTGACTTTCCCAACAAGAAGGTCACCCTCATGCATGTCAACAAAGCTGTCTCCTACCCTCTCCAACCTCCAATGGAATCAGACTATTGTGGGACAATCACTTGTGATGCACAAGCTGTTGAGAAGCCCCACGATGAAGAGGTTGTTGGTAAGAAAGCAGGTCTTGATGGGGAGTATTCAAAAGAGTTGTGTGATGAGCACTTGGAAAGTGCTATAACAGAGGGGATGAGTGGAGTCTCAAAGGCCACTCATGGCAAGAAGAAGATGGTGAAAGAGCCTCATCCTCCACCTCTTGATTTGCTCCCACACACTCTCACTCTCCATCCAAAGAAGCTCAAGGATGGAGTCATTGAGTACAAGATCAAGCACAAGGGCAGATCCACACCATTCTCAAGTGCTAGAGCCATCATCACTCTTCAGCTCCAAGATGACCCAACCAAGCTTCAAGAGCTTCTCTCTCAGGTCCTCACCATCACTCTTGAAGGTGGGAAGGATCCTCCTTCTCACTAGTCCAAGAGAAAAGGTAGTCAAGCTAGTGACTCAAAACAAGCTCACTTGGGAGGAAGTCCCATGGTTATCCTTGTATATAGCTTTGCAATTTCAAATTTCCTTTTAAGTTTTTAATAAAAGTGGTCAAGATTTTCAGGTTTAGCCAAGCACTAGAGGAGAGAAGAAAGGTGGTAAACCACCTAAGCCTTATGATTGCCATGTAGCAGCCTCCTCTAGTTGCTATGAACCAAGCCAGCTTCTAGTCATGACACAAGCACCATGCCCAAATCTCCTTGTGTGGTATCACTCCAACCCTTCTTGTATATACATTTGCTTTTGCCTTGTTGAGGTATCTCTTACTCTCTTACTCACACAGGAGACTGTGTGATTTAAGTGTGGGGGAGGTACCGGATATTTGATCATGTTTGCTTTGTGATTTTGAGTCTCATGCATCGCATTGTTCATTCATAAGTGCATAGAAAATCCAAAAATTTTTAAATTTTTGAACCATGTAGATTGCATCACTTGCATCCTTAAGATTGAGTCTAGAGTATATAGGTTGCATTCATTTGCATATGGAGCATTGCCTTGTAAAGAACACTCGTTTGCACTGAATTTGACACCCTAGTTAAACATATCAGGTAGCTTGAGCATCTTTTGAAAAAGCTTGCATGCTTTGAGCCTTGAAAACTCTTCTTGAAACTTGCTTGCTTGCTTGATATTGGCATTGTTCTTAAGACCAGCTCCATCATGAACTTAGACTTGAATGAACTTAATCTCTCTTGCATATGGGCATTTGCATACTTAGTCATGGATCTCATACACATTTGGGTTATCTTTTTCCATTGTACCACCCTTTGTTAACCCAAATGGCACTCCCTTACCCTTGAACCCTATCCATTCTTTGAAGCCTACATTGATCTGCTTGAGTGAGGCCTCTTTTGATAGCTTGTCATGTGCAAAATCTTGAGAGTATTGGGAGCAACATGGATTTGTTCTCATCTCTTGCTAGCATAGGGTCATCATTTGAGCTAGCTTCTAGGATGGTGAGTGAAGTGTTTGTTACCTAATGGTTTACATTCTGGGTCTGGGGATATGACAATGTAGAGATTGATGAACAAAGAAAGTTTTGAGAAAGAAAAACCCTAGGGACCTAGAAATGAAAAATGAAAAGCTCTTGATTGAAGTTCTTGACCTTCCCCCTCACTTATATATAAAAAAAATAAAAAAAAAGAAAGAAAAGAAAAAAAAAGGAAAAGAAAAAGAAAAAGAAAGATTCAATAAGATAGTGGGGAAGGAAAAACTTAAGAGTTAGAGTTTAGAATGTGAATAGAGGTCCTTAGAGGTTGAATCATGAGAACGAAATGTTCATTGGGTGAGTGATGTGAGTATGTCTTCATTTTGGGTTATGGGATGAATAAAAAGGGTGTAGATCTTGTAATCACTTAGGAATTGGGTAGAATGATGAGGATGAATCCATGTATGCATGAATTTCTCCTAGTCTTAGATAAATTTTGCATAATGATCAAGCTCCTTGATTTTTGAGTGATTGCCACCTTGAAATGATGCATTGAACCCTCCTTTTCATCCTTATTAGTAATCCTTATTAGACCATTTGATCACCGAGCCAAATGATTGAGATCATGTGCCCATTTGTGAGACTTCACCTTGTGTGTGTGTGTCTGAATCAATGTGAGGGCTGGTTAAGAGAACATGTTGGTTGATAGGCATTGCATCTTGTGTAGAGACATAAGAGTAATTGATAGGCCTTGTGAAGCTAGAGCATAATAAGAGAGTTTGCTCATGCTATTTGCTATGTTTCTTTAGAATGTCAGGTTGAGTGCTATGAGTGTTTCCTTTGGCTTTTTTCCCATCCTTGCATCCATCCCCCTTGTGTTTGAAAAGTTAACTTGAGGACAAGCAAAGGTCTAGTGTGGGGGAGTTGATGTCTTGCATATTTACATGTTTTTAGCTATCATATCTTGTGCATTTTTACTCATTTAGATTAGGCATTAGGCATCTTTAGGCTCATTTTGCATTCATAAGTCCCTATTAGGTGTTGGAGCACACTTTGGAGATATTGAAGATGTTTGGGAGTTTTGTGATGAAAAAGAGGGGTTTAAAGATGAACATGGAAAGAGGCTTTAGAAATATCTTCTAATGCTAAGAGTTTTTGGAGACATGGAATTTTGAGTTAGCTTTCCAATGGAAGTGGTTTCAAGACATTTGGAGTCATATTGGAGGAGTTATAATCAAAACACTGAGGGCATATCGGTTCCACCCGGGTGAGCATACCAGAGGTCGACCATCCAACCATGCCTAGACGAGCTCAGGACGCGGCCAGGACGACCCGGGGACAAGCACCCGCACGTTCTGATTGTGCTGGAAGCCTAGAACGTACCCGACCTTGCACACCCGTCCGTCCCCACCCGCGTACGAAGGCACCCGGACAGGACCACCCGGCCAACAGCACCCGCACGGCTGGATGATGGATGAACGCCAAGAACGCACGCGGGTGCACACACCCGGACGTCCCACACGTCCTTCCTACCCGCGTACGAGACAGCACCCGGCCTTGGCACACGCGGCCTGAAGGACCCGCACGGCCTGCACACCCGACCTGGAGGACGCGGCCTAAAGAACCCGCACGGCCTGCTGGCTGCTGGACACGGACGGCACGCGGCTCAGAACACCCGGACAAGAGAGACCGCACGGCCTGGATGATGGACGAGCAGGACCCACCCGGCTGGTCACACCCGGCCATGGATCAGCACAGCCTGACCCGGGTGGCCTAGCTTCTTCCTTTCTCCTTGCTTCTCATTGGTCGAAAATCACTTGGCCAAGGACATTTTAGTAATTTTTGTTTTATGTTTTCAAGGGCTTTCAAGCCACCTTTAAATACTCTTCTAATCTCATTAAGAGATCTAACTTCTTTTCTCTCAAAAACATAATAAGATCTTGAAGAAAGTTTGGATCTTTGATCCTTTTTATCTCATTTCTTTTGTGTTTAATAGATTATCTTCTTCTCTAATCATGTATAGCCTTGAATCATTATTGATTTTGAGGTTTTCCATGGCTATTTGTGAGTAGATCTATCTAGGGTTCATGGGCTTGGGAGACTAAGGGTGATTAAGTGTAGATCCAAGGTGCTTAGTGTTAGATCTATCCTTTCCTTGCATTGATTTGGTGTTCTTCATGCTATATTTGGGTTGGCCTCTCAAACATAGAGCCATAGGCATTTCATGCCCGAAAGGTGTTCTATGAAATGCCTGAACCAACTCATCTATGCTTTTAGCTTGCTTTGCCTAAGAGATTAGTTGTCAAAGGAGCTAGGATTGCTATTAGACTCATTCTTTATGCTTGCTTTGATCATTACAGCCAAAGAGATTTGGTGTACTTGGGTGATCATTGCAAAAGCATCCATCTAGAGATAGAGCTTGCTTAGTTTTGTTGTCTAGGCATAAGGAATTAGATTGATTGAAAAGTTAGCATCTTGGATTGAACCTTGATCACCCAAAGTCAATTCCCTTGTCCCAAGAACCCCCTTGCCTCATTGAGAAAGAAAGTTCACTCTTTTATTGCATTTTTAATATTGTCTTAGTTTCATAATCATCCTCTCATCTTGATTGCACTTAGATTAAGCATGAACTTGCATTCCCTTTGCATTAGAATCTCTTAGAATTGGATTGACATCTTGTATTCTACAACATTTGATTAGGACCATAGAAAAGTCCTTTCATCAAATTACCAGCACAGCCTGACCTGGGTGGCCTAGCTTCTTCCTTTCTCCTTGCTTCTCATTGGTCGAAAATCACTTGGCCAAGGACATTTTAGTAATTTTTGTTTTATGTTTTCAAGGGCTTTCAAGCCACGTATAAATACTCTTGTAATCTCATTAAGAGATCTAACTTCTTTTCTCTCAAAAACATAATAAGATCTTGAAGAAAGTTTGGATCTTTGATCCTTTTTATCTCATTTCTTTTGTGTTTAATAGATTATCTTCTTCTCTAATCATGTTTAGCCTTGAATCATTATTTATTTTGAGGTTTTCCATGGCTATTAGTGAGTAGATCTATCTAGGGTTCATGGGCTTGGGAGACTAAGGGTGATTAAGTGTAGATCCAAGGTGCTTAGTGTTAGATCTATCCTTTCCTTGCATTGATTTGGGGTTCTTCATGCTATATTTGGGTTGGCCTCTCAAACATAGAGCCATAGGCATTTCATGCCCGAAAGGTGTTCTATGAAATGCCTGAACCAATTCATCTATGCTTTTAGCTTGCTTTGCCTAAGAGATTAGTTGTCAAAGGAGCTAGGATTGCTATTAGACTCATTCTTTATGCTTGCTTTGATCATTACAGCCAAAGAGATTTGGTGTACTTGGGTGATCATTGCAAAAGAGCATCCATCTAGAGATAGAGCTTGCTTAGTTTTGTTGTCTAGGCATAAGGAATTAGATTGATTGAAAAGTTAGCATCTTGGATTGAACCTTGATCACCCAAAGTCAATTCCCTTGTCCCAAGAACCCCCTTGCCTCATTGAGAAAGAAAGTTCACTCTTTTATTGCATTTTTAATATTGTCTTAGTTTCATAATCATCCTCTCATCTTGATTGCACTTAGATTAAGCATGAACTTGCATTCCCTTTGCATTTGAATCTCTTAGAATTGGATTGGCATCTTGTATTCTACAACATTTGATTAGGACCATAGAAAAGTCCTTTCATCAATGCACGACCAGATATCAAATAATTCAGTATTCATTCAGTCTCATCACGTTCAGAGAGAGAGAGAGAGAGAGAGAGAGAGGCCGATTGTGGCTGTGTTTGCTTTCTGGATAATCCTATCGTTTGGGAAAGAGATTCCTGTCAGGAATGGGAGGATATGGCAAGGAGAATCACGTGGTGAACCTTGACCAAGGCTCCAAGGTATGTGGTTACCAGCAATCCATCAACCTATACCGTCGGTCCCAACGGTCGAGTCTATGGTCCGATCGGTTCAATGGTTACATCCGTTCTCTCTAGTCAGTTTCATGTCATTCTCTTTTCTTCCTTCTCAGGGTATGGACGTGGTGGTGTGATGATTGGGTCAAATGTGTACCAGTTGCCAAGGGTTGCTAGTATCAAAGAGTACGAGTACCAAAAGGGTACGAGTTACCAAAGGGTACGAGTGATCAATGGGTGCAAGTTACCAAGGGATGCGAATGTATCGTGACCTAAGGGATGCAAGTATATCGTGGTCCAAGGGGTACGATCAGATCGTGATCCAAGAGGTGCGATCATATCGTGATCCAAGAGGTACGAACGTACCGTGATCGAAGAGGTACGAATGTGTCATGATCCTAGAGGTACGAATGTGTCATGATCCTAGAGGTACGAACGTATCATGATCCAAGGGATGTGAACGGGTCGTGATCCAAAGGATGCGAACGTGGCGTGATCCAAGAGATGCAAATGGGTCGGGACCGAAAGGGTGCGAATGGATCGTGACTGAAGGAGTACGAATCGATCGTGTCCGAAAAGGTGTGAACTATCGAATGCTGCGATTGGGGGAAAGGCGTCATATGCTTTATGTAGAGCGTGGACCCACATGATACCAATGGAATGCCGGTTATGTCAATACATGTTAAGTGGACGATGGCTTATCATTACTAGTGGTCGGATCATGTTTCATGACGATGGTTCGATGGCCGAGCATTAGTATGGATGGTCATGTTGCTGGAGTAAGAGTATTGATGTGATGATCCTAGATATCAGCCTAAGTGTTGATAACCTAAGGATTGGCGGAGAGCCATGTCGAAGAGTATGGCTAGTACTATGTTTTGTGGACCACAAGTACTGAGCCTAAGTATGATTGTTCAAGTAGGGCCGTGTAAGATCTGATCATGGTTGAGTATGGACGACCTGACCGATAAATGATGGATCAAGGTGTTGGAAGTAACCTGATTAATGAATGCATCAGTTGGTATGAACAAGTCATATTTGTTGTCTGAGATATAGTCCATGGCCAGTAAGACAAGTTGGATACTCATCAGTTCTAAGTCATGTGAGGATGGTTGGTTGATTGACTTAGGATCTGATGGGCATTGTCAGTCCAGAGTATGGACTGGGTACTATTGCCTATCAGGCAAAGGATGCCGGGTTGTGCATGAGCCGTGTAGGGCCAGATGCCTATCTCTTATCTGTCTGAAGACTTCTCAAAAGTTACTTGGTCTGTGGGGATGGTTGGTTGAATGACTAAGTACCTAGGGGAGCCGTTTAATGCAGGAACCAATATAAGGACCATGAAGGGACTTAGTGAGTTCAATGGTTCATATGACAAGCAAGAGCAGTCAAGTCAATGGAGGACCGATGAGCTAACATGCTCCGTGGATGTGGAAAAGGTAAGATCTAGCAATTCTTGCATATATCTAGATAGAATGGTTTAGGGGAATGGAACCTCAGAATCATATGACTTGGTTTGAGTTTAGGATCGACCTTTAAGCTAGTTGGTAGTTGAGAAAACTAACCAAGGCTGAGGTGATTCGACCAGACAAGTGTTAGATTGGTTTTAGACCAATGGTTAGTTAGAGAATATTCCGCTGCGTATCTGTTGAAATGATCTAAGCTATGAATAACTAAGGAAGCCTTTAGCTAAGGTCTAAGTTAGTCCTCGCCTATGGACGATATTGTAGATAAAGGGCGAAAAATTAAGAGGTTCGGCCAGGAAGTGGACCGAGCGACGTGAGGCATCGACCGCGGCCTAGGCGGCCGGGATCGGGTCTTACAGGTATTGTACTATTTAAATGATGATCATTTAAATGCTTCATTTTGGGAAATCTTTTTATATGTGAATAATCATAATTTAATGAATGTTGCTTTGTTATTGTTTTAACAATATAGTTTGCCCAGTAATCGTCAAACGATTACACAAGGAGCTTTCAACCAGATATCATATGGTAATTCTGTAGATGTCCGAACTGATTTTTTTCGAGGAATCCTCGGAATATTCTAAACGGTATTTTAGAGTCATCATTAGTAAGTTTATTCTTTCCAATTTATTTTATGTTTTGGAAAGTTTTCTACTTAATCATAGCAAACAATATATAATTATTAGTAGTTTGGAAAAGTTGTTTATTGTGTTACCATCAAAGGGATTGATTCTTCCAAAAATTGGTATTATTCGGCATGCAAAAGCTGTAACCTTAAAGTTCAGGAATATGGTGAGTTTTCGGATGATGATGGGAGTCAGCCTAAGTACAACTGTAAGACGTGTGGGGATGTTAACCTGGTTTTTCCGAGGTATCCATTAAATAGTTAAATTTTTCTGATGATATCGAATGAAGTTAACCAGCCTATATTCTCAATGTAATATATTGTTATGTATATAGATATTTTCTGGTTGTTCGTGCACATGAAGATACTGATCAGACAAGGTTTTTTTATATTCGATCAAATTGCTGAAATTTTACTCGGAAAATTTGCTGATAATTTGATGCAGGAATATGACGAGGTGATATTATATATTTACCGCATTTATTTAATTTGATTGTAATATTAGAATATATATTTTATTATATTCAGCTTGATTACATTCCAGTATATCATGAGTTACTTGATTCCATTGTTGGGAAGAGAGTTCTTTTTAAGGTCACACTGAAAGGCGAGAATAATAAGTTTGTGAACTCACCATTAGTTGTGGACTGTGTTTTGGATGATGAAGACATGATCGATGAGTGGCTCGCAAATTCCTCCGAGGTATTACTCTTTTTATATTTCTTTATACATCAATTTATTAAATCGAAATTACTATTCTTTCTTTACTTACACAAAGTCCTTATGCTGTCTTTACAGCTTACAAGCGGTGAAGATTGTTCAGAGTCTTCTTTTGCGGAAATTCAGACACCAAAGTCAAAGAATGACAACCAGGCAGTTGTTGTTGAAGATCAACGAACAATTTCAAAACGAATTAAAGTGGAGAGAAGAAAATGATTGTTGTTTTTTCTTCAGAAAAACTGTTGTTTTTGCTTTCTTTAGTTTTTGTTGCAACATTTAATATTTTGCACCTTTGAGATTGAATAAGGATTTTCTTTTCCTCCATTCGTTTACTATCTTCCGTATTGAACAAATATTTGTTGAGAACTTATAATTTTTGTCTGCTATCTAACTGATGATTTCTAACAAATAAAAATGATGCGTGTTCTATATTTAAGCAAAAATGCTATTGTTTGTTACTCCAAATTAATCTTATGCAATATCAGTTTCCAAGTTCTATGTCACATTGAGTGTTTAGTTTGTATACATTTAGGGTTTAGTTTTAAGCGGTCAGTAGTCAGTGTTGAGTTTGTATACATGTAGGAAAGATTATATAATGTCGTTTGTACATTGTTTAAAAAACTTTAATTGCCACGTATAATTTGAAAACCTGTTTTGATATTATCTCTCAATAAAACCCGATAAAATCATTTGAAAAAGAAAAGTCGGGACATAAGGAATGCTATACACAATTATTCGTATAATATATTCTTATTTTCGTTAAATTTCCTTTTTATTATTATGAGATTCTTCTCGTGGAAGATTCATTTTCAATTATTCCGACATTGATTGTTACACAAAGTTTGTAATTTGAGAGTTTAGTTTGTATACATTTAGGGTTTAGTTTTAATAGGTCAGTACCCACGTATAATTTGAAATTTTGTTTTGATATTATTTCCCAATAAAACCCGATAAAATCATTTGAAAACCTAAAGTCGGCACACAATAAATGTTATACACAATTATTCCTATAATATTTTCTGAAGTTTCCTTAAACTTCACTTAAAATTTATTAAGTGATTCTTCTCGTGGAAGTTTCACTTTCATGATATAATGAATCAATTTTCCTTCCAACACAATACATATTTTTCATTGTCCTCAACATATGCATTTGTATAGTTATCGTTCAATCAATCGCTATGTATTATTTCATATCTTTGATGTTTTATGCTTTTCATTTGTGTACTAATCCGTCATTTCTAATGCAGATGAATCTTCACTGTCAATACCAAACGAGTTAGAAGGAAATGAATGATAAAGCGAGTTATTTGGTAATTTTGTATTATCCATTTAATGATTGTATGATTCGGATGAATTTCCATTAATATTGATCTATCATCATTTCCATCGATTGTCGTGTTTAAAATATTAATTTAATGTAGGAAAATGTTGAACACTACGAAGATCAAGAAAATATGAAGCTAATTGATCATGAGATAAATATCTGCCAAAGGAGTATGAAGAAAATGGATCATGATGTTAGGAAGAGAGTTCTTCGTCCATATGTTTTCAACATTTGTGCTGAAACATATCATGATATCTCCGAAAAGTTACCCGAATCTTCAGAAAAAAAAAAAAATTTTGCATCTTTACAAATAGTTCATTTTTCCAGTAATAGTTCTTATGTATTTTAAATGAAAAAATTCATATGATTTTTTAGTTTTCAGGAATAAAAATGCGTTTCTTAATATTATTTCTCTTAAATGTTTATCAACTCTATGGGAGAGTAAAATGTAAGGTATTCAATAATATTGAATTCACTAATTTACTGCATTTTTGTTTAGAATTTAATAATTGTTCATACCTATTAAATAGTTTCCACAAAAAAAAATATATTGTTTCTGTAACCGTCTATGAAATCTGATTTATTAAACATCATGTATTCTGTCATATTTTAAAATAATCTGTAAAAGATATTGAATCGACTAATTTATTGGAATTACCAAAATTTGGTATATATGCTTACCTTAAATAATGCTGCACCTTTTAAGTGTATCTTCTAATAGAAGCTTTTCCTTTTCTCATAATCATACTATATATATATATATATATACACACTTCTCTTCCAAAATACAATCAATCTTTAGACGTCTGAGGTATACTATTCCTTATCCTTCTCGATGGTTGATTTGTTATGAACATTGCCATTCATTTGTTTACTCGCTTGTGTTTCTATAATATCCTTATGCTGATATCATGTTTTATAAATTAATATATTGTAGATGAATCGTTACAATTTCGAAGGGGAAACAAGTAAAAAGGAAATGGCTTATGATCTGTGTAATGTTTCAGAAGCAAAAATTCCAAACAATTTTGACGGAATGAATTTCCAGATTTGGCAACGAGAGATGCAACTTTATTTATCACATCTGAAGTTGGATAAGTATCTTTTCAGGATAAACCAGTTAATCATCTTGGTAACACTGATGTCACCATACTTGCATGTCAAGAGGCGTGGATCCAAGGTGACTATATGTGCAAAAGAGTGATATTAGGGCAATTAATCGATCCCTTTTATGCATTATATTCTCATGAAAAAACTTCTAAGGCTTTGTGGTTATCTTTGGAGAAGAATCACAGGGCAGATGTCATTAGGCGTCAAAATTTTGCAACTGCTAAACTTTTACACTTCCGAATTGTTGACCATAAACCTATTGTTCAACAAATTGAGCAATTTGAAACTATCTGCTGTGATTTGACTACAGAGGGTATTTATCTTTGCAATAAATTTTTCGTGAATTGTTTGATCGAGAAACTTCGTGCGTGTTGGATGAATTTGAAAACTTATTTGAGGCATATTCGAGGTAGGTTAACGTCTTGGATGATATTCTCAGCATGATAAAGTTTGAAGACTCAAACCAGAAACTTATTGACTATCAATCGTGTTCCGCTACACATGAGAAGTTAGAAGAGAAGAGATATACTCATATCAACAAGACGGCATTTATTGATTTTTGCCACAAATGTGGAAAACATCACAATGTTTAATACTATTTATATTTCGATTATGCGGTTCCTGATTTTTCTATCATTTTTTTTGCCAATTAATCGCTATATATTATTTCATAAATTCCTTTAATATTGTTCATTTTGAATTAAGATACTGAAAGAACCAAAATGAATCAATAACATCAATCATACCAAAAAGTTGTCAACACTTAAATGTTTGTTGACCCTTCAAATATCAACAGTATACGAAAGACATTTGTAAGTTTACAAATTTGAACTTCAGTATATATATATATATATGGCCTCAATTTAGTTATTCTATGGACTGGAGATTTTCATAAACCTCTATTTTTTATATCATACTACAAACATAGAAGAATGAACAAAAATCAAACGGTCATTCTGTAAGTTAGAGATATTCTTACGATATAAAGCAATATCAGATCCCTTCTCCGAAGTTAAGCCATCTATTATATTTTTATATTATAGAATGTCATATAATACTCTATATGACTAATCGGATGTTATTCATGTACCCCTAAAGATTTGATTTTTACAATGTCATATTTTATTCTTCATAATGAATGATTATGTATCTGGAAAAGTCGAATTCTGTGGAGTTGCCATTATATATAGTACAAAGTCTATATAGAGATTTAAAATTTTGTGAAAATTAATTTTTTCTATTTTTTTCATTTTACTCACGATATTTTGATAAAAACCAATGTAGTGTTCTAACACTTTTTTTCCTTTTCTACCTTTTAGATTAATGGTACAATATATAATTATCAGTGGAGTGCTGAAATTATCTATGCTGAAACCACCGATGCATGCTCCAATTGCTATCACAAGTAGTATTAATTATATATATAAGTTGTCGTAGCTTAATAATTACAATGACGAACAAAGCCTATCGAAATGACTTTCAATAGTGAATTGACTTTGAAGCATATAATGTAATGATTATATATATTGACGTATTCAATGTATCATAACGTTATAGATTTTCTTCTCTAATAAATCATATTACGGAAAATATAGAACATTGAATGTCTATCAAAACATTCTAAACATTGTCCTTTTCGAATACGTATTACCATTTCGTGAATATTATGTATATTATTAAGATATATTCATACTAATTATCACAACTTTAGTTACAACAGATTAATTTTATATGACAAAATATTTCCTTATCATTTTTATTTATGTATATTACACTTTCATTCTTTGTTGTTTTAAACTATATGTAAAGGATTTTAAGTAGCCAGTCATACTAAATATAATGATATATATATTTGAAATTAATTATATTTCCTAAATTCTTGGGGAAATTTTTTTCCATCAAATATATGATATCGTGTTGTTAAGATATTATTAACATTATTTTTGATTTAATCCAATATTTGCTTTAATTTTTTCTGTATAAGAAGATTTTTTATCATATTGATCGATTACAAAATTATCATGGCAGCTAACGTTTTCCTAGAAGTATTCGACTCTCAATCTTTCAATGTTTTTGTAAGAGTCCAAATTGTTCAAAAATGAATCGTGCGGAATGGAGTGTTCGGTTAGAATTGTGAAATGATACTGATGGATGCAAATGTTAGTATTTTTCAAATATCTTACTCCAATAATATATGTTTTATATTATTATATAACTACTAATTTCATAATCATTTGTTCATATAGAGCCAGATGATTCAAGCAAATGTGAAGAATGTGTTAATGCATAAATTTTATTATATGCTTAATAAGCATGGTTGGGTTAGACTATCTAATTTCGATGTAGTGCATTCGATTGGCATTACTAGGGTAACTCGTCATAATTATCAAATACTTTTGGCTGCCACTGCTGGTGTTGAGTTTATATTTCCGAAAGAGACAGCCAAGGTATTCTCACTCGTAAAATACAAAGAGTTAAACATGGGATTAATTCATCCCAAATTTTCATTTGGTTAGAACTCTATATTTTTCATATTATCTGTTCATTTGATTATGTTAGACTTTAATAAAATTGTATACTTTTTTCAAGGTTAGACATATTAGGTGCTCTGATATCCGTTGGAAATCTTAAATGGGAATTTAACCAAACCGTTGGAAATGAATATCTCAAACCTATCAGTTTAATATCGTTCACCTTAACTAATATGTTAACATATTTTTATTGTTGGTAAATATCATACTATTTATCATACTATTAGTTACACAATATATGTTAACATACTTTTATTGTTTGACAGAATCGAAAGAAAGCAAACGAAACGGTTTGAGAATTTATTTTACACGATCTATGTCTTTCACTCCATTTTAATTTTGTTACATTTTCTATTATTTATAGTTAGCTATGAAATATTTTATGGTTATAAACAATTAAAATGATTGAATCAGATTTTGGTATGTAAGATTTTATGTTCACTCGAATCTAAAAATTCATTTTCAGTTTTTTTTTAATATGTTAAATTTACTTTTAAATCGTTATCTTAATGATGTCGACATTGGTACTCGATCACAATTAAATGTTCTGTAATCATTTTAATATCCAACTTTAAGATACTAAACGTTCAAAAAGACCATATTAAACGCCTTTATCACATCTCAACTATCTTATTTTCCCTCTGATAAAGAAATTACAGAAGCTTTTGCGACTCTTAAAAACGAAATCCATGGAACGCAACAATACCCTAATTCCGGATCTTACTGAATCATCAAACGATGTAGAAGTCTGGGCAAAAATCCTACGAGTATGGGAAATGAAAACTGCTCCCGATGAGATAGAGCGTCATCTGATTGTGTCTGGCCCGAATGTAAGTTAAATTTCATCTTTAGTAATTCATTTTTTGTTAGTTATTGTGTAGGTAATTTCCTTTTATTACAATAAATTATTAGGGTTGCAGAATCGAAATGACTGTCCCTAATAGTTTGATTGAAAAGCACTATTTTGGCTCTATCGATGAAAATGAATGGAAGGTATTCAAACGATTTCAAGTTACACCTTGCGATGGTTTGATTAGGAATACACCACATAGATTCCAGATCATATTTGTAGATCGTACATAGGTATTTTATGGGTATTCACTTACAGAAACCTCAATGTTTATACATGTTCCTCTCCAACAAGTTCTCCAAAGGGGTTTCGACAACACCTATCCAATCGGTACGTAGTCTCATCTGGTTATTATACTGCTTGGTATAATTAATTAATATGTTATTTATTATTAGCTTAATTTAATATCCTAAATAATTATTGACTTTTGTAAACTTGTTAGGATGGGTTACTTCATTTTGTAACTTTGATTGAGTCTGAGGATGATCCTTATGAGGAGATGTTTGGTATACCTCTAACTCAGATTAATTTTAAGCTTAAGAATGAAATGTAATTACTATTCTTAGGTTAAGTAATCATGTCTGTCAAAAAAATATATGTAAAAATCTACATTCATCTTATTTGTATTTCACTAACAATACTACATAGTGGATGTGAGTTAGAATGTGAAGCGTTAGGAAAACTTGCCCAAGAACTGGATATGAAGAGTTGGAGGCTGAGTAAATACCAGAAAACCTTCTTAGCTTTGCGTTTCTGGCGAGTACAGTACTTTGACGAAGGTTATATTATAAATCATTTACATTTTTCTGACATCTTTTAACATAGTCACTAAAAGATTTAAATTGTTGTCAATTTACAGGAAGAGTTAGGATCACAGACAGAGGACGATGTTCTAAATTCGAATTCGATCCAACATGGATTTAATTGATATTATATTATTGATTACTCTGTTTTTATATGTTGAATACTTAAGTTTTTGGCTATGATATTATTTTAGAAAACTCTTATTATAGAGTTGTATAATAATTTAACCTTTATCATTTACGATGACATATGGGTTCGAAAAGCAAAACCTTATGATGAACAAAAACTAAACCAGAGTTATTTATTATATCAATATATTCTCTTATAAATTTGAGTTTTTTAAGACACTTTACTTAATAATCCAAATTTGGTATCTTAATAGTACATCTAAAGGTTTACAAAAAAAACAGTGCATCTAAAGTTTAATCGTATATAAAATATAATGGTTTAGATTTTGTTATCTAATTCTACTTATTCTTGATAGACCATTAATCTATAAACTGGATATCCTAATCGATTCATTTTGTTTCCTTCATATATATATAATATAAACATTAGTATGTGCAATTCACGTATATGTCGTCTCTTGGAAAACATCAAATATGAATGATCTTCAAATTCTAGGTTGGTTTCTCTTTACAAATCTTTTAAATATATATTAATAATTAGGTTTTTCGATTGTACATTTATCTTTATCTTTAGCACAATATCATTTATGTTCGACAATTATTATACTTTAATTATAGGATCATATACTACCAAGAAGATGGTTTCCGATTTACCTATCGAGTTTGATAGTTGTTACGTACCAACCTTGACTATTTCGAAGCTCAAATTCATGTCACGGGTGAAGTGTAACGCTATTTATCCACAAGCTCAGCGTTATTTTTATACGGAATTATCTACTGTTTTTGTCTGGGATAATAAGTTATGCGATTGGAGACCTCGACGTAGGACTTATACACGTGGATCTGTCATCGCTAAATGTCCAGATTGTCTCGGTGAACTTTACTACTTACGTGAGATGCTACATGTCATAAGAGGTTCATGTTCCTACGCGGATCTTACGACTGTTAATGGTATTGTTTATCAAACCTTTAGAGATGCTTACATGGCATTCGTGTTTGATTACAACCATTAATCGCATATTTTCTCTTATTATTCTATTTTTTATGTTTTTCCTTTTTAATTTAAATGCATAATACTTAATAAATTTAAATTGCTGGGTTTTAGCTTTTATGGTGAAATTTAAATTGATAAGTTATCATAGTAAAAATAAAAATAAGAACTTTACTTATAAAATCCAAAACAAAGTATTCCATCTGCTTAGAACCACGAAGTTTAATAACAACGAATCTTTCAAATTAACCACATACATGTAATATATATATTATATATTTTTAAATATGTAATCATCGTGTTTCAAAAAAAAATGTAATAATCAGGTTAATATTAATATTAATGTCCGCACATACGTGCGGGCGGTCCACCTAGTCTACTGTATATTACGCCATATATTACATCTATTTTCTGCCTTTTCAGGGTTGTAAAATTTCTTATTTTACCGATGCAAATAATCGATGTAACATAATTAATATCATGTTTAGGAAAATTGTTCATCACGTTCACCCCTGCGCAATGCGCAAATTTTTCCCTAGTACTTAATGATGAAAATATCAAGATTTTAACTTTAAAATTCTTCTATTCGAATTTATAATAATGCGATTTTTAAACAGTACTATTTGATGTGTTGTTTTACGAAGACGTTACAACTGACAAATACCCGGGTTTGGTGCATTTCAAAAACCTCGGATATCGCCAGCCCGCGTTTGAAGATCTTCCGCCACTTTCTTAGTGGTCTCAACAGTGAACCGGCGAAAGCACAAAGATAGCAGTGGCAGATTCCAAGGAAAAGAAGGCCTAAATTTCTGTTCCACTTTAACCTTGGACGCAATCAATCCTTTTCCACCACTACATTTTCTGTATTCTTCTCTACTCTTCGGCTTCTTGTGCTTGCACAAGCGTTCAGCATCAACATACATTGGCTCCACTGTATAGTTAACCTTGAACGTTTCCATGTAGTCCATTCCCTTTCTCCTTTTCCAGTTATATGCCTGCCAGCGATAAGCAGGAGAAACCCTGATTAAATTTCGAAGACTTGAACAAAAACATTGATTCTTATGAGATATATATACAGAGAGAGACGTTTCTTACAGAAAGTTCTTTTGGGTCTTCGAGGACATTTAGACGTATTGGGATAGTTCCTGAAAGGAAAAGGAAGTTCCATGACAACTCTTTATCAACCTCCAGGATCGGCCTATTCTTTATACCTCTCTCTGCAGTAACTTTTCTTGATATGGCTTTCTTCATAAAAAAAAAAAGAATTTCTTCTATTATTTTTGAAAAAGCTCTTAAATATACACATTTGAATTATACAATGATAAGTCAAAAACAAACCAGAAGTGGGCGGCCATTGATTTCTCTGGAGTATGTTTTGTTGTCTTGATTAGTTAAAACGTCGTAAGCTGCTTGAGGTGGCAATCCTAATGTAAATTCCATTTCCATACTGGAAAAGCTATCAATGTTATGGTCTGTATGCACCTTCAAATATAAGAAAATATAAATGAAAATTATTGATCATTTCATAGTTCTATATATATATTGATCGAGGCAAATGTTTTGTAATTTTTGTTAGCTGATTTGATCTTACCTTCACCCTAGGAGAAGGTTCATTATATTTTTCCTTCTTATTTGCATATCTCCACAGTTTTAATTGCTCCTTCGTCTCATCTCTCTCATCGTGAGTTTTTGTCTCTCTCACAGGCTTGGATTTAACATTTTCAGATTTTTTAGGCTGTTGAGTGTTGTGACTGATCCAGCCACCAAACTCAGGAAATATACCCATTTACAAACTGAAAATGTAGGCCCCAAAGAGATA
The DNA here is from genome assembly GCA_018703725.1 of Brassica juncea. Classification (NCBI taxonomy): domain Eukaryota; kingdom Viridiplantae; phylum Streptophyta; class Magnoliopsida; order Brassicales; family Brassicaceae; genus Brassica; species Brassica juncea. The sequence continues at coordinate 693,899 of CM031938.1, forward strand.
TGACGATCGAAAGAGTGTCTGAGATATAGATAGCGGGACAAAGAAATAACTGACTTACCGGGGGAAAAGGTCAACGGGATAAATCATGTATTGTATATACTATATGGTTTCAGGGACCTTAGGAAAAAATTTAAGTTTAGATATAGACAACACATATAAAACTGAAAGAATAGGGAAGGTGAGTGTACCTTACGTTAACGTACCGCCGAGTAAACATGAAACATATCAAGGCAGCTAAAGTCTCGTGACTTCTTTCTTGACGTACAAGTATTAATGTTGTCTCTAGAGCTACAAGAGTATTGAATATGTTTCTGCCAATGGAAAAGCTAATCTCCCATGTGTAGTCCATCCAGACAACATCCCATAAGTAAGAAAGTCACTTATGGTCTACAAAAGCATCGCTCGCATCGTAAAATTCGTCTTCGTTGAGCAGTCATACGTCCTCACCCATGTTGACCACAAATCTTTCAACTCTTTTACCAGTGGTTGTAGGAAAACATCCAAAGACATTTTTGGATGGTTCGAACCAGGTATTAATATGGTCAAGAATAGCAACTCCCGTTGCATGTACATCTCCGGTGGCAGGTTGTATGGCGTAAGAAAGACTGGCCACCATGAATATTGTCTCCCTGACATTCCGAATGGACTAAATCAATCTGCGCATAATCCGAGATACACATTCCGGCTATTGCTAGCGAATTCCGGATGTACTTTGTTAAAATGTTTCCAGGCTCTTCCATCTGATGGATGAGTCATCTCACCATCCGTGTGAGTATGCTCGGCATGCCATATCATCCCTCCAGGAGCCTGCTCAGATTGGTACAATCTTTTTAATCTGTATGTAATTGGTAGGTACCACATCCTTTGGTACGGTACCCTATTACGTCCTCGTCCTTGCGGCTTGAATCGTGGCTTCTTGCATAATCGACATTCTTCTAACTTCTCATCATCTCTCCAGTATATCATGCAATTATTGATGCAAACGTTTATCATATCTGAAGGCAACCCAATACTATAAACCAGTTTCTGAATTTCATAATAAGAATCAGCAGACACATTGTCTTTAGGAAAATACTCTTTAAACAAGTCTGTCCATTCATTCATGCAACTTTCAGGTAGATTGTGATATGTTGTAATATTCATCATTCTAGCAGCCAACGACAATTTAGAGAGACCTTCTCTACAACCACTGTAAAGTGGCTGATTCGCAGCATCTGATATTTCATAAAACTTTTTTGCATCTATGTTAGGTTCTTCATCTTCATCATCAGCTACGAATGCATCAGCTACCATATCATGAACCCTATCATAATTTACCATCTGCTCCTCCTGACGGTAACTATGTTCATTATGCAAATGATGATCAACCGGTTCTTCCTGAAAATTATTATTACTATTACTAGATTCATTCTCATAATTATAACCTTCTTCATTTTGAAATCAGATATAGTAATTTGGCGTGAAACCTCAATTTATTAAATGCTTCCAAACATTTTCACGATTTGCCAATTTCAAATTGTTGCATTTCTGATAAGGACAGAACATCTTACCGCTTTCTTGGGCGAGCGGTGTAGAATAATTTTGATGCATAAATGTCTCCAGCCCTTCGAGGTATTCTTTCGTCACTCTCCCGTTAGCATCTCTGTGCATATACATCCACCTCTGCAACTCGAAATATTCCTGGAGCCCGACATTTTTTTTCTTTCACGTTTTTTTTTTCTTGTTGGCTTGTTTGAAATGATGTTCAAACGTCCATATTTTTAGGAAATTTTCTGGTAGTTGAGATTTTACTAGGAATTTACGATGAAATTTAGTTAGGTAGGCGAAACAAAAAACGTGTTACAACTACAAAGTTGGAGGACTAGAAATTTCGTCGTTAAGTGGACGTAAAATATTTCCTCGTAAAGTAGACGCTAAGGTTACGTCGAGTTTACGAGGAAACCATTTTTGCTCGTAAAAACCACGTTATATTAAGTCTTTTTACGAGGAAATCGTTTCTTCGTTATTTTACAACGAACTAACGTTGATTTTAAATTTCCTCGTAAGATACTCATAAATTCGATGTAAAGTTACGAGGATTAATTTTCTTCATTAATTTTCATCGATATAGTTGTGTTTTCTTGTAGTGGTATCCTGCATCTTTTCCTTAGTGGTAAAGTGTGCTTATCTCATGATTATGTTTAACGCAATCATATGATCGCTAGGGTCAGATTCGCTTGAGAAAGATGTGATTTTTTCTTATCCGAATGTCAAACTCAGATCTCAGTGTTCTTTGTTGTGAACGATATATTTTGCATTGCAGAAAGAATACACTCTATCTCTGGAGCCGAACTCGTACCTCGATGGATTAGATAAATTCTTGTTATGAGGAACTCGTACCTTGCTGTATATAAACTGTTTTGCTCCCATCAAACTATCAAATCCTTCTAGAGTACTATACCAACCTTGTCCTGAGAAAACCTTATTATCTTTCCACGAACCACATGTAAAGCACCAACACCCTGGAATTGACGGTAGATTTAAAACATCTAGTTGTTGTACCCAATGACGTAACTATGATAGAGTTGGAAGAAACTTCTTAATGAGAGGAAAAAAACCTATGAAACTAAGCCTGTTTCAAAAAAAAACTATGAAACTAGAGAAAAAATGCTTTTGATCATGGGAAGGAGAAGAGACACATCTTGCATATTTTCTTTTTTTTTCAAAAAAAAAATTAAAATGTTAAAATATTTCATATATATTATAAAGATTTTTTTTTTATTTTAAAAACAATCTTATATTCTTGTTGAAAAATGTTTATTTGAATATTAAATCAATTATGATGATAAAAATCAATAATATATTAAATATTAAGATTGGATAATTTAGTAACTTCATATATACAAAAGTGAATTTCTCAAAAACTTAAATTATGGTGTAGTTTTCAAATTAAAATCTCATGTGAGTGTATTTTCCAAATTTTCCCTTTTTAAAAATATCATTTGGTGGATTTTCCTATTTAATGAAATATATTCATATATACAAATATATCATTTTAAAATTTTTAAATATTTCCTTTTTTTATATAATTGATTTTGAAACCTGAATAAAGAAATTAAAATCTAAATTAAAATCTAAGTGACAAAAATATTTATAAGGATTATGAATTATGATTTTGATATTATTTTTAAAAGGAAAATTAATATTTAGAAAATATATATCTTATTTTTTATTTCATTTTTTGAAATCAGAATTTTATATAGGTCATATCCATGTTTTAAATTTTTATAAAAATAAATAAAAATTTAACTGACAATATACCAGTTAAGGCATGGCAAAGCAATTCCTAAACGGATTTTAACACGGCTATCCTAGCAAAGCAATTCTGCCGAGTTATGGAAAAGCCAAATTCTTTATTTTCTTGGGGTTTCAAGGTTCTCTATTTCAGGAATACGACCCCTCTGGAGCCTACTAGATCATACTCATCTTCCTATGGTTGACGAAGTATTCACTACAAGAAATGAGAGTATTGATAGCAGTAGCGGATAGCGTTTTTTTCCTTTATGTTATGTTTGACAAACCCCTTAGTTTTATATAGCGTTAGTTAAAAGACAAACACTATGTTTTGTTGATCCGATTTTAATTCCGCAAACGTTTTTTAGAAACGTAGTATATATAGCACTGTCAATTTTGAAACACTATGCATAACTAAGACGATAAATAATTTCATTTTCCCTCTCACCCTCGTTTCACTTCCTCTCACCCCCCTTTCATTTGACAACCCTCCAAATATCCTAAACCCTAAAACCTAAACTTTAAACACAACATTCAAAACTCAACTATTTTCTTATTATAATCTCAAATCTTGAGTATAAATTCAAATAATAATAACTTAAATTTTTTTAAATGGTTTCTGTATTAAAGTTTTAAATGGTTTCAATAACTCCAAACCCTATTCCCTATTCCCCAAACCCCAAATACTTCAAACCCTATATACTATACCATAAATTTTAAATCTAAACACTAATCGTAAAACTATAATCTTTTCAAAATTGAATCATAAATTTTTTTAATTCAAATTCAATATTTAATATTATTCAAAACTTATTCTCAAATCTTAAAATCCAAACTCCAAACAGCATACTCCAAACTTAACTGTATACCCCAAATTTAAGCTACACTTAAAAATCTTATACTCTATATGATGAATCTATTCTCTAATTTATTTTATTTTATTTGAATATTAAATATATATTTTAAATTTTAAACTTAAACCCAAACTCTATTTCATCAACTCTAAACTATATTTCCTTTATCCAAATATCAATCACCGAATTTAACTTTTAAAATTATAAATTTAAACATGAAAACTTTAAATTGTGAATTATACAATTTAGAAGTTTTCTTAAAATATTTTTTTATTTACGAAAATATATCATAAATATTTTATATATTAAAATATAAAATAGAATACAAAACACTGGTGTTTAAAAAAAAGATAAGGAAAATAGATAGAAAAATGTGATTGGTTAACAAAAAGTAACCAATCATATAAAAGGGCGAGGATCATGCTTTTTGTAACCACAACCATTGATTAAAATATTTGAAGGGTCCATATTCAACCTGCTTCTTCCTCTCTCTTGTCTCTGTCTCTTTTGTTCCCAGATTCATCAAATTTTTGGAAGGGTAACAGACTCACAAATCTCATCTTCTTCCCTCTCGTATCTTCAATTTTCTGCAGTGTCAGTCTCATCGTCACTACCAAACCTCATCCATCATCTCTGTTTCTATATATCCTTCTCCACTCAACACTACAGATCAATGTCTATCATAGTCACCTCTTCCCCACCTCTGGTCAAGCTTGCCGAACGTCTTCTCGTCACGGATCTCAACCTGCCACCGAGCTCTCCATCTTCGCTGTCACCATCTTCCGCTCTGTTCCATAAGTCGAAAAAATCAGAGCAATCGCCACTGACGCCATCTTCCGCTTCACTTCCCTCCTCTCTTCTTCGTTGCTGGAGATAGACGCAGGAGTCGGGCTGCGGTGACGTAACAGTAAAACGGTAAGTCGTTTCTTGTACGAGTAACACCTCGTCGTCTCATTCAACCTACTTGCAAATCTTGTGCACAAGAGAGTTTATTCTTACCAGATTTTGAGCTTATCTGTTTTTGTTTCAGAGATTTGATGAATTTGGTTATTGTCTTATTTGTTTTATAGTTCAAAGCTGCTATGTAAGCTTACTGGTGATACTGTAAACAAGACTGAGGAACATATTTGGAAGCATATCAATGGACGCCGCTTCCTCAATAAACTTGGTCTGTAATTTTGAAGCTTGATGATGAACGTTCTTTACATTGCAAGACTTGCTTGAGAAAGTTAGGTATCTGTGTGTTTAAGGTAGCATTAGATAGCGTTTTCTCGGCGCAATTAATACTCGATTTTCTTGTAGTGATTTTATCCGCTAGATCTCTGGTTAGCAAAGGACTAATCAAAAGGGTGGAAACAGGATCATCTATCTTTGTATGGCATGACCCCTGGATTCCAGCCAATCGCCCGAGACCAACAAACAACATTTCTACTCATTTTGATCCTTCACTTACAGTTGGTCATCTAATTGACCCTTTGTTGTGTACTTGGAATTCACGGGTTATTTGCTACTTGGTTTCTCCCGGGGATGCAAAACTCATTGAAAGCATCCCACTAGAACGGACACAAGCCATAGATAGGAATGGATGACATTTCACACAATGTGGAAGACATACGGTTAAATCAGGTTATGAGGTAGAAAAACTTTATCCGGACATAGAGAGGCAGATACCAATGTTAGGGCCTTGTATTACAAGTCTGCAAGCCCGTTCTTGGAAAACTAAATGTGCTCCAAAATTGAAGCATATTCTTTGACAAATAATTTTAGGTTGTCTATCAGTCTGGCGGAATTTAAATAATTGTTGTATTAAATGTGATACTCGGTGTGATCGTTGTGGAGGAGGAGGAGACAATAATCATGTTTTATTTTTGCGAATGTCCGCCTGCTATTCAGGTTTGGACTCTCTCAAAAAATTTCACAAATCCGAGGTTTTTTCCTATGCAACCTGTTTATGCAATTATGGATTACCTGTTTTCGAGGACCTCAAATTTCATAGATGGCCATTGTTTTGCATGAATACTATGGTATATCTAGAAAGGACATAATGATAAGGTATTTAATGGTCTAGATAGGAATCCTAGGGATACTTTACCAATGGAAGAAATTGAATGCACACTTTGGAATGCACAAATGACAGGTTCACAGTTACTGTCACAGGTATGTTCTAATCAAGTTAGAGAAGATGAGCTGCACCACTTACCTCTCAGAGTAGGTAGATGGTGTTTCAGTACATATGGATCAGAAAATGGCTGGTACAGCACATTAGAAGGTTTTGAAGGTCTGTTAGGAGCAAGTAATAATCGGTAATGCCTTTCCCCTATGCACACTGAATTTGAGGTTTTCATTTGGGCAATGGAATGTATGACAAGATACTTCATTTGTTTCATGTCACTTTTGCAACAGATTATTCTCAGTTGGTGAAGATGGTGAACCAGAAAAATGATTTGCTTTTGCAATATTCAACGTCTACAACGCAATTTCAGCTATTTGTAGATCAAGCACGTATCTCGACCTCAAAACATAATGGCAGACCGTCTAGCACGAAGTGCTCGCAGCCAACTGTCAATCTATGTACACATGGATACAAAGTTTTTTTTTGGTTAGCAGTATCTTCGTAGAGTCTGTTTATTTATGTTGATGACAAAAAAAAGCCAGACAATATACAGAAAAGTAAAAAAGTTATAATAATTGTATTACAATATAATAATTTAATTTACTAAGGATACAACATCTGTATTCTAGTTTCATCCCAGGATTTTACTTTTCTTTTTGGTAGCCTCTTAAAAATCCGACTCGAAAGGTTTGTAAGTCTTGATTTTACTAACAATGCCAACTACTGATCCTGCTGCCGCGGCTAAAGAGACAATAAGACAAACCAAACTCAAGACTTGAAGACAGACCCACCTTGGTCTCCAACTCGGCACATTCTTCTGTGCAATGTACATTTCCACAGGGAAATAAACCGTTAGAGGCCAAAATCCAATGGCCCCCAAGAGACCAACAACATCGTTAAAGAAAGGCATTAGCATTGAGATCAACGTTATTGTAATCACAAAGACACTCCTCCACACGAGCCTAAAGAAATTGAAATTGAAGGGCTTGGATCCAGAAAAGAGTGGAATCTCGATCTCTTTTGTGACGAACTTACTCTCTGGATACATCTTGGAAGCTTTTCTCTCCACAAAGGCAAAGATTGGCTGGGCATAGACTTGGTAAGCTCCGACTAGATGGATCAATATGGCGAGATTGGCTATATTAAGCAACCAATACGGGTTTGTGAAGCCTCCAGCAGCGAGGAGGTTTCCGGGTGCAGACTCTCCGAATGCTGCGTACCCTACGCAGCCACAGAGCGTGTAGAAGAAGGTTGTCACTGCCACACTTACGAGAGCTGCTTTCTTCATCGTGATTTCTTCAGAAGGCGGTGATTTTAACGTGTCCTGCAATCAGTCATATCATTAAACCAACTCGGAGCTATTATTGTACATACACACACTCGTATATAAAAATAAAATACCTGAATCTCGACGAAAATCATGGAGTAAGCGTAGGCAAACGCAATATTTCCAAGAGCCTGAAAGGTTCTCCACATTTTCTCGGTGGGTGTCACTGTCCCAATGGTGACTCCAGTGAGAGTGCCTTTAATCTCTTTGTTCTCAACCATTTTGGAGATTCCAAGGCCAAGCCCAATGGTGGAGTAACCGAAAGACATGACTGCAGCAACGAGGGACAGCCACCATAACTGATCAAAATCAGGAATCTGAGATAATATGATTTGTAATACACCGAACCCCATAGTGTAAGCATTGCCATTGACAGGACATGATTCTTTCCCCCCATTGTTATGGTGGCACGTTGTCCTCTGGATTGCTCTGTTGTTTTTCCCCATCATAATTAGCAGAAAACAAACAATAATTAAACCAGGAAACAGTCACAGCTTTTTTAAAATAAGTAACCGTTGCAGATTATTTTATGCTATAATGTCTCATCGACTTTGAAAGTGCATTGCTGAGCCGACTTGTATTCAACAGTAAAGAAACAAACAAAACATTGAAAACTAAGTTCGAACTTACATGAGGCTTATAGCCGATGCAATAGTGTAACCAATTGAAGTACCAAAGAGATTAACATACTGCACAATTCCACATAATTTCACCTTAATGCCACCTGCAAATTTTACAGAAGAAATCAAATGTCAATACCCTACAAAAAACAGCTTTTAAAGTTTAATTAGTGAGGAACTTTATCTTCAACTGCATTACCGGTATTTGATCTTTTGACTATTCTACTATTCATGTTACTCTAAAAGAAAACTGAGATGGGGATATTTACCGAGGTTGGAGTGGATAGCGTCCATGTAAGTGTAGTTTCTCTTGCCGGTGACAGGGTCCCCGGAGCGGTAACAAGAAGCGAGGAGAGTAGAAGTGTAATAACTGACAAAAGAGAAGAGTAGCATTGCCACTGGACCAGCCACCCAACCAAGCTGAGCAATAGCCCATGCCAGAGACAATACTCCTGACCCAATTACTGCTGTTATGATATGTGCACTTGTTGTCCACACCGTCCCTGAACCACCCCCAATCAAATGACAACAATTTTTTTTTAAGAGTCAAAGTTGCCACTTCAAGCGTCTACAAAGGAACCACAACGATTCTCGTAAACGTTGAACTCGCATGGATGATTTTTTTTTTCCCCACAAATAGGTTACAGAATTAGAAGAATAAAAGTGGGCTGAATAAAGCATTAGTTAATTTCTTATGTTTACGAGTAGGAATAATTTAGTTTGATTTATTTTCAAAACAATTAAGTTCATTTTGACCTAAGTTATAATAGCTTCAACCAGTTGGGAAAGTTATATACATTTAAATTAATTGGAAGAAATTTACCGGTTCGCTTGGGACGGCCATCATCGTCTAATAAGCCGGAGCTGCTTCGAGGAAGTACATCTCCCTGAACATTCTTAACATCCTCGACCATTTTCTTCTTTTTGAAAGACACAATTCCAAGTAATACTCAAAATTTATTTTTTTCCGACAGAAAACTGTTTTGACGTTTTTGGCTGTTTTATCGGTTAGATCTCGAATTTTGAATGGAAAGGAATGAAAGAGAGATTGAAATTTTTATTTCCAAATATAACAACGGTCAGGAGACAAATGTATTCTTGTTTTCTCTGGACCGAAGATTCTGTAATGGAGGAGAAGAAATTGAGAGGAAAGGTCTGTGAGATTGTAAATGCCTGAGAGTAGAACTCGCTGAAGGTAGAATTCATTAAATAGATAAAGCCTCATGGAAGACTGAGACATCTACACGTACATGCAGAAGAGAAGAAAAGAAAAGAAAAGAAAAGAAAAGAAAGAAACCGCATATACTTCTTCTTTCTTTCTTTCTTCTATCTCTCTATATAGTATAAACTCTATGAATTAATTGTTTGATAAATTAATAAACTTACTTTAGTCAATCTTTTTTTAATAAACTTACTGGTTTTTTTTTAAAACGAAAAGCTATTATATTACTGAAACTTGAGGTGGTCTGGGTAACCAGACTTGGAATAGAACAACCAACAAAATGAAGCTCTCTATGGAAAGATCTAGCCGTCCTAGCTAGAGAGTCTGAAATCCAATTAGGCACTTGTGGAACATGAGAAATTTTGAAGTCCGGTAAACATATCTGCAGAGTCTCAATCCTCTCCAATTCTGTTGGGAAGCTTGGCCAGGCGTGGGGGTCCTTAATCAAAGCGATCAAATCCTTGCAGTCCGTTCCAAAGCTTTAACATGTATAATATTGTAGCATACTCTCCATCGCCCATCTTAGAACTTCTACTTCTGAGTGCAGAGCAGCCTCTCGCCGAATATAATTCCTTGTCCCCATAAGTTGGATCTTTCCTAAGCTATCCATCAATCATTTGGCTAGGTGATCAAATGGTCTAATATGGATGATAATGAGGTTTCAATGCATCATTTCAAGGTGGCAATCACTCAAAATTCAAGGAGCTTGATCATTATGCAAAATTTATCTAAGACTAGGAGCAATTCATGCATACATGGATCCATCCTCATTATTCTATCCAATTCCTAAGTGATTACAAGTTCTAAACCCCTTTTATTCACCCCATAACCCAAAATGAAAAATACTCACATCACTCACCCAATGAACAACTTTCTTACTTCAAGATTCAACCACTAAGGACCCTCTTATTCTTTTTTTTTTGAAACACAACGACCCTCTTATTCACAATTCACATTTCTAAGCTCAAACACTTTTTGTTTTCCCTTCCCCACTATCTTATTGAATCTTTCTTTTTTCTTTTTTTTTTTCTTTTTCTTTTCTTTTTCTTTTTCATTTTTTTTATGAAGGGGGAAGGTCAAAAACATCAATCAAGAGCTTCTTATCTTTCTATTCTAGGTCCCTAGGGTTTTTCTTTCTCAATACATTCTTTTGTTCATCAATCGCAACATTGCCACAACCCAAACCGAAGATATAAACCTTTTAGGAACAAAAACTCCACTCACCATCCTAGAAGCTAGCTCAAATAAGGACTCTATGCTAGCAAGAGATGAGAACAAATCCATGTCACTCCCAATATTCTCAATATTTTGCACATGACAAGCTATTAGAAAAGGCCTCACTCATGCAAATCAATGTAGCCTTCAAAGAATGGCTAGGGTTCAAGGGCAGGGAAGCGCCATTTGGGTTAACAAAGAGTGGTATAATGGAGAAAGATAACCCAAATGTGTATGAGATCCATGATCAAGTACGCAGATGCCCATATTCAAGAGAAATTAAGTTCATTCAAGTCCAAGTTCAGGATGGAGCTGGTTTCAAGAAAAATGTCAATATCAAGCAAGCAAGCAAGTTTCAAGAAGAGTTTTCAAGGCTCAAAGCATGCAAGCCTTTCAAAAGATGCTTAAGCTACATGATATGTTTAACTAGGGTGCCACATTCAGTGCAAACAAGTGTTCTTTACAAGGCAATGCTCCATATGCAAATGAATGCAACCTATATGCTCTAGACTCAATCTTAAGGATGCAAGTGATGCAATCTACATGATTCCAAATTTTTTTAAAATTTGGTTTTTCTATGCATATATGAATGTACAATGCAATGCATGAGACTCTCAATCACAAAGCAAACATGATCAAATACTTGGTAGCTCCCCCACACTTAAATCACACAGTCTCTGTGTGAGTAAGAGAGAAGGAGATATCCCAACAAGACAAAAGAAAATGTATATACAAGAAGGGTGGGAGTGATACCTAAGAAGGAGGTTTGGGCGAGGTGCTTGGTGTCTGGGCTAGGAGCTGGCTTTGTTCATAGCAACTAGAGGAGGCTGCTACATGGCAATCATAGGGCTCAGGTGGTTCACCACCTTTCTTCTCTCCTCTAGTGCTTGGCTCAACCTGAAACCCTTGACCACTTTTATTATAAAAAAAAAAAACTTAAAGGAAAATTGAAATTGCAAAGCTATGTATAAGGATAACCATGGGACATCCTCCCAAGTGAGCTTGTTTTGAGTCACTTAGCTTGACTACCTCGTCTCTTGAACTAGTGAGAAGGAGGATCCTTCCCACCTTCAAGTGTGATGGTGAGGACCTGAGAGAGAAGCTCTTGAAGCTTGATTGGGTCATCTTGGAGCTGAGGAGTGATTATGGCTCTAGCACTTGAGAATGGTGTGGATTTGCCCTTATGCTTGATCTTGTACTCAAGGACACCATCTTTGAGCTGCTTTGGATGGAGAGTGAGGGTGTGTGGGAGCAAATCAAGAGGTGGAGGATGAGGCTCTTTCACCATCTTCTTCTTGCCATGAGTGGCCTTTGAGGCTCCACTCATCCCCTCTGTTCTAGCACTTTCCAAGTGCTCATCACACAACTCTTTTGAAGACTCTCCATCAAGACCTTCTTTCTTACCAACAACCACTTCATCTTGGGGCTTCCCAACAGCTTGTGCATCACAAGTGATTGTCCCACAATAGCCTGATTCCATTGGAGGTTGGAGAGGATAGGAGACAGCTTTGTTGACATGCATGAGGGTGACTTTTTTGTTGGGAATGTCAATGCAAGCTCCAACTGTTGTGAGGAAAGGAGTTCCAAGGATCAAAGGGACTCTCTCTTAAGATGCCATCTTCAAAACAGTGAGGTCAATGGGTATGGTGCAGGATCCAATCTTCAAGGGGAAGTCCTTGATTATGCCAAGTGGGGTTGTAGAAGAAGAATCCCCAAAGGTGAGAGGAGGAGTATCGGGTTCCATGCTTTCAATCCCAAGACTCTTCACCATATCCAAGGAAATGACATTCACACTAGCACCACTATCAACAAGAGCATCATCCATAGTTAGTTGACCAAGGGAGCAAGACAAGGTGAACTTCCCTTGAGATTCAAGCTTAGGGAGAGACTTTGGAGGGATTGGTGGATCAATCTTCAGAATGGAGATGTCCAAAAGCTCAGCCACTTCAGCCTGGTGGTCTAGAATGTCCTTGATGAGCATTAACTGGACATGAGCTTCACGCATACCTGATATCTCTGGAAGCTTGACTCCAACATCACTAAGATCTTTTCTGAACTTTGAGATCATCTTCTTTTGAGCTTTGGTGAGGACTCTGTGGGGAAGGGGAGCTTATCATAGGGTGATATCTCAAACTCAGTGTCCTTCTGCTTCACCGCTTTCAGCTTATTGTCTGCTCTCTTCACAGTTGGTGTCTCAGCTCTAGGTACAACTTTCTGCAGACTCTTTACCTCAGCCTTATTGGCAGCATCCATCATAATATGTGCTTCAGCTGTGGCCACAACAAATCTCTCAACTTCCCCAAACTCAGTTCCAAATATTTCAATCTCATCCTCCTCTGTCTCATGAGTACACATCTCAATCTTTGAAGAAGTATTAGAGAAGATGACATTGCAAGATTCCTTGGGATTTTTCTCTGGTTTTCCTGGTAGAGATCCCATTGGGCTCTTGGAGGAGGAAGACATAGAAGCAACCTGGCTCTCCAAAGCTTTTAGATAAGAGGCAAGTTGCATGTACTTGTAGTTGAGGTCAGAATAAGTCCCATCAATCTTGGCATGGACATTCTTGAACTCATCCCCAATGTCCTTAGCAAATCTCCCTTGAGTTTCTAATATTTGTTTGAACATAGACTCCATGGTTGAACTTGGAGTTTGAGCTTGAGAAGAGCTTCCTTGGGGCTGTGTAGACTGGTTGGCTTGGTAACCTCCTTGCTGATTGTTGTAGTAAGGTCTTTGCTGGTAGTTTTTTTGGTACTGGAAGTTGGGCTCTTTCCTGTACTATGTGCCATTAGCATTGATAAAGCACAGCTCCTCTTGACCTTCTACACCATCAACCTGATTAGTCCCAGCAGGCTGCTTTTGTTGCTGGTTCCCAATGGAGTTAATCTGCTCCTGCTTAGCCTTCTCTGCAATAATCTTTTCCAACTTCTCTTGGAGAGATTTCAGCGCCTTCCTTGTGTGCTGATCGTCTTCATCAGTGTCTCTGTTGACCCTATCATGCTCCTCACTGTAGACTGAGTCACTCTTGGCCATGTTCTCCACCAGCTCCTCAGCATCCTGCTCAGTTCTGCCCAAGAAGAACCCATTGCTGGCTGTGTCTAATCTGCTTCTGAACTCTGGAAGAGTACCTCTGTAGAAGGTACTAAGCAAACTCTTCTTGGTGAAGCCATGTTGTGGGCATTGAGACCAATAGCCCTTGAACCTCTCCCATGCTTCACTAAAGCCCTCAAGGTTCTTCTGCTGAAAGCTAGAGATCTCATTTCTGATCTTGGCTGTTCTTGAGGTAGAGAAAAACTTCTCTAGGAATGGCCTCTTGCACTCATTCCAAGTTGTGATAGATTCACTTGGAAGAGCCTTCTCCAATTGATGTGCCTTGTCTCCCAAAGAGATGGGAAACAATCTTAGCTTGAAAGCATCTTCAGAGACTCCATTAGTCTTGGACAAGCTACAATAGCTATCAAATGTGTCCAAGTGATCAAGGGGATCCTCCACAGCAAGGCCATGAAATTTGTTGTTCTCAATCAAATGCAGCAGCCCTGATTTGATCTCAAAGTTGTTGTTCTCCACAGCTGGTGCTCTGATCCCCAACCTATGACCATGAATGTGAGGTTGATCATAGGCTCCAATGGCTCTAGCTTGGCGATGTGGCTGTTTTTGTGGGAGCTGTGGTCTTATGTTGTCAGCTCTTGGACCATTGCCCCCTAGGGCATCACCATCTTGAGGCTGATTCTCCATATCAAACCCCAATCTCTGCAAGTGAGTCTGTTGCTGTTCTTCTCTTCTCTTTCTTGCAATCTCCCTCTCAAGTGTAGCAATTTCTTCAACAGTTGGGATCAAGTTTGATGCACCTCTGCTTCTAGTTATCATACACCTGAAATGCAAAGGGAAAAGAACAAGGAGAAGCAACAACACAGTAAAATAAAAATGACTTAGTCTCAAGCAAATGACTAAATCCCAAACCTGTCAGTACTATATCCTTAACCTTGACGAAAATCAAGTAAGTGTACATCTTCTATAAATTTTAAATTATTATAATAATATTTATCATATTATATGATTCCTATATAATTATATGTTGTTAAATTATAACTTTAGCCTCCAGCAAGTCACTTGTGTTGCATATGGGAAAATGGCTGAAGATGTCCATTCATTATGGTCATCTTATGCTGATGACGTAGTAATTTGTGTGCAACGATTCTGGAAGATTGACGTTCTTGACGGTTAGAGCTTAATATGTCATACGTTTATTATAATTTTTTCTTATTTATTGATTGATATAGTGGTCCATTTTTTTCATATTATAAAGGGGGATATAGAGTGATCACCAACATTCCTGGATGCTCTGAGATTATGTTCAATCCATTAATAGATCCAGTTACTGAGTTCAAAAGAATGTTAGTAAATATTTGCATTCATATATAATTGTGTTCATAATATATGCATCATTATTTTATTTTTTTACTGGATCGAAGAAAAGAAAAAGAATCCAGTTTGATTCTTTTTGAACAATCTATCTGTTTATTTAATTTTTTTTCCTATGTTTATTCTATTTATTTATTTTGGTTTTTTGGGCATAATTTAGCGCAATAAAATTATAACATTTATGATTTACTATCACGTAATTATACTTCTTGCCATATATTAACACAAAACAAATTACGTTTTAGATTCATGTCTTCACTTGATTAGAAAATATTTAGGAAGAATAAATGCATGTTAACATTTTAGTAATTTACTTCTTATAAAGGAAAGCACGGATGTCGAAATAAATTACCCAGTTTTCCAAGACAGAATATCTAATTTTGTATTCGAAGTTAAAAGTCCATAAATTATAAAATTTTTAAAATGAATTAATTCCTGAAAATTTTCTCTAAATATATATATATATATATATATATATATATATATATATATATATATATATATATATATATATATATATATATATATTTAAGACAACTACGGTCAGCTTTGTGAAGACTTTGAAATCATGTTGTAGTTCACGTTGTTTAAGGCTTGAATTGTTACTTCAATATATTTTATATACAGATTTTGGTAGGTAAGATTTGATGTTCAATACAAATCTTAAAATATTCCTTAGAATATTCCATTAGATTAAAAATGATGTAAATAATGAATTCAATTATTTCATGTTAATAAAGATCTGTCGATATTAGTACAATTTCCAAAATTGTACGCATGTATAGTATTTACTATTAGGGGGCCCTTATCATCATTTACAACCTGTGTCGGTTTCGTGTACTAATGGTTTACAAATAGTTAAGTAAAAAAGAAATAAATTTATACAGGTATAAAGGTATAATTACATATATTGCTTTATCATATTTTTTTATTCCTTTTATAAGCAACCATTTACATCTTTAATTATATCTATCTCTAAAATATCAATTCTTTTTGTCCAGTCAGAATTTTTAATGGCAGATTCAAGTTTGCTTTCGCTACCAGATGAACTACAAGAGAAGGTGCTACAAAAGGTGGCTAGAGGATCCATCACAGATTTTGCCTCTGTCAAGTTGACTTTCAAGCAAGTGAAAGAGGTTTCAGAACGACCTTCAGTCTATAGAGCCTTTGATCTGATCAACGTGCCTTTGAATTTGCTGTATTGAATGCCTCGGTCATTTTTTTGGAGTGTTATCATCACGAAAACGAAGATGCAATCTACATAAAATTTATGTTTCTTGCGGATTATGTTTATTCCGACTTCTTTTTAGTAAATTGATCCTCCATTATTCAAGTATTTCCGTTTTAAGCCAATGAATCCGTTTAATGTTAATTACTAAATCTTTTACAGTGAGAAGAAAAAATATTTCACAAAGAGGTTGCTGTGATTCATATGTTGTATGTAGGAAATGAATAATTAAAATATTTTGACTAATTAGTGAGTTATATTTCTCGATAAAGGATAAGATCTTTGATTGTATTACTAAAATCATTTATAAGTTTATGTTTTGGTAGGTCAAACAACATACTGATTTGCAAAAAGATGTTATTTGTACTTCAAAAGAAGGCCCAAATTTTACCAACCCAAGAATCGTGTCTCTATATCCAAAACGACATAACTCTTAAATAAATTTTAATTATAAATACCAAAACCACCTAATTTCTCTGAGAAACCTAATTTGCTTTCATTTTCTTTGTCGTCTCTTCATCATCTAGATTCAGTGAGTTTGTCTTCTCTTCTTCTAATATAACATGCATGTATGAGTTTTTGATGTACATTGTAATATATAGAGAACCCTAATTGAATAAACTTAAGATATCAGGTGATTTACCTAATAATTTAGTTTGTATTGACTTCAAAGATGTGTTTAATATAAATAGATATTATTAGAAGTGTCTGTTTATGTGCTCTTTCATGTAGTCGATTTTTCTTTATTATGTATTGCAGATTAAAAATCTATTTATGAAATATTTTCCTTTTTGAACAAAATAAAATGGCAGATAACGGTGATTTGAAATTGAAACGTCCATTGGAAGAAGACCATGACTCAAGCTATGAAGAATGTTATAAGAAAGAAAGGATGGAAACTCAAGACAGTTACAGGGCTAAGCTCATGATGATGAGGGAACAAATTGACGCTATAGATGTACATCATAAAGCGGAGCTTGAAGTTCACTCCCTTGCTGCAAAACTCGAGTTGCTTGACCACCTTATTAAAGAAGCAGAACTCAGGTCTGAGAAGGAGAAACTTGAATCTCAACTACGCCTTGCCGAAGCAAAGGTAGCTGATTTGAAGGTCCCAATGATCGATTGGTACAAGCTTGGGAGCCTTTCATGTTTGACTAAACCCTCACCTATCTAAATTGCCTAATCTCAAGTTTAGTTTTGTGTTTTATTTAATTTCTGTAAAACTCTTATCGTTGTTATTTTTCCGGTTGTTAATTACCGATAAAGTAATTATTATCTTATCAGAAAGTATTTTAACCATTCATATGTTCTAAATTTATTTGACTGTATCTTTGAAATTTAAATTTAGGGTTAGTTAATAATGATATTGATCGTAGAGGGTATATATAAAGATTTATAGGTTTAGTGTGAGTTTTTTTAATTCAAACTTTTAATAGATCATCATTTTTATAAGTATTTTAACCTTACTAAATTTATTTGACTGTATTTTTGAAATTTGAATTTAGGGTTAGTTAATAATGATATTGATCATCGAGGGAAAATATAAAGATTTCTAGGTTTAGTATGAGTTTTTTTCAAACTTTTATTAGATCATCATTTTTATATTTTTAGTTTAAATACGTTTATCTAATCTAGGGTCACGTTACCCAGAGCATCTACGATTTAACTGCTATCATTTGATTGAAATGGGTACGTCAATAGCCTTCAATATTCCTTAAAACTCAGTGTTGATGGTTTTTTATTAGTCCTTGGGTGTGTAATCATGATACATTAAGAAAAAATTAAATCACCATTTTTTTACACTGTTAAAGCAACAATATAAATACTATACAAAATCGTCAATATTGACCCAGTTGAATATTATAGTTTCTTATAAATGTTTCTATCATTTCCATTATTTTTTAACAAAAATTATTTGCTTACGTATATTATGAATGGTATCCAAATAAATTGAAACTATGGAGGAAGAATATATATCTAAATGTTTTCACGAAATTCTAAAATTATATCTAAAATGCAAGCACAACTATCGAACTAAACTCCACAGTCTTCCAAGTTAAAATTTAAAGCAAACATGATGTATTCCATTAATTAAATTCGTTAATTGTAAGTTGGAAAGCCTTCCAAACCATGATGGATATAGGATAGCCCAGACTATAAATATTACACTTCCAAGTTTTATTATAGCATGAATATAAGTCAATCTACTGTTTTAAAATATTAGATTGTGGTGGTTAAGATTTGATTTTCAGTACAACTCTTTAATATTCCCTTTTTAATAGATACAGAAAGGTATATTAGAGACATCATAGATCAAGCCCTTTTATTAAGAGTTTCTTTTTTTTTTGTCATCAACTTAAAAAATATACTCATACTGACTCTGTGAACCACACCGGTAGCTCCGCATCCATGTGTACGACAAAAGACGTTTGTTTCCTGGCACTCCGTGCTAGCATATCCGCCTTCAAGTTCTTCGTTCGTGGTACATGAATAATTTCTGAGCTGAGAAAACTTCCTTTCAGGGTCTTTATATCTTCTAAATAACTTGCAAAAGCTGGCCATTCTTCTGGTTCCGAAACCATCTTCACCAAGTGAGAACAATCTGTTGCAAACGTAACCCTAAATTGTCGTAGGTTCCTCATACACTCCATTGCCCAGAGTCAAGCTTCTATCTCTGAGTGGAGAGGGGAGAGGCTCGCCCGAACATTCCTTGCTCCCATCAAGCCATCAAAACCCTCTAGAGTACTATACCATCCTTGTCCAGAAAAAATCTCCTTCTCTTTCCAAGAACCATCCGTAAAGCACCACCTACCTGGAATTGTTGGTAAATTCGTGACCTCCACCTGTTCTAACTCCCTTTGAGGGAACGGTATCTGTGCTTCGGCCCAAAGTTTTGATTCCGTTATCGCCAACTTGAGCGTTTCCCTTGGATCTATGTCTAAGTTACTAAAAATCTTGTTATTCCTTGATTTCCAAATATATCATAAGATCCATGCAAATTGATGATCATCCATCTTCGGTTGAACTCTCCAAAATAAATGATCCATATTTGTGAAGAGTGATCCAGTGGGAAAAAAATCTGGATTGGATGGTATCTGCGAAAGTGCCCAAATCTGACATGCTAGAGGGCATTCAAAGAAAACATGATTTATTGATTCCTCTGGTGCTCCACATCTAGCACAATATAGATCTCCTTTTAACCCCCTCGCGTGCAGATTCTTCCTAACTGATATACATCCTGTTACCATTTGCCATAAAAAATGCTTAATCTTTGGTGGGCACCGTACCTTCCAGCAGAAAGATTTCAGTAAGTCCACCGTGGGGCCGAACATTATTGGTGGTTTTTCCTTATCTAGGTAAACGCTTTCCACCTGATAACCTGATTTGACCGTGTATTTTCCATTTTGTATAAAGTGCCATCCATCTCTATCCATTATACACCTCCTACTCAGAGGTATACTTTCTATAATCTTTACATCCTGGGGATCCACCAAAGCCCGAATTGCCTGCGAGTTCCAAGTTCGAGAAGTTGAATCAATAAGAGAGTCAACTGTAAGAT
Source organism: Brassica juncea (assembly GCA_018703725.1). Lineage (NCBI taxonomy): Eukaryota > Viridiplantae > Streptophyta > Magnoliopsida > Brassicales > Brassicaceae > Brassica > Brassica juncea. The sequence goes on from CM031938.1 coordinate 713,729, forward strand.
CAGGGTAACTGTTATGTTGGTTTTTATTTCCTGGTCTCGGGCGAGTGGTTGGGAGCCAGGGATCATTGCATACAGAGATAGATGATCCTGATCCCACCCGTTTAATTAGTCCTTTGCTAACCAGAGATCTAGCAGAGACCATACTCCGCCAGCCATATGACGGAGAATATGATCTAATCGGTTTCAGGGGTGAAGCATTCCTGTAGTACCGTCCTTTAAATACTCGAGAGAATTAGGTATCTGGCTTCTCGATCAGCCGCCATAATTGCTTACCAAGCATAGCCGTATTAAAGTCGGTGAGGTCTTTGAAACCCAAACCTCCCTCATCCTTATGAAGACATACTTTATCCCATGATTTCCAATGCATACCTTTTGTGCTGCCACCTGGACTTCACCAGAATTGCGCTACCGCACTTGTTAGTTTCTTTGCAGTTGCCTTTGGTAGACGGTAACAAGACATCACATGATTTGGTAAAGCCGTAACCACTGATTTAATGATCACTTTTTTTCCTCCTGTAGTAAAAAATCGAAAAGTCCAACCATTAATCCTACTATTCAAACGCTCCTGAACAAATCCAAAAACCTGTATCTTAGATCCGCCTATATTCTCTGGCAATCCTAAATAGGATCCCATTCCTCCTAGATTCTGTATTCCCAAGATATTTCTCAATTCCTGCCGGCTAGATTCCTCAATCTTATGCCCAAACTGGATCTAAGATTTTTGAAAATTTATTTGCTGACCTGACACAGCCTCATACTCCTTTAAAATCCTAAGAATTGTTTGACACTCCTCCTTTTGTGCCTTACAAAAAAATAGGCTATCGTCCGCAAATAGCAGATGAGATATCGAAGGACAAGCACGAGCCACCTTCATTCCTGTTAATTGTTTCCCTCTTTCAGCCTTTTTGATGTTTGCAATTAAGGCTTCCGTACACATAATGAATAAATAAGGTGATAAAGGATCCCCTTGCCTTAAACCCCTATGTGGGATTATAAGCCCGTGTGGTTGACCATTTAGTAAGACCTGATATTTAACCGATGAGATGCACTCCATCATCAACCGAATCCAATGATCATCAAACCCATTTTTTGTAATAGGGCCTGAATAAAATTCCATTCCACTCTATCATACGCTTTACTCATGTCCGTCTTAATTGCCATAAATTTCTCTTGGCATGATTTATTAGTCCTCAGCCCGTGGAACATCTCCTGCGCTATAAGAATATTATCTGATATCAACCGTCCAGCCACAAAAGCCGATTGAGTTTCCGAAATAAGTCCGGGGAGGCATATTTTCAACCTCTGACATAAAACTTTTGAAATAATTTTATACCCAACATTGCATAGACTTACCGGTCGAAATTCTGTTATCCTTGTAGGTCTTTCCACCTTCGGGATCATACAGATGTTGGTAATGTTTAACCTTGAGTCCATTACCCCTGACACCAGAAAGTTGTTCACCATTTCCACCACGTCATGCTTAATTATATGCCACGAATGTTGAAAGAAAAGTGCTGTCATTCCATCCGGTCCTGGAGCCTTTTCTGGATGCATCATGAACAGCGCCTATCGTACCTCCTCCTCAGAGGCTGTCCGTATCAGTTGTTGATTAGTCTGCGGGGATATGCATGGTGTAATTTCCTCCAAAAAACTATCAAACTCTGATGGGGAAGTAGAACTAAACAACTCCTCAAAGTAATCAACTGCCACTTTCTCTACACCCTCATCCTTTGTAATCCAATTTCCTAACTCATCATGGAGTCCGACGATCCTGTTACGTATCCGTCGTTGCTTTGTCAGAGCATGGTAGAATTTTGTATTGAGATCTCCTGACGTGTACCACTGATTTCGACTTTTCTGATTTCTTCTGACCCGATTCAGAAAAATCAAAGGATATCTTACTATTTATAAACGAACCTCATCTATAAATAATATTAGACCCTCATACTGTATATATTTTACTATTTCCAATGTTAGTTTTTCCTAAATATTAGAATATTTTGTTACCAAATATATAATAATACATATTGTTAATAAAGAACTTTAGTTTACTTAAAGTCAAAAAGAAATATACGTCAATGATAATATAGGATCAATTAAAATATCTACATTGATATTCAACAACTTAGTTTTAACCTAATTATTCAAACACATCTTCTCATAATTTTCCTATATAAACACCATAGAAACCGCATATGGAGTACAGTTTTCATATTTTAGTAATATGTTTATCGACAATTTAGAAGTTTTGAATCCGACGCAAATAGATTGGATTATTCATGTTAAGATTCAGAGTATATGTAAAGAATACATCATTCACCAGGGTGAAACAATTGATATGGTGTTGATCGACGAAAAGTTACATGTAATTCAAAGTAATCTATAATTAAACTAGATGATACCTCGCGCCCTGCACAGAGTGAATATTTTTTAAAAATATTATATTTAAATGTTATAAAGAATATACATTTTGTTATCAATAACATTCTTTAGATTTGATTAGAGGTAGACATTTGAGCACCATTTGATTTGGTTCGGTCCGGATCATTGTGGTTTTGGTTCGGTTCAGATTTTCGTGGATTTGGTTCGGTTTTGGGTTCATATAACCTATTTAAAAAGTTGCAAAAAGTAAAGTTCATATATGTTTTAAATTTTTCAGAGTCTAAAAAACAAAATAATATATCATATAAATTTGAATAATGTATGCCAAAATACTTAAACTTAACATAAAAATTGGTTTAGCTTAAAATTTTAGATAGGAAATCAAAAGATATTTTAAGTATTTTAGTATTTTAAATATCAATTAGTTATTTTAAACATGTACTTATAACTATTTGTATATATTTCCAAGTATTTTAGACAACTTAAAAACATCTTATATTTTGTGTATATTCTTTTAGATATTAAATTTAAAAATAATTAATATATTAATCTGGTTTAATTTAATATATTACTAGATATTTAATTTAAGTTTATAAATCAGGTTCAGATATATTCGAATACCCGGAATATTTCTGTCCGGATCGGGTTCAGTTCCGGTTCTTTAGATACCAAAATTTTGAACCAATTCGGATATCTAACCAATATGGATTGAAGTTCAGTACTATTTTTTGGATCAGACTTGGTTCAATTTAGATTTTTTGCCCAACCCTATATTTTTATTGTAACAAAATTTTAAACGAAAATGATGATGGTTCATTTTGATTTTGGGTATGCAACAATTTATAAACTAAAACACATTTTACTATGCACGTGACCCATTTAGTTAATCACTAAAAACTATTCTATGTCAATTTGAGAAAAACAATGGACTGAACTTAAAAAAATATTACCATTTCAGATTGTCAATCGACACTACCAAATATTTCATTTTGGTGTTGTGATGAATAGAAAGGGGGTTAGGGTTAGGAAAAGAAATTTGATACGCACTCCCTGTCTCGTTAGGTGATTTCAATAGCTTATAAATAAATCTTTGTTGTATCGATCTCTTGTAAGATTTTGAAAAATATTAATTAATAAAATCTTAAAATTGCTAGAGTAATCAATTGTTTCTCAATTAATATATAGGAGATTAGAGTAATCATATAAATCAAAACAATACATCTTGGTTATTTACAATATTTTTATGGTAAATAGATCAAAATAATCATTTTGTTTATTTTATATGGTATATAATTAAATTTCAATGATGTTAACATAAATATATAGTATATTTGAATATAAACATTTATTACTGAGACTTCCTAATCATATGGTTTTATTAACATTTGTATATTCTATGCAACAAAAAATTTAATAATTGATCTCATAATTTTTTAATGTGATATGTTTCGATGAAAATTTCAAAATTAAATATTAAGGTCTCAATACTTTTTCAATGCAAATTCCAAAATTAACATATTTATGTATTTTTAAATGGTACATATAAACGGAATTAAAATTGATATATATATAAATATTATTTAATATAAATGTCTATTACATAAAAATTCATATTAATACGATTTTCTGATCATTTGTATCTTGTTATAATAAAAACAATTAAGACACTGATCACAAAATTTTCAAAGTATTTTATAGCTATTTTAAAATTTCAAAATATAACATGTAAGAAAAAATCTGATTTTTTTTAATTATATTGTTAATATGATTATTTAATTTCTTTTAATAATATAAAATTAAACAAAAATAAAAAAAGATACACAATTTTTTATCAAATCTTTGTTATCTATAATCATTAATTGTCATAAATATGTAATCATATTAGGTAATTGTGTAGCTTTGATGTAAGGAAGGTATACTTGCTTTTAATATTTTGGGTTAATATAATGTTTCCCAGCTCATTATATTATATAGTTAATGCTTTAATGTATCTAGCGAGGCATATTAATTGAATTGGACCTCTTTTTTTTCAATTAGCTACCTAATTGATTGACACATAAGCATTGGGTCTTTTTTTAATTATTACAAAATTGAGGTTACATCTTTTCAAATGTTCCTCAATTAATGTATAGGGGATACAAATGATTGATTTTTCTTAAGGGTCTTAAAATTCAAGCAAGAGTGAGAAAGAAATTCATTTGTTTGTACGAGTCTTATCTACTAGAAGGAAGTTCGGTCGAGATTGAAGATTTTTGTCTTATAACTAAACATGCATATGAAGAAATAGACGGTTACATACATTTTATTATTCAGTTTATCATATCTACAACTATCAAGAAAATCCAATTCATGGAAGGTTAATTATTCTCAATAAGCATTGTTATTTTGCAGTAACAAGAAAAAATATCAGTGGAAAGAGTTGATAAATCATTCATAAATTTATTTATTGAATTATCTAAGTTAAAGTAATTTTCTTAAATAATGTTGTTTGTTAACGTTTCAGTCTAAATAATTAATTATATTATTTGATTTATGCAAAAAATCTTAACTTGATTGGATGGTAACTAAGTGTTCCATATATGATTTATTTTTAAATTACCCAAATATTAGTAATCATTATTAAAATAAATAATAACAATGTGATTTAGGAAATATAATAATAAAAGTAGACAAAATTTACATCACAACCCACAATTAATCTCCAACTGGCCACTCACGAACAGTTAAATGTATTTCACCGCAGAATCTCCAGGCTGCAGATTGCCAGAAACAATGATCGCATAACCACTTTGTTCTTGATTTATCTATGGAGACGACAAACAATGATTCTTCAATTATAGAGCACCAGCAAGAGTACGAGACGTTAGAATCTATTCTTTCGAATACAGACAGAAACATCCCAGGTTTATCGTAATCCAAATGGCCAGAGATTTCCGGAGAAGTGATAATGTGAGACATCCGATCAATATGTTCACATGTAAAACTAGGATAGCTGTGAACTAATCCTCTATCATCCACACTAAATGCTAATTTCATCATACCATCTACATATTTGGCCAACAAGCTTCCTCTTTCACCAACAAGGTGTATTTTTTCCCTTCCTTCATCAACTAAATGCAGCATGAAGAACTCATACATACCTCGCAAGTAGATGGCCTCTGGATTACCCATATGGTAGCACTTAAGCCTGAATATTCTAACAGCGTTGACCTCCTCTATCCATTCATTCATGAAAAGGAGATTTGCAGATCTGTAAAAGTGATCTTCTCCGCCAATTTTGTTAAACCCATGAAAAGCAACTCTTGCACTACCAAAGTCACGAATACTGTTTGTTGCTACCTTGGAGAGAATCTGATGAAGAATGGAATTGGGGAGAGAAGCCAAATTCAAGTTCTCCATGTGTTCTCCTAAATTGTAATGAATGAATAGAAGTAAATGGTTATTAGTCTAAGATATATAATGTTAATGTAGTGGAGAAGGTGATAAACCTTTTAATTTAATAGTGATTTGATGGACGCCTCAAAGAAACACAACTTTTCACTCAACAGTCACTACGGGTAGAGATAACAAGCACTATCATCATTACACTTGACTCTCTCTTCCGTCAGCTTAAACTTCAAACCATCTCCTTCTCTTCCTTTACATATATTCAGTTTGCTATATCTAATCTCATTTCTCTGAAAAAAAACTACAAAAAGAACAAGATTACAAAGAACCCACACATAATCTCTCCATTTTCCTAAGAATATGGCACGCTACAATAAGTTTGCTAAAGTTGAATATAACAATAGAATTACTCCATGGCATTTCAGAGTTAAAATACTCAGGATCCACTAATGATTTGCTTCCTATGTTGATACTAATCAACACAACTAGAGTTATATCATAGCGGATGAAGATATAAGTGTATAATAACCATCTCTTAGTTATCTAATAAAATTTATTAAATAATATTAAGAAATTACTTTATTTTTCCAGGGAACCAAGATGGAGATGAAGATTTATGCAGCAAGTGAAGAGAGATTTAGACGGCTAGAGAAACAAGAGAGAAATTGGGTGGAAATATTTAGGGTTGAAGTTGACCATGCCTATCCATGTTTTAAAGCAACAAATTCTCCATTCGTACTCACTGCTACGGCTTTTACTAGAGTCCGCCTCATCGATCCTCTTAACAATCGTCATTACATGGAATTCAAGTGCATCCATCAAATCCCTCACATCATTCCCCGAAACTATCCCATAGGTACAAATGCTATCTACTAAACTATATTTTAGATTTAATTTATATAATCGAATAATTTATCTTGTAGATACAATGGGAGTGGTCTTCAACACTGAATTCTATTTCGATAATCCCGGAAGACCAAAGGTGGTTTTTTCATTAGGGACGTACAAAGTTAAATATGATCACAGCTAGATGTTTACATTAGTGTAATTCACACATATTGTTTAATTGATAATAATTAGAGTCATATAAAATGTGTGCATGTAAATAGAAAGTAAAATATGATCACAGCGAAATGTTTGCACTATTGTAATTAACACACATTGTTTAATTGATAATAGTGAGAGTCAGATAAAATGTGTTACAACTAGCGATCATGCTTGGGCCTTGCATGATGGGTTTTCAAATAAGAGGGGTCGTGGAGAGGTGATCGTGGTCCTGAATATGTGGAGGATTTGGAGGCAAAAGTAAGTATATTATATTATGTCTTTTGTTTTAAATGTGTAAGTTGAGAAATTCAGTTTCCTAAACTCACTTGTACAGCTTATTTTGCTGATGATATATGGCTTGAGACGGAGGGTGGATTATCTGACTTCTGGTTCAATCCGGATATGCCGGAGGTTGAGGAGTTCAGGCAATCTTTGCTCAACAGTGACCCTTATGTTCAGAGACACGGCATTATAAGGCCTTTATAAATCTAGCTGCTCTCTAAATTTGTATGTTTGGTTTGTGTTTTATTTGAATACCTTATAATTTAAAAAAATTATATGTTAAAATCTTAATATTAATATTTTAAACACTCTTAAACACAAACAAAATCCGATAGAGAGAGACATACAACGAGAGACACAAAATGAGTTTGAGATTGACATGCAAAGAATGAAAGATTGAGCAAGTGTGATTACACAAATCTTTACGCACATAATAATTTGATTAGATATATAAATCATAACATGTTAGTATAAACTAATAATAATATTTATGTCCGCACATGTGTGTGGGCGGTCCACCTAGTATGCTATTATATTTGAACACAAATAAACCATGTTATCTTAATCACCAATTAGAATTTTCAAAATAAATGAATTTTCATAATATGATATGGATAATGGTATTTATATTTATTAATATTTTCATTTTATTTCATACAAATTACCTTTGAATTTAGTGGTATTTTATAAAACTTCTTAAAATTATTGCTTCAGACGATGAAAAAAAAAGGAAAGAGCTAGTTTATTATATTTATATTTATATTTATTTAATCATCAGTGTTATAGAAAATAGAGATATTGATGTATATGATGATGTATTTCAGTATTTGACCAGTGTAAAAGATAAAAGAACTACGGAATTTATATAAATTTCCTCACATTTCCTTGTATCAAAAAGTTGCACGGTATATAGTTTAGTAATACTTCCGTATATTCTAGTGAATTTTTCTTTATGTTAATCGTTTATGGTCACTCAATTGCTTTATTTGTGAAAATTTCAAACTATGAAGTCATATAATATGGTGAATCTTTCAATCTATCATCACTTTGGAAGCTTATCGCAATCAGCAGAAACCCATCCGAGTTGTTGTTTCTCATTGCCGTAGATAACCATAGTCCCTTGCATAGATATATCTTTAAAAAAAACAACCAAGACTCAAATCAGTTTTTGTTTAGCCAAAAAATAAAACATTACTGTTAATAGTTGCTCCTTCTTCACCTCCAATTACGTTGGAGTCTTGTAATCCTACTTCACTTCCATTGAGTATTCCCAAACAGACGTTCCCAGTTTTCTAAAACTAAAATAAAAAAATTTAAAAAAAATCATTTTCACAATCTTGAATGTAATAAAGGAGGAGTTTCTTAGGTCTTTATATTTCTTACAGAGACGATGAGATAAGACTCAGGTGGAATCTGGAGCTGAGAGTTTGTTCTGCCATTCTTAAGGTTGATTGTTAAGGTCTTGAACAAGTTCTTGACCTCAAGAACAGATTTCAAAGGTTTAGCTCCTTTCCAACATATTGCTAAAGTCTTATCCTCTTTCACTTCCTTCAACGGTTTACCTTTCAGATCATTTACAATCTGAGACGCACGAAAAGATATTGGATTACGTGACCATAAAAGTACATACATTATTTTTGAGTTTTTGTATAATTTTCATCACTTACCAGGTCAACTATTGCTTGGTATGTCTTGCTGTTGAAATAAGTATAGGAGCTTCCGGAATCAAAGATGAGTTTGAGGCCACTTAAACCTGTTGGCTTCCCGTTGTAAAGAAGCTCGGCTGGTCCACTCGTGTAGTGGTTGCTTAATGTCAAATGATAGACGAATCAATAGTTATTAAAAAAGAAAAACACAATACCGACTTCTAGTAAAATATAAAAGAAAAAAATGAAGAAATACTTATACTTAGGTGAAACTAATGCTGTCCAGGATACAACAGTAGAAGGAATGACACTGTCTCCAAAGAACAAAAAGCCTCCACCTTTAGAGCTTAAGCAATGCCCAAGAACATTTCTAGTTAGTCCGGCCGAGACAAGCTGTGTCAAGATGCTGATTTTCCCTTTCCCAAGCCCCAAAACTCCAACAGTAGCAGGCGGAGGATGTGCACTAGGGAAATGCTGATCATAATCACACCTATAAACACATTGCAAGAATCAACATTTTCATCTCTCGACTCAAATTACTGTATAAATGAAAATACAATTCCCTTAGGTAGCTCACCCGAATGCTAAGCGGGGTACCAAAGACGAGCCGTCTAGGAGTTTTAAAGAAAATTGATCAACGACAAGTGCACCCATTGATGAACCTTGATCAGCATATTCAACCTCGTAATCGCATTGGTCTTTCGGGTCTGGACATTCAGGCTTCTGAGGCCAGTGTAGAGCTGAGCAAATTGGTTCTGAGCATGGAACAGTGTTTGACTTAGGCTTGTACTAAAGTTCAATATGATGCTAGGAGTTTTCAAGGCTCATAAGACAAATGTTGTAGTATGAGAGAATGTCGAACCAGTTCTGAGGGATTCAAAGCACCAAGATTGCAAGTACCTACTTAATCTAAGTGCAGCCGATAATTTGGATGGTTTTAACTATTACTAATGATAGAATGCAATAACAGAACAATTAAACAGTAAATGAAATGACTTTCTTTAACAATGACAAAGGAGAACTCATGGGTATAGGAATTAGACCTTGGGTGATCAAGTTTCGAACTAAGGATGGCAAATGATCAATCAAACTATCAACATTAGGCTTAGACACAATCTTAAACAAATTCTATGTCTAGATGAATGTTCATTTGCTAACACATTTCAAACATCAAATGTCTTTGGCTGAATAACATGAAAGCAATCATTACTAACAAGTCTATTGGCTATCTTAACACCTTTAACAACAAATGTCTTTGGTAAAGTATGTTAAAAGCTTAGGAGAGTTGTCTCAGGCATTTCATCAAACACCTTGTGGGTGGGAAATGCCTAAAGATCAACTTTTGAGAGGCCAACTCAGAAGATGCATTATGGATACTCTACTAGCAAGGAATAAGAATGATCTACACCAAAACATCCTAGATCTAGCCTAATCACCCTTAATCCCCCTAACCCATGAATTCAAATGAGGATTACTCACTAATCTCCATGATTCCTCTTAAACCCATATTGGATTTCAGATTAATCATGTAGATAGATGCATAAAATAGATTAGAAATCAACAAGATCACAAGAACAAAACAATGAAAATGATTCAAGAGATGAGCTTTCACCAAGAGGTTTTTGTGTTTTTTCAAAGATAAAAGATAATCCAGCCTGATGGCTTACAAAAAGTACTTAAACATAGGTATAGGAAGTGTAAAAAACGTGCAAACAAATTGCAAAAAGGTCCTTGACAAATCATAATCCGACCAGTAAAATAGCACGCAGCGACCTCGGGACCTCGCTCCGAGGGTCGCTCTGGTCCTTGGGAGCGACCTTGGGGGGTTGCTGTGGGACGTCGCTCCTGGGAAATTTTTCATGCTCGAAGTGTCAAAATGCCGAGCGACCTAGGTGGGTCGCTCTGGTTTGGGAGCGACTTCATCACGTCGCGCTGTAGGGGTCGCTCAAAGGGATCTCTCGAGGTGAGCCGCAGCGACGTCATGCTCTCGCTCCTATAGGTCGCTCCCACCTTACTGCTCGTCCAATGGTTGCTCTTAACTCCTCTTTTGAGCCTCAAATGCACCCAAACATCTCCAAGGACTCCATGTGGTACTCCAATACCTAATAAAGACATATGAATGCAATATGGACCTAAAAATGCCTAAATCCTAGTCTAAATGATCAAAATGCATATGGATGAATGGATAAAACAATGTAAATAAGCAAGACATCAACTCCCCCAAACTTGTTCTTTTACTTGTCCTCAAGTGAACTTTCTAGAACTCATAGGGGAAGAGGTTTGAAGGTGGGAGCTCATAGCCAAAAAAAAAACACACTTAGCAATTAATCCAACGTCTAAACCAACATGATCACACCCTCTCTTATTATACTCTAGCTTCTCAAGGCCTATCTTAGCTCTTTTTTCCCCTACATTCACCATCATGCAATCACACAATCAAATCAGCCAACTCTCATGTTCATTAAGCACAACAACAAGTGAGTTCTTGCAAATGGTCAATTGGTCCAAATCATTTGGGTAAGTTAGGCTTTTTATTCAAGTGAGTCAAGAGTTTCAAGACAGGTGATTTTCAAGGTGGTACTCTCAAGACAAGTAGCCTTGACATTGCACATAATATATCTAAGAAAGGGATCAACTCATGCATACAATGCTCGGTCTCCATTGTTCTACCCTTTTCCCAAACATACATGTTACAAATTTATTCCTCAATACCAAACCCAACTCACATCTCTCACCCAAAGTACTCAAGAACATTTCTCAACCCAAAACTCTTTATTCAACAAGGGACTTACCAAATTTTATAGCCTCTTAGCTCATACTAACTTGCTAGCCCCCTTTCTTTATTCTTTTTCTTTTTCTCTTTTTTTTTTTTTATTTTCTCTTTTCTTTTCATTCTTCTCTTTTTTTTTGGGGGAGGGGCCAAGACTTTTCACAAACTTGAGCTAGAGGTTTCTCTACTTATCCCATAAAGGTTAGTCAATTAAGTACAAAGAGTTCATTCTTTTCCTTCAACTTTTTCCAAATTCCCAAATCAAAATTTACAACACTCACCCCCATCCTAATGCTAGACAATAGTGTGTCTAATCTAGCAAGAATGAAGACCAAGCATTGTCGTTCCCAATACTCTCAACATTATGTGAATGTAAGACTTTCCGAAAAAGGCCTCACTCATCAATCAATGAAAGTTTAAAAGGAGGAAAGAGTTTTGGGAGTGGTCTACCACTAGAGGTTGTCAAAGAGATTGGCATAAAAGATGTGACAACTCAAGTGTGTATAGCCATAATTCAGTACACAAGAGACCATGAGCAAGATGCATTAAGTTCAATTCAGTTCAAATAAGGTTGAAGTTGGCTTCAAAGACTGAGTTTCAGCAATCAATGAGTTTCAGGAAGAGCTTTCAAGGCTCGAAGCATACAAGCCTTTTAGAGAGGTGCATAAACTACTCAGGTGCAAGGTGGTGTTCTTTACAAGGCATTTTATATCATTGCTCCCAATGCAAGTGAATGCAGCCTACATGATCTAGACTCTCCTAACAATGCAAGTGATGCAAACTAAATGATTCTTTTGAATTTTTTGAATTTTTCATTTTTTTATATGTACAATGCAAGACTCAATGAAAAAACATCAAAGCAAACAAGATTAAATACTTGGTATGTGATAACCCGTCCAAAGGGGTAAAATGGTCAAGATCAACAAAATCAGAGTTTGGAGACTAGCTTTCGGGAATCAAATCATAAGGAGATATGTTGAGTTTCCATCACAAAACATTTGACATGGTTCAGAGAAAACAGAAGATTGGTCGAGCATCAGCATAGTGCCCGAACCGCGGGCAAGAAGGGTCGATCGAGAAATTTTGAAGAACGAGGTGGTCAAAGAATTGATCGTGAGGGAATCTTAAGCTGCTCAACCATGTTAGACAATGTCTTAGATTCATCAGACGGATCTTTTGGAAGAATAAAAATTTTGGAAGCACGATGTTTTAGAAGCACGACGTTTTTGAAGCCGACGTTTCTTCACCGCGAAGTTTTCCCGGAAAAATTTCATATCACTAAAATATGATTCTGGAAGTCGGAAGCAGGACGGGAATTCAAGCAGGACGGGAATTCAAGCAGGACGGGAAGCAAGCAGGGTAAGACCCGGTCCTGGCTATTAAGCCCAACATGGACCCGCGGCCTTACTTAGCTAGCTCATAGGGTGTTTGTTCATTCTTAAAGTTCCATAATCATCTAAGTCATTTTTTTCAATCAAGTGAGGTTCATCCAATCCAACCCTAAGACTAGACAATAAGAGAAATAGTATCTTTATTAATAATAACATGTGATCCATACAATGTCGTCATATCATTCAGTTTGCACAATAGGCTAACATAAGTTCATAAGTCACTACAATACTAACACAACCCACACATCCATACACGGCCTGGTCCTCATGGCTCCTTGGCCTTGCCACGGTCCTGGTCAGATCCTGAAACCAACACACACACAACACAAACAACATAAGTAATCCGATAGCCTAACATACACAAGTCCTATAGCATGGTTCGGTTCACCTAACTAAGTTCACTAGTCTATCCAATCAATTAACAAGGCACACGGCCACACCAGGATACTCATCTATGACTATCCTAGCACCCGAATCAACACATGGCCACACTGATCCGTCCCAAGCCAGCCCATCAACCGGCCTGTACCGGATCTATCCATGTTTGGGTCCAATACTGACCTTTTTCAAAAGTACTCATAAAAATTATTAAAACCCATGATAATTCCCTAAAAATCCCAACTAAGAAGAATCCATAACCAGAACCGGTCTAATTCACTCAGAATTTGGCCAAAGTCCACCAAACCGGCCATAACTGACCACCATCAAACCGGCCTGATAAATCCAATTAAACCACATGATAAATCATGATAAATCCTCACTAAGAGGAATCCATGGTCGGATCCTATCAATTCCATTCAGAACTATGAGATCCGGACTTAGCTGCCCAACCAAGGCCATGGAGAATTCTACTGAACCAACAAGGCCATGGCTCGGCCATACTGAGTTGGAATCATCCAACACATCCAGAACATGATAGAACATCAGTAAATCAGAAAGAGGAAGAGAAGAGATGGGTCTGGTCCGGCCGTTCCATCCACAGCCAATATGGAATCTCACCGCGGCCGTGTCAGGACAGTCCGTCCATCCCACTCACCTTGGGCGTACGCTCAGGGGTACTCAAGCCTTTCTCCATATCCTTCTCCTTTCCTCTGGTAGTCATCTTCCACCGATCTCCAAGCCACACGGCCGATCTCCTGGTCGGAAATCACCAAACACTCACACGGCCAACCCTTTGATCGATCTCTCTCTCTCTTTCTTTCTTTCTCTCTGTCACAATTTTGGCAGAGCTTTCCTTAGGTAAAATTGTGTGTGATTTCGACCCCATGGCTGTGTTTTTATAGAGAAATGGCCGGCCAACTGCCTGGCGAACAGGCATGACCGGTTGGACAGTTTATACCCCTTCGGCCAAACTGCCTCCAACCGCTTGGAACTGCTCTTCTCTCCTTTGGGCTGATCGAACATAAGCCCATACTGCAGCCCACACGCCTGGCCCCTCTTGTCCAAGCCATAAACCCATCGGACCTCCATGGCCGCCCATGGACTGAGCCACATGGTCAAGACCCAAACACTCCACCTAGCTGAGATGAGCTGGCCACTAGCTGTTCCAGCTGAGTGAGCTAAATATCCAGCTACTGGAGCTGACCCTTCCTAATGTGAGCTGTCCTGAGCTTGTCCCAGCTGGCCCCATCTTCCTCCTTAGGTTGTCCAGCTCCCATTTCACTTGTCCAGCTCCCATTCCTTGTCTCCATCCGTTCCTGGTTAAGTTTCAGCATCCTGAAGCTCTTAACCATCCTGTCCAGCCATGGTACGCTTGTCTTTAGGCCATGTGACCTGTCTGGTGCGCGTCCTCGTACCATGGCCGTGCCCGAAGGCCTTATCCAGATTTGGGGATGCTACAAGCAGGACGGGAATGGAAGTACGACGGGAAAACCCGAAATTTGGCAAAAATCGCTAATTTCGGTATTATGGATTTTTTTGAGGAAGCGGGAAGCTCGGGAATTATTTTTCTCCAAGTTCAGAATTATTTTGGAGTTTATTAAACATATTCAGCTCATCAGAACGGGAGCGGAAAAATATTCGGGATTGATCGCGGGACGAAAATTCACTAGAAGGGCCGAAATAGCGCAAATGGACCGAGAAGCTCGAGGTGGCTTGATCTAAGGGGTCAGGACGTGATGTATATCCCCAAACCAGCTGAGTTTCAACACAAGGAGGAGGTGTAGACGTGCATGAAAGAAGCACATGCAGCTTGACACACCAGAAGCACGAGATGTCGCCGTATCTGCGTTCGAAGCATGCTGATGAACATGTGGAGATGGTGTGTCGCCTTGCATGCACTCCAGTCATGCAGCAAGCCATCTGGTCGTCCAGGAAGGAGAGAGGTGTCACTTTGTATGAGTCCTGGCCATGCTGAAGGACATTTGGAGCACGAGGTGTCGCGACGCATGCGTCCGGAGCCATGCGAAGCGACACACGAGCTGCCACCAACTTCGATCTGATTCGCTGCTGTCTACTATAAATATCCCACGACCCCTTCACATTTCATTCATCCAGACCTTTCAAAAGCAAGTTAAAAACGTGGGTTAGAAAGAGAGAGAGAGGTAGAAAAAGAAAGTAAGAGGTTCTGAGCTATTTCGAGAGTTTTAGAGAGTTTTCGAGATTAGTTTCTCTACTGATTTCAAGTAAGCGCCTAGGGAAGGTTCTGTCCAACTGAAGATCAATCAAGTGAAGATCAATTCCGATGGGAACCATGTCAACGTGGCTAGAGAGAGAGAGAGAGAGAGTCATTTTGAAGGTATAGTCTTTTCTAAACCCCGATATTCCACCGAGAAGCGAAGTTCTGTCCAATCAAAGAATTTCTGCAATTGTTATGCGGAAGCTCTGCCCAAATCAATCCGTCCTCTCTATTCTTATTCTTTCATGATCAAGTGGACGTGCTTTCCAAGATCATTTCAGTTATAAGGGTTCAGTTCAGTCGAGTCGTGGTTCGATACTTTGCTCAGAATTCCGAAGGAATCATCCAGCAGCTAGGGAAGGTTCTGCTCGAGTTGAGTTCAGTCAAGACCAGTATCAAGGTAGGTTCTGTCCAAGTCAAGATCATTCCAGTCCTGTCCATTCAAGACGTCCATGTTGGGTTTGGCCAAGTCCTCTCCGATCAACCAGCTGCTTATCGGCATAGAACACTGTGAGTTGGCTTGTTTTAATTCCGTTTGGAATTTAGGATAGATAGATTAGTGAGTTGGCTTGTTTGAATTCCGTTTGAAATTTAGGATAGATAGATTAGTGAGTTGGTTTGTTTGAGTTCCACTTGGAACTTAGGATAGATCGAGTTGCATATAGAGTAGTTATCTCATATTGATGCTTGATAGAGTCCTAGGGTTATTTTAATTATGAATTGGACTCAGTTTAGCAAGGGCTAAGTTGAGATGAAATGGAATTAAGACTGAGTTAATAACCTGACAAGGACTAGGGCTAGGTTGCATCATGTTTTCTATTCTTGCTTGTTGATTTGATTGAGTGCAGGTTCCCGTTATCTTTAAAGATAGTTTCATATCAGGAGGCTGAACTATCTGGGTAACGGTTTGATTGACTTGATTGATTGTTGATTAATTAATCGTGTTGTTTAGTTGATTAGAGTACTAAGGGTCTTAGGCCATATAGGCCGGACTACTGGTACTTTTGATTGTGTTGTTGAGTCAAGTGTCTAGTTAGAGTCTAGAATTTTATCTTTAGGTTATGTTCTAGTTTGTGTTGTGTGATTGTGCCGACAGTATGTGCGTAACCCGACCATACTAGGCTTGTGTAGGGGTGATTAGTGTTTCCATCAGACCTCGTACCTGGCGGGTTTAAGGAAACCTCTTATTCGCTGGATCGGGAAGACTCAGAGAGACGGGGTCATGGCCTAGGGCTGAGTATTACACGACGGTGTAATGTGGCAGTGACCCGAAGGACTGTGGGCTGTCGCGCGGTGACCCGAATGACTGTGGGCCGCGGTCGGTTGAAAGTTCCTTCTTCTGGCCTTTGTGGTAGGGAGATAGGATATTGCCGATATTGAGGAGGAACACAAAGTCACCACGGCCCAGGTTAGAGTGTCATGTTGAGTTAGTGTGTCGTAGAGGGTTATGGAACCCTAGTGAAAGTGTAACACTGATATACGGTGTTACGAGTTAGATTGAGTCGTAGTTAAGTAAGTATCTTGTCATTGTTGTTTGTGGTTGATTGATTTGCTCAGGTTTCTAGCATTGAGATCTAATTCCGGATTTGGTACCGGATTAGGCTTGGTGTCTCTTTGGTTAGTGTAGACCCGAAGTTGTTTGTTATATTGTTTGAGTGATTGCTTGTGAAGGGTGGTGGATATCAAAAGCTATGCGGTATCATTGGTTGGCCGATCATGTTCTTGTCTGATTGTTGGTCGACCAGTTAATGATCCTTGTATAGTCTAAGTGTCTAACACTACTTGAGTATTGAACTAAGGCGTATGTATGGTTAGCTAGGGATTGGTTGTTGACTTGTTTTCATGCAGGATCCTGTTACTTGAAGTTAGATAACGGCAGGAGGCCGGATCTAACTTAGTAACGGTTTGTTTATATAATGTTGGTTTTGATTGATTGCATGATAGGATAGATTGCTTGTTGTTTTGGGTTGTCTGGGTTAGTGAGATAGGTTGCGGGTAGAGGCCGCCAGCTCACTGAGTGACATTAGGTTACTCACCCAACTCCGTTGTCCTTTTTGCAGGTAGCTTTAGTAGGATTGATCGGATAGCTTGGTGCTGGACGTTAGGACCGCCGGTATAGATTTTCATGCCTTTTGTTAATGGTATTTTGGATTTACATTATTTGACTCGATTTTGGCATTAGGCCGGGACCGGTCTCAAATTAATTCATGTATGAATATTTCTTAAATCAATAAAGTTATCTGTTTTATATGCGCAACATGAGTACTCTGATATTTGACTAGTCCGGTCTAACACAACGTTAAGTCTTGGTACGGGTTGCAAAGCCTTATGCTTTGATTTAGCGGGACGAGTTAGTAAATGAACTGGTCTAAGTTGCGGAGTAAATTCTGTGACATTGACCGGATTGTTCCTAACCCGTCACGTAGCGCTTCCGGATCAGGGTGTTGGGTTGGACGGTCAGTCATGTTCTTGTTTGATTGTTGGCTGGCCGGTTGGCCTTTCATCTCCAACCCTTGGCGTTGGTCGCTCCGTTGGTCATATTCTTGTTTGATTGTTGGCCGGTGGTTAGACCAATGTCTAGGACGGTCCGGGGGTGTTACATGGTACCTCCCCCAAACTTAAGTTACACAGTCTATGTGTTGTTAAGTTGAGAGAGATACCCAAAGGAAATCTAAAATGCAAAGAAAGAATGGTATATACAATGGTAAGTGAAAGTACCTCCTATGGGGATCGCATGAAGGCAGACGGCCCGTCCCCGTCGTCGTGGGGTGGGAAAGAGGTGTATTAGCCACCTGGTGCTGGGTAGTAATCTGCATACTGTGGCTGGCTCTCAACTTCCTCAATCCCAATATCTCCATCACTAGAGGCGAGGGAGGGCTATTTGTTTCCTGAGGTGGATGGTTGGATGGGTGGGTTCCTGTTCCTGCGCTGGAGCTGTCTAGCAGTGAGAGGGAAACCAAGCTCTGCAGGCTGGGGTCGAAGCTGCATAGCTGAAACGTCCGGGAAGTCGAAGTCTGCTGAGCTACAACCCGCTATTCCTCCCCTGGTCAAGACATCAGCCACTTTCTTCATGAACTTGGCTGAAGTCTTAGCCTGCTTTTTCACTGTCTTGCTGAGCGCCTTGCACTTTTCCTTGAGCTTCTCTATCGTCCTGTCTTGAGCCTTGTTCCATCTCTGAAGCCTATCAATATGATCATGGGCGTCACGAAGGGCACCAGGGGGTAAGACTCCGTCGTGTGGCTTGAAGTAGTAGCGCGGAGGCCCATAGACAGGTTCATCTGACGCTGCTGCTGATAATGTCCCCGATGCATCATGTCTGTTTGCAGCACTTCTTCTCTTCGGTACAGTCATCGGTTCGAGAGGGCCGTGATCACGAAAGAAGTCTTCGTGAGCAATGTTGAAACTGATAGCTCCAGGCCTCTATAAGCTGGTCAAGGTCCTGTTTGGAAGGAGTACCTCAGCTGGTTGTCCATGCAGGTAGTAGTGGTAGACGTAGCTCCCTTCGTGCTTCCCGCTGAAGTATGTAGTGATCCTCAGGTAAGTGGCATCAATGAAACTAGGACCAGCTGCATCTTTTCCCAAGCTGACTCCCCAGAAACTCAAGAAGTGGTGTGATCATACCACCAATACCAATCTTCGGATCAGGATCCTTGGTGTACCAAGCCCAATCCCTGTAATGCTCGAGACGACTCACGAAGAAACCGACCATCCCAAAGGTAGCGTAGATGTCATGGCTCGGAAGAGGCAAGACTCCAGGAGTGGCATAAGGTGATATAGCTGGGCAGAGAAGGCGAAGATCCTCCTCGGTGCAACTGCCATGTTGCTTTCGCGGGTAGAATGCATGAACGAGCATCCTATGAAGGTAGCGCACAGACGGATGTCGGATATGTGAGTTCTTGTCACTCCCGGTGCAGTGTTTGTTTCCAGTGATCAGTTTCCATAGCTCCTTCGGAAGATCTTCATATTTGGGAAGAATAGAGTCCTCCAAATCTTGGAATCCCATGACTTTCCCAATGTCTCTGAAGCTCATGTTGCAGACTCTCCCATGGACGCTGAACTTGATTTTTCCCCATCCTTGCCTCACATGCTGTGTATCATGGTAAGTGACCTCAAGTGAAGATAGGAACTGGCATGAGACGTCCTTGTATGTAGGGTGAGCCATGGTGAGGAGCTTTGGCAACTTCAAATATCCCAGCATTGCCTCAATGTCAGATTCCAAGCCCAACTCCTTCAGCAAATCGAGGTCAGCAAACCTTTTTGGAGTCCAGACGACTCCCTTCATCAAGTGATCATACAGCTCCTCAACAGATGGTGTCTTCTCTCTGTCTCTATCAACAGCTATTTCCTTCCCTTTGGACATCTTGGCTTTCTTTTGAGGAACTTGCTCATCTTCACTTTCAGCCTCACTATCCTTATTGGTGGGAACTGCTACACTTTTCCCTGCTCTTCTGTTGCTCTTTTGACTTCTTAGCAGCCAAAGCTTGCTGTCTAGAAGTCCTCTCCGTCTCTGAGCCAGTAGGTGCAGAAGCTAAAGCTTTCTCAACGTTTTGCTTTTTGGCGTCCAGCTTTCCTTTGGTCATCCTAACCATTTGTACCTGAGAAATTCAAAACTTGGAAAGGGGATAAGTTTGCGAACCGAATCAAGATAACTCAATGCAACTTTCTCTACACATTAGCACTAAGAAGCTGAACCAAAAGCAAAGAATCATACTTCTCAAACTTTTCAAGATATGAAAATTACAATTTTTGTAAAATTCAATGATCAAAGTGGTTCTAGCATGAGGAGGTTCATTAATCAAGCTTCTAAACACCTTAGCAGAGCTAACTCAATCACAAACACCTTCAATTAGATCCAAATTCGAAAATCCCCAAATCCATGAACCCTAATTTGCAAAAGTTCGAATTAAACTCAATTTCACCATGAAATCATCAACCCAACATGATAGATAAGCTTTCCCTAGTCTATTTCACCAAAATCAAGCAAGAAAAGGTCCAAATTTCGATTTTGAAATTCTAGGGTTCATGGACCTACGAAATTGAATTTAAAAACACAATACCTTGCTTTAGATGGAAGGAAATGGCGATTTGGTATGGGGAAATAGACTACAGGGGCGAAAACTTGGAATTGAGAAGAAGAATGAGGTGATTTGGTGAAGGATTGAGTGAGATATGGGGTTTTGGAGTGGTGAAAGTTTGTGTGTTTATGATGGAGAAGAGAGAGTAAGAGAGAAGATGGCGTGGGGTGGTGGGTAGGTCTAGGGTCGCATGGTCCGGTTTAGGTCGGGATTGGATTGGTTCACTTAGATTGAACCGGGGTTTAAGAGAAGAAGACTTACCTGGACCGGCCGTGGAGCGACGTGAGGTAGTCGCTGGGGGAGGTCGCTCCAAGTTGCTTTCTCGCCTCAAGAAACGGTCAAAAGCCGAGCGACGTGATGCACTCGCTGTGGCGACCTCGCTATGGCATGGAGCGACCTTCACCCCTCGCTCCAAGACCTCAATTTCGGGTGGTTTCGAGCTCCAAAATTCGTCAAAAGCCGAGCAACGTGATGCACTCGCTGTGGCGACCTCGCTCCCATCTGGAGCGACTTCTCAGCCTCGCTCTAGGACGTCGCTCCCACCAGCCAAAATCTGGTCGATCAAAGCACCTGCGTACATCTCCAACAATACCTTGAAAATAGATTAAAATATGAAAATGAAAAGTACTAATGCAATATGTACAGGGATAGACATGGGACTTCCTCCCAAGTGAGCTTGTTTTAAGTCTCTAGCTTGACTTTGCTTCCATTAAGGTTAGGCTGGGGTAGGATCAGAAAGTGGAATTGAAGTTCCATCTTCCTTAGGTGTGGTGGCCATGTAGAGCTTAACCCTTTGGCCGTTGACTGTGAAGTCTCTTCCATCAGCACTCCACAACACTATCGCTCCATAAGGTCTAACCTCCTTGACCTTGAATGGACCCGGCCATCTCGACTTGAGCTTCCCTGGAAACAAGTTCAACCTAGAGTTGTAGAGAAGGACTTGATCTCCCTCTTTGAACTCTCTTTTCAGAATATTCTTGTCATGGAAAACTTTAGTCTTCTCCTTGTAGATCCTTGAATTCTCAAAAGCATCCATTCTTATCTCATCAAGCTCATGTAGTTGAAGAAGCCTTTTCTCCTTTGCACTCTTGATGCCAAAGTTCAGCAACTTAACTGTCCATAGTGCCTTGTACTCAAGCTCTACTGGTAAATGGCAAGCTTTCCCATAAACAAGGTTGAAAGGTGTTGTCCCCAAAGGATGATCCATGACAGTGTGTAAGGATCCCATCAACTTCTTCATTAGCAACCACTCTCCTATAAAGCTGATCCTTGCAGAGAATGTAGAGGTAAGGCTCATCCCAGTAGTACCTCTTCACATCCTTGTAGAACTTCTTCTTGGCATAGCCCACAAGATTCAAAGGTTCCTTTCCTGTGGCTAAGTAATTCACCAAATCAGCATACCAAGGTTCTTTCTCTTCAGTAGCCTTAACCTCTTCAAGCTTTCTGTCGGTTTCACAGGCTGCAATCACTGTGCCAATGGCCATGATCTGCTCTTCTGGAAGTCCCTCATCAATGGGGATGCCACACTCTATTTTCAGCCTGGACAAGTGATCAGCTACACCATTCTCAACTCCTGGCTTGTCTCTGATCTCTAAATCAAACTCTTGAAGTAAAAGGATCCACCTCAAAAGCCTGGGTTTTGCATCTTTCTTGGCTAAAAGGTGTCTCAAAGCAGCATGATCTGTGTAGACAATAACCTTCGACCCCACTAAGTAGCTTCTGAACTTCTCAAATGCAAAGACAATGGCTAGTATTTCCTTCTCAGTCGTGGCATACTTCATCTGAGCATCATTCAAGGTTTGGCTTGCATAGTAGATCACATGAGTTTTGCCATCCTTCTTCTGCCCCAAAACAGCTCCCACAGCAAAGTCACTAGCATCACACATGATCTCAAAGGGGAGATCCCAATCAGGTGGTTGGACAATGGGAGCACTCACAAGCTCACTTTTCAGCTTCTTGAAAGCTTCTAAACACTCCTCACCAAAGAGAAAGATCTCTTCCTTGCAAAGCAGTCTGGTGAGTGGTCTGGAAATCTTGGAGAAATCCTTGATGAACCTTCTATAGAAGCCAGCATGCCCCAAGAAACTCCTAATGTCCTTCACTATCTTTGGAGGAGCCAAACTGATCATCACATCAATCTTTGCCTTGTCTACCTCGATCCCCTTCTCTGAGATCTTGTGCCCCAGCACAATCCCTTCTTTAACCATGAAGTGACACTTCTCCCAGTTCAGCACGAGTTTGGTGTCTTCACATCTCTGTAGGACCCTGTACAGATTTGACAAACAAGCAGAAAACGAAGATCCGTAGACAAAGAAGTCATCCATGAACACCTCCACAACATCCTCAATTAGATCAGAGAAGATTGATATCATGCACCTTTGAAAGTTGGCTGGAGCATTACATAGTCCAAATGGCATCCTTCGATAGGCAAAGGTACCATAAGGGCATGTGAATGTCGTTTTCTCTTGATCATTGGGATGTATGAGTATCTGGAAGAATCCTGAATACCCGTCAAGAAAGCAATAGAATGGGTGATTAGCAAGTCTTTCAAGCATCTGATCAATAAATGGCAATGGAAAATGATCTTTCCTAGATGCAGAGTTCAGTTTTCGGTAATCAATGCACATTCTATGACCTGTGATGGTACTGGTTGGTATCAATTCATCCTTGTCATTTTTTATTACAGTGATACCACCTTTCTTTGGGACAACATGCACAGGAGATACCCATTTAGAATCTGAGATAGGGTAAATCACACCAGCATCTAAGAGTTTAAGAATCTCTTTCTTTACAACATCCTTCAGGTTAGGATTTAACCTTCTTTGATGCTCAATAGAAGTCATTGATTCATCCTCAAGATGTATCCTATGCATGCACAAAGAGGGTGATATCCCTTTGATATCATCAAGTGAGTAACCTATTGCTTTTCTAAATCTTTTAAGTGCTTTTAAAAGTTTAGACAGCTCAGTTTCAGTAAGTTCACTACTCACAATGACAGGATAAGTCTCATTAGGGCCAAGGAATGCATACCTTACACCATGGGGAAGAGATTTAAGCTCCACCTTAGGTGCCTTAAGCTCGCTCCAGTCATCTTGCTGGACGTTCTCTTGTTGAGTGACTGAGGCTTCTTCATGAACCACTTGTGGCAGCTCCTCATACTGATCCTCACTAGCAAACCCCTTCTGAGAATCCAGCATCATCCCATAAGCAGTACTCTCCACATTATCAATCACTACAACCTCTTTCTCTATGGTCAAAGCATGCTGTAGAGAGTCCTCTAGTGATAACTCTTCAAGGAGCTCATCAGCAAGAGCATCCATCTCCTCAATGTAGAGGACTTGCCTTTGAGTAGTTGGTTTCTTCATTACCTCCTTAATGTCAAAATGGAGGATGTGCCCTTTACCCAAATGGAGATCAATCTTGCCTTCTTTCACATTAACAATAGCTCCTGCTGTGGCTAAGAAAGGTCTTCCAAGGATTAAGGGATCTTGAGCTTCCTCCCCCATCTCAAGCACCACAAAGTCTGTAGGGATCTCACAATTTCCAACCATCACAAGGAGGTCCTCCAAGATACCCACAGGGTACTTCACTGAACGATCAGCCAAAACCAGAGAAAGTCTACACTTCTTATACTGAGTGAATCCAAGCTTCTTTGCCACAGATAACGGCATCAAGCTGACACTAGCTCCCAAATCGCAGAGACACCTCTCAAATACCATAGGTCCGATAGCACAAGGTAGTGTGAAGCATCCTGGATCCTCCAGCTTTCTTGGAACATCAAGCCTCTGAATGATGGCACTGCACTCATGAGTAAGGATCCTCATTCCCTCAATCTCTTTCTTCTTTGCAGCTACAACATCTTTTAGAAACTTGTTGTATTGAGGAACCAGCATGAAAGCATCAATGATGGGCATTGTGACCTGAACTTCACTCATCTGCTTCTCAAACAGAGCTTTGTACTTCTCTAGTAGCTGCCTCTTGAATCTTCCAGGGAATGGGAGTTTGGGTTCATAAGGAGGAGGAACAAAAGGTTTCTCATTTGCTGGAGCAGAATCTTCACCATCTTTCTCAGTTCCTTTCTCTTCTCCAACCTTTTCCGTACCCTTGGCTTCCACAATCTTCTCCAAGATCTCATCATTGGTTTTCTCATCCACAATTACTACCTCATCATCATCCATGTTGATGGCAACCCCCTCACCTTGTTTCTCAGCATTCTTGGTGAGAGTTCTAAGAGGTAACTGCTTCCCACTCCTGAGGGTAACAGCTTTCATTGCCTCCTTTGGGTTTTGCTCTGATTTTCCAGATAGAGAACCTTGCTGACGATTTTGTTGAGTGTTCATGGCAGCAAACTGGCTCTCCAAAGCCCTGAACTTGTTGTTGAGATCATTGTAGCTCCCATCAATCTTGTTATGGAGGTTCTTCAACTCATATCCAACATGCTTTTCACTTCTAGTCTGTGATTCCAAGATCTGTTTCAGTAGAGTATCAGTGCTGCTTTCCTGAGGAGTAGAACTAGAAGGATTAGCTTGTTGTTGAGAAGATTGGTTCCCTTTGCTAGGGAAACCAGGTGGAGGGTTCTGCTGAGGCTGATAGTTGCCTTGCTGATTGTTCCTAGGCTGGTTACCACTATGCTGGTTGTAGTTTCTCTTTGGCTGGTAGCCTCCTTGTTGGTTGCTGGGATTAGATCTCTGTGGGTAGTTGTTGTACTGGAAATTAGGCTCCTTCCTGTAGCAACTACCATTGTTGTTGATGAAATACAGCTCTTCTTGTCCTTCCAGCCCATCAACCTCATTAACTGCAGGTGGTGCCTCTTGGTTTTTGTTTCCAACAAAGTTAAGCTGCTCTTGTGTTGCTTTATCAGCAATGAGTATGTCTATCTTCTCCTGCAGAGCCTTTAGCTCCTTCCTTGTCTGTTTATCATCAGTTCTAACGCTTTTGTCGTGGTCTCCACTGTAGACGGCGTCACTTCTTACCATGTTGTCAACTAGCTCCTCTGCATCTTCCTCAGTTCTTCCGAATAAGAACCCATTACTTGCAGTATCCAACCTGGCTCTGTACATAGGAAGAGCCCCTCTATAGAATGTGTTCAGCAAGCTATCCTTGGAGAAACCATAGTGTGGGCATTGAGCTTGATAGCTCTTGAATCTCTCCCAAGCTTCACTGAATCCTTCCAAGTTCTTCTGTTGAAAACTTGAAATCTCATTTCTCAACTTTGCAGTTCTTGAGGTAAAGAAGAATTTTTCCAAGAATGCTCTTTTGCAGTCATTCCAGGTGGTGATAGAGTCGCTGGGTAAGGACTTCTCCCACTGACGCGCCTTATTTCCCAAAGAGAAAGGGAATAGCTTGAGCTTGAAAGCATCCTCAGACACACCATTGGTTTTTGACAACCCACAGTAACTGTCAAACTTATCCAAGTGATCAAATGGGTCCTCTAGAGCCAAGCCATGATACTTGTTGTTCTCGATCACGTTGAGGAGTCCTGGTTTGACTTCAAAGTTGTTGGCTTCCACAGCTGGTGCTCTGATTCCTAACCTATGCCCATGAATGTTAGGACGGTCATAGGTTCCAATGGCTCGAGCTGGTCTCTGTGGGTGTTGTTGCCCTTGTGGTGGAGGGTCATCAGCACCTTGACCGTTCACAGTTCTACCTTGTGGTAAGTTTTCCATATCTGTATTCAACCTCTGTAAGTGAGCCTGTTGCTCTTCTGCTTGTCTCCTTCTTCTAGTTTCCCTTTCAAATGCTCTAATGTCTTCAACTCTTGGAACAAGGTTTGTTGTGCCTTTACTCCTCAAGTTCATACACCTGAAATGCTAAGGGAGATGAAGATGGAGAATCAGTAACAAGATAAAAAAAACGACTTAGTCTCAAGCAAATGACTAAATCTCAATGTTTAAATCTACTCAGAATTTGGCAACGGCGCCAATTTGATGCTAGGAGTTTTCAAGGCTCCTAAGACAAATGTTGTAGTATGAGTGAATGTCGAACCAGTTCTGAGGGATTCAAAGCACCAAAAATGCAAGTACCTACTTAATCTAAGTGCAGCCGATAATTTGGATGGTTTTAACTATTACTAATGATAGAATGCAATAACAGAACAATTAAACAGTAAATGAAATGACTTTCTTTAACAATGACAAAGGAGAACTCATGGGTATAGGAATTAGACCTTGGGTGATCAAGTTTCGAACTAAGGATGGCAAATGATCAATCAAACTATCAACCTTAGGCTTAGACACAATCTTAAACAAACTCTATGCCTAGATGAATGGTGATTTGCTAACACATTTCAAACATCAAATGTCTTTGGCTGAATAACATGAAAGCAGTCATCACTAACAAGTCTATTGGCTATCTTAACACCTTTAACAACAAATGTCTTTGGTAAAGTATGTTAAAAGCTTAGGAGAGTTGTCTCAGGCATTTCATCAAACACCTTGTGGATGGGAAATGCCTAAAGATCAACTTTTGAGAGGCCAACTCAGAAGATGCATTATGGATACTCTACAAGCAAAGAATAAGAATGATCTACACCTAAACATCCTAGATTTAGCCTAATCACCCTTAATCCCCCTAACCCATGAATTCAAATGAGGATTACTCACTAATCTCCATGATTCCTCTTAAACTCATATTGGATTTCAGATTAATCATGTAGATAGATTAGAAATCAACAAGATCACAAGAACAAAACAATGAAAATGATTCAAGAGATGAGCTTTCACCAAGAGGTTTTTGTGTTTTTTCAAAGATAAAAGATAATCCAGCCTGATGGCTTACAAAAAGTACTTAAACATAGGTTTAGAAAGTGTAAAAAACGTGCAAACAAATTGCAAAAAGGTCCTTGACAAATCAAAATCCGACCAGTAAAATAGCACGCAGCGACCTCGGGACCTCACTCTGAGGGTCACTCTGGTCCTTGGGAGCGACCTTGGGGGGTCGCTGTGGGACGTCGCTCCTAGGCAATTTTTCATGCTCGAAGTGTCAAAATGCCAAACGACCTAGGTGGGTCGCTCTGGTTTGGGAGCAACTTCATCACGTCGCTCTGTAGGGGTCGCTCCAAGGGATCTCTCGAGGTGAGCCGCAGCGACGTCATGCTCTCGCTCCGGTAGGTCGCTCCCACCTTACTGCTCGTCCAATGGTTGCTCTTAACTCCTCTTTTGAGCCTCAAATGCACCCAAACATCTCCAAGGACTCCATGTGGTACTCCAATACCTAATAAAGACATATGAATGCAATATGGACCTAAAAATGCCTAAATCCTAGTCTAAATGATCAAAATACATATGGATGAATGGATAAAACAATGTAAATAAGCAAGACATCACAATACGCTACAAAACAAACAAAAAGAGATAAGAATAAGAAAGAGAAAGAGGTTGATTTTGACAAGAAAATGAGTCGAATAATATAAATATATACCACAGTGCAGCCAGAGCAAGGAGCATCGCACTGAACCCATGTGAGATCACTGCCAGTATCAATATCAAAAGTAAAGTCCCTTGGAGGATTTCCTATTTGAAGAGAAACCGAGTAATATCTGCAATACAAAGTCCACAGGATTATGATCATCGAAATAGAATAAACATTCTAGTAGTATAATTTACTAATAAAGATACGAATACTATTCGACGATGAAGAGGATAAAAAGGGGCTAAAAAGTCTACATTTGGGAATTAAAGCAAACAAAAAAAGTCTACGGTGAGAAAGAAGGTTTGATCGTTCAGAATTAAGGAAATACACAATGTTCAGATATCGTTTTAGATTTTTATAGTCTGATATTTTTGAGATTTTAGTTTTTTTTGTTAAACAACTTTTAATAGTCTTTTTAATTAAAAGAAAAATTTGTAGCACCAAAGTTCTGAACAGAGGATATGAAAGCCAGTTCAAAAAAAAAAAGTTCTGAACAGAGGAAAAAACAGAGTAAAATTCGACCAAAGCTCTTCTTCACCAAGGAATCTACACATTTTTAGGGGTTACGTTTTAGTTTTAGACTATACATACTAAGTTTCCAGATTAATATTTCTAAATCTTATTTTAGGAGCAACGTAATAAAAGAGATAAGAAGAGAACATCGATCGTTTACCCGAGAGGGAAGACATTGCCGGAGAGAGGGGAGACGAATGAGTAAGGAGGAGATTTGGGAGATAGCGTAGTTGAAGAGATTTGGAAGATGGAACCTTGAATTGATTGAGGAACTGTAATCAAAAATAAGATCAGAGGAAGAGATAATCTCAAATTCATCTTTTAACTCACTTTCTTGCAAAGCAATCTTCACAAGCAAATCAACCTGTTGGAGAGAGAGAGAGAGAGACGAGAGGAAAGGAGGAGGAGAGAGAGAGAGAGAGGAGAAGAGAGAGAGAGACGAGTGAGAGTAGAGACGAGAGAGGAGAGAGGAGAGAGAGAGGAGAGCAGAGAGAGAGAGAGAGAGGGACGATTGATTGAGAGATGAGAGAGGAGAGAGTGAGAGAGAGAGCGAGAGATGGGAGCTAGAGAGGACGTAGAGAAGTGAGAGAGAGAGAGAGATGAGGAGAGACTATGAGAGAGAAGAGGAGAGGAGAAGAGAGAGGGAGAGAGGCGATTTAGAGAGCGAGAGAGAGAGAGTTGATAGTTGATATATGCATTTAACGATCAAGATCTCTGTTTTTTATATACTAATAAAGAAAGAAAAAATAAATATTCAGTCAACAAAAAAAGAAAGAAAGAAAAAACAGCATGTATTAATCATTAACCTTTTATGTTATACTTAGGGGCTACTAAAAAAGAAAGAAAGAAAAGATAGAAAATAATTAATTTATCAAAGAGTTAGCTGAAAACAATTAATATGATTTCTTAGAAGATAAATATGATTTCTACAAAGAAAAAAAAAACCTTATTTTCTTTTTTGAACAAAAAGCAAACATACATTTGTGTTTAATGGAAAGAGAATATATTAGTATTAAAGAATTGTTATACACTTCAGGTCACAAAAAAAAAGAATTGTTATACACTAGCGATAAATTTTATATATTTACTGAACTGTCATATTTGTTTGCTTTTTATTTGGAACAAAGCTCTTGCAAACTTTCAGCGGTTGATGTCTGATTGAACAATAGAAGTCTGTGACACGAAAAAATAACAAATGCCATTAATTTGGTTGTTTGTTTTTTTGCTAAAAACCATTAATTTGGTTGTTTAAGCAGCATTTGGTAGTTTGAGAATTATATATAATGAGAATCATATCGCAGGTTGGCATAAATTTGATAGTTTGAGTGGTGTCTATGCAAACTGAAAAGTAATTTGCACACAACAAAGAACTCGAAAGTTTTTCTCTAAAAAAATGCACAGAGTGTTTTTTTGTCATCAAATCCACACAGTTAGGTAATTAAATTATGAACACAGGAAGCTTTGCAATAGAAAAATATTGGAGGGGAAGAGCCGGAGAGAGGTGATTTTTAACGCGGATTTGACGCGGTTACGTCTGTACTATTGTGGGGGGGGGGGGGGGGGGGGGGGGGGGGAGGGGGGGTGTTTGATGATTTTGACACATTAAAGAGATTAAACAATGACTAAATTTAGATAAGCTGAATTGTATAAGAAAAACTTTGGGTATTTACGAAATGCCTCATAAACTACGTGTATTTGGAATATTGAATAATTAAGATGAAATCCGTGTCTTGCACAGAGTGAATTTATATGAATAATTTTTTAAAAAATATTGTGTTAAAACAGAAATTTTATATTTGATCTAAACAGATATTTTTGGTCTTTGGTCTCTAACAAATTAGTTTGATTTTCGATCTTTGGTAATTAAACAATTTATTTACTGATAAACTGGTCAATTTTTATATGATAAATTTCTTTTGTTTTTACCGAGCTTCTTTGGAAATTGGGTAAAAGCATTCGTCGAACAATGAGCCTAAACTATGATATGTGAATAATTTTGTTTGTTGAAAAACATACTAAATAAAAAGTTAAAATCTTATCATTTTATGACAATATAAAGTCGCAATAGCGTTTTAATAGCATAGATATGTATACAAACATCATAAGCTATATATAGTTGTTGCTTTCCAAAAACATTTGATACTTTACGTAATATGAGTTATTTTGCATTTGCTTCTTTCCAAAATTATTATGGTATACACAATATATATAAACAATAAGTTTAAAATAATTTAGATAATAAGTAAAAAAAAAAACTAAGTTTAATCTATATAGCGAAGAATAAAGATGAGATTAATATTTTACTTTATATATACCATTGAAAAACACAATACATTCGGCCCTGGTGAAATATATGTACATTTATACAAACTAATATTGGGTTATACTTGTTTTTTAAAAAAATTTCAAACATAGTGTACAAACATAAAAGATTATACGGTTTAGATATTATACAGGTTCATACAGTTTTACAACGTGTGGTTGATTTTTACATTCTTTCCTGAGTTTGAATTTGGGTTGAAATATGATTTATTTGTTGTCTCTAGTCAACATAGGTCTATAATGTTCAAGCTAAATTTATTATCCCAGAGCGTAGACAATTTAAACAATCAATGAAATGCGAAGATGTGACCAAAGTAGAAGAAGGAGCATTATTTTACAATATTAAAAGGGCTAAATGTTTTTCAACAAACAAAATTATTCACATATCATAGTTTAGGCTCATTGTTCGACGAATGCTTTTACCCAATTTCCAAAGAAGATCAGTAAAAACAAATGGAATTTATCATAGAAAAATTGACCAGCTTATCAGTAAACAAATTGTTTAATTACCAAAGATCGAAAATCAAACTAATTTGCTTCTTTCCAAAATTATTATGGTATACACAATATATATAAACAATGAATTTAAAATAATTTAGATAATAAGTAAATAAAAACTAAGTTTAATCTATATAGAGAATAATAAAGATGAGATTAATACTTTACTTTATAGATGATTTTTGGGTTGAAATATGATTTATTTGTTGTCTCTAGTCAACATATGTCTATAATGTTCAAGCTAAATTTATTGTCCCAGAGCGTAGACAATTTAAACAATCAATGAAATGCAAAGATGAGACCAAAGTAGAGGAAGAAGCGTTATCTTACAATACTAAAAGGGCTAAATGCTCGAAGGAAAACATGTCCACGTCATTTAATTAAATCCTCCAATCAAGACACTCTTTCCTGCCACATCAGCTCTAATAAACCAATTCTAACTTCCTGCATGTGGGCTCAGAAGTATATTGATGGCCCAGTCTAAGACAACTTCAGAAACCTAAACATCCCAATATCATCGATCTTATCTCTCTAACATTTTTTCTTCTACGTTTCTTCTTAATATCTGTTACCAAACCTCATCTGCTATCAATCAATCGTGCTCTTCAATCTCTCCCTAATGAATTCGTTTCACCTTTTCTCTTTCTCCTTCTTTATATACTGCTTCGTATTAACTTGCTTCCAATCAACCCCCAATTCCTCCTCTCAAGAAGCTGAAGCCATGGCGATGAAACCCAACGACAAGTCTCTCGTCGGTTTGTATTTCTACTTCTCCCCTTCAAGACAGTAACGAAATCAGATTCCCAGAGCTATTAATAGCATCCCAAACGTCGAAATCAACCAGAAAGGACCCACGGCTCTCTTCGTCAATGACTTCGTTCCTGGTTTAGGACAGTCTGAGCTACGGTTTTGGTTAATTCATTCTGAGGAGCGAGAAACACAGTGAAAAGTGCCTTTTTAATTGGCCTGGAGCTCCTTTATGATGAACATGTATGAATTAATTTTCGCCGTTTGAAACTAAACGACAGGGTTGTGTGATCCTGTCTGTACTGAATTATGTTTCATCTATGTTGATTTAGTTTTCTGTTCTTTTCCACACCAGGAGTTGTGTAAGGGATTGAGTTTGGGAACACTTTTCTTCCAGCCTAGCTTCCTGGTTCCTGTTGAGGTAATGCAAGTCTTTGCTCAGTTCGATTTAAGGATGTGGTGAGGCCCTATTTTTGTTGCATATGGCGACATCATCTAATTGCTTCCATCTATTTTCCTACCTTGTGAGGAATAGGATTTTTTCGGCCAGATCGATTGAACTTAGAATCATAATTATGCTTCCTCATGTGGTCGTAGTGTTCATTTGTATTCTCTATTTTTTCAATACATGTTCTATTAAATTTCAATTTTTAAAAATAAACAAATCTTTCAGACAGAAAGTCAAATGCAATAAACGTTGAAAATTCTATCTGAATCTCTAAAAGTAATTTTCTCAGCAAATTCTTGAAGATGCTCTCAAATTCTCAGATCTGCTATGGCTACTCTATGAAATCCATTGAGGGTGACATGATGGATTATCTAATGATGATAAAGATGAAAATGAAAGAACTCTAACATGAAGTTATAGATGCTTTTTTTGATGTATACGGGTCATGAATCCTTTGGAAGCACCCTCGCATTCTACAGAAGGTAAAGGTAAAATGAGCATATATGTTTTTATAATATTTATTTTAAATAGCTTGAATAAGTGATTTTCGTTGTACACAGGGATAAAAAGATCTGATTGTTAAAAACTGAGCAAGGTCCCAAAATTTGACTCTTAAACAGACACGTAAAATGGACTACCTTTTACAGTCGCCTCATTTCAAAACAAGTTTACGGCGTTTTTAAAATGGTATGATTCGTTACACACACTCTTACTGAATAAAAAGGAGGCTTTTTATGGGGTTATTGATGAGACACTAAGAGTAATAACATTCTGGGAAGTAAAAAGTGATGGCCAAATATACGGTCAGTCTATGCTCATAGCCTGAATGGAACACCATAAATCATCTTCAAACTCTTTTGTTTATTTACTTTTCATGCTTTTGTATTTAGGCAATATAATTTTGTTCAGGTACGTTCACCTGGACCCTGAGATTTACATGGATTCAAAGAAATATGAACCTTTAATATGGGAGGTATGTAGATATAACAGATTTGTCGCGCTTTCAACAATTAAATTGTCTTTGTGATTTGTAGTTGGTGTTGCAAATGAGTAACTAAACATGGTCAGGTTCATTCAACAGGGATACATTCCAAAGCCAGATACATTCCTTCCTTTTTGTTTAGGAAGCGGTCTCTGTCCCGAGAAAGATCTTGCCAAGCTCGAGATTTCCATTTTTCTTCATCTTCGCTATCTTTGAACCTGTGGCCTGTGGGTTATGACTTCAAAACTATCAAGCTGAATCAGCTGGTGAGAAGCCTTCTGTCTTGCTTTGATCCCAATAAATTCTCTGTAGCTGTGCACTAGAGTGTTGGAGTAAACACGTACAAGCCGGAAATTACTGTTTACTTAAAAGATTGTGGGTGCAGAGAGAAGACATTTGAGTCTCTAGAAGAGAGTGGAACAGCGATGTATCATATGTTTGAGAAGCTTGGCAAGTTGTGTGCGACTGGAACAGATATAATAAAGGACACGAAGGAAGAATCTAGCAGAACTTTGTCTAGAATATTTTTGAGCTTTTTGTTTTTGCATTTTTTGAAGTAATGAATAATGATTTGTGAAGTTGAGGTATTCCTTCACAAGCATGTGTGTTGTGTTTTCATACTCTACAAGTTGGCTTTAATATATGGAATACTATAATGATTTACCGCTTTTCTATTACCTTTTCTTTGGTTGTCAAGGATTGAATGAAAAAAAACAGGACAATATACTTGGATCACATTGCAGCGATATTAATCTTGAAGTTTAGCATCTGCACATATGATACAAACGTTAGTTCTTTATTAAGACATGTTCTTCTTGCTGGTTCACATCGTCTTCAAAGTCATTAGCTTCCTATCAATTGTGCAACCTGCACTACCAAAGATCTTACCTCAACTCATATCTAACTGAAAAATAATTTAAACTGAATAGGATACTTCAGATATTGAAGTTTGAAACTTATATTATTCATTAATAAAATTAATTATTAAAAATAGAGGAAATATACACGTTAAACCATTTGCCAGTATGCATTCCTCTATTAATAAATTCAGAAATAATTTTTTATGCACTTTGTTGTTATTTACTTATTTTCGGCTTAACAACAATGTGAACTTAGGCTTGCCAGTAAACAAAAAAAAAAAGAAGCGTTGATTAGTTTTACCTTTTTTCTGTTGGTGTTACAAAAAAAACGTTGATTTGTTTGATGTAAACTTGCTAAACTCTCACTAAAAAAAAGATTATGAGAACGAAAATACAAGTCAGAGTTTCAAAATTTTTATTAATTGCGTACTAGAGGTGGGACGGATCGGGTATCCGGAAAATTTCGAGTTATCCAGATCCGGATCCTTATCCGGCGGATCCATGATTTTCCTATCCTTATCTAGATCGGGGTTCTCGGATATCCTTCTAAAAATTGTAATATCCGGCGGATATCCGAATCCGGATTTGGAATCTTAAAATAATAAAAAATAATATTAAAATATTAACAATAATTTAAAAATAAAAATTCATAAAATGTTTTAATTATTTTTATGTATTCTATTACAAATTTTATATAAAATTTATATATACTATTATAAAAATAAAAATATAATAAATAAAATTAGTTCTTATATATATAAATTACTACTTTTAAAATAATTATTATTAAAAATTACGGATCCGGATTTCCGGACTAAAAAATTTAAATATCCGGACCCGGATCCGGTTTGGACGGATCCAACATTTTACTATCCGGATCCGGATTCGACCCCTTTAGATATCCGGATTTTTGGAGCGGATCCGGATAGGATCTCGGATCGAATCCGGATCAAGGATAATAAGTTCCAGACCTATTGCGTACACATATTTTACTATTTTCAACCAAATAATTTTAAATAAATGAAATTTTACCAAAAACACATGATAGTTAGGAGTACTAGTGATCATCTAAACTTATACAAAATGCTCAAAGCAGAGTAAACAAAAATAATAGTAAATAACAAAGTGACCAATGAAGAGTTAACCCCAAATTTATGATCCAATAATTATAGTTTTCTGATTTTGGAAATGTGATCAATGGTGTAGTAAAAATATTTCTTTGTGTGCTTGAGTCTCTGACAGATATTATAGTTGCTTACAAATTATTGAAAAATATAATATCTATCAGATTTTAAGATATCATGTTGGTCATACAACACTTATTCCAAAATATATATAAACATTTACATTGATTAACCATATATAGTATATTTTAAAAACTAATCAAAATAATGCAGTGAAATTAGAAATGGTATAACACCATTAAGAATATTTTAATTCAACAAATATAGAGAAATTATATGAAGTTTCAAATGAAATGAAAAAAAAGAAATGGAAAATTACCAAAAATTATATCATTCCATTTATAAGTCAGGAGAGGCAATGACAGAAAAAGAAAACTATATTACGCCTCTTTAGTGTGTTAATTAACAAAATCAATTTGGTTTCATAATCAAAATCAATTTGGTTTCATTATACCTATTTTATAATATCAAAATAAATGTGGCATATAATTTAAAAAGTCACCTTTTAATTATATTGGAAGAAGCAAATAAAAAATAAAATATAAAATAATTGTTTAATTCAAACTTATTAAAAGTACAACCAACAAATATTTATACAAAATAAATACAAGATGCAAAACAACTTATACACTAATAAAGGATAATTTAACAAATTTCAAAAGTATAAACCGCAAGTATCACAGTTAAAAAAGCTAGTAGTTATAAAATAAAAGTGTAATGGTCTGCAAATTTATCAATTGAACTGGTCATTTAACAAATTGAGAATATTATTAATTAGGGGTGATTGAATTAGGGATGGTCGTATACTTTTCGCATAATGGATCACTAGATTTTGATCCGCGCTTTCAAAGCGTGGGTTTACTTTCCTTTTAATTTTTCTATAAACGGAATTTTAGTAAATATCATATTTTCATATATTTGTGTTTTATTTTATAGAACTTTTTTTTTATCTTTTTCTTTATCATGTTTCATTTTAAATGAACTATTTATGTTCACAAAATTAAACTTTATTTCTTTTATGAATCAAATTGGTATAACTCTAATAAATAAATTTTATTATTTTGTTAATTTATTTTTGTAAAGAGATTTTTTATAATTTAAATTGTTAACAAATTAGTATATTATTTTAAATAAATATATATATATATATATATTCAAATAAAAATGCAAATATTTTATGAATGCTTAAATTATATTCAGAAAAGAAAAAACATAATAATGTCCTGTTTAATTTTTGTTTATTATACAAAATATTAAGAATAGTTGAAAAATAAAATATTTTGAACTTGGACTTAATGGCCCAATAGAAAATATGAGTATTGGACCTGATTAAATAATAGGCCCAAATGGTCCAAAAAGACAAACTTTTTACCGACCAAATAAGGTCAGGGAAACATCTATGTTTTAAAAAAAAAAGAAACAGAAAAGGAAAAAAAAACAAATCTCTCGACGCTTCTTTCCCCACCCATGCGATTTCCATCTCAATTGAAGGTTCAGAAATCAAAATCAATACCGGTAAAGACTGTAACGATGGCTTGAAGATCTTCAACGATGAGGGTAGCAAATTGATTTGGAAACAAAATCAAACTGTTGGTTGGAAACTCGGTAGATCCAACAAGGACTTCTCGTATTCCTGTCTCTTAAGGTTATTTTTTCAAACATTTGTTCTTCAGATTATATAGATCGTTTTCACAGCTCTAACATCGATGAAGATCTACATAAATATTTGGTAATTGTTTTTTTTTTGCATGTGAGATTGGAATGGTTTCCAAGAATCCGACGAAGTTCAGAAACGGGTCAAAATCTTATCAATTAAAATTGATTCGACAACATCTCTGAGTAAATAAAAGCCAAGTAACACTGGAAAGAAAAAGTAAGATTCATCGGGTGATTTTTTTTCTGTTGAAGTTATAATATGCAGCTTAAATAATAGACTTACTTTAAAAATATCATTGTAGATTTGAAAACCCTTTGAAAAGGTAAATCTGATTTCACGTCTTCCTTTTTTAACCAACAGCAAATGTAGATAAAAATCTTTAATTTTTTATATTTATTCAAAATTATAGAAAACAAAAACCAAATAATTAACAGTGCCAATAAAGCGTAAGATTGTTTTGACAATGTCTAATTTCTGATGAATTATTATTGACGGCTCTAAAATCTGTGTTTAAATGTATGTTTTGTTAAAATGGGTTATTTGTTTCTTTCTTTTCAGACATAACGTACTTTCAGAGAAAATATTCATATTCCAAATACAACAATCATAGATATGTCATTCTTCATTGGACAACAACATGATCATAAAGTCAAAGATAAGTTACTTCCTTGTAATTTTTCTTCTTTTACATTAATATAAAGTGTAATTTCCATATAAATATAACATGATTAGTTATAGATTTAATCACAAGGGATATACATGACAAACTTTAGGTGTGTTATATTTGAGTCCGTTGACTAAAATTTGTTACAATTCTTGTCCTGGTCATGCAGTTAATATTTTAAAGACACTGGTTTATTCTGCTGAAGGACCATGGGACAAATACATAACGCCAAAAACAATACGAACCAATACGTAAGTGCATTTTTTAGGAGGTTAAAATTGTATAGATTAGGTTGCGAACTGAAACTAGTAGTTAGGATAAAAACCAGATATTTTTTGATGATTGTTGATTGAAGTATGGTGTTTTTTTTTATGTCTGTTAGATGGAGTGTTTGAATTATTCAAATTCCTCCAATATCATTATTGTTCAAATTCCTACGGTTTTGTTAAAAAGGGTTAATTTTATCTTTCATTTCAGGAATAATGTACTCTCGGAGAAAATTAAATATTCCGAATACAACTATCATAGAGATGTCATTCGTCTATGGACAACAACATGATAATAAAATCAAAGATAAGTTACTTCCTGATACTTTTTCTTCTTTTACATCAATATAAAAGTGTAACTTACATATAAATATAGCTTGATTAGTTACAGATTTATTGACATGGGATATAGATGAGAACTTTAGGTGTTTTATATTTGAGTCCGTTGACTAAAATGTGTTTCAATTCTTGACATGGTCATGCAGTTAAAAGTTTGAAGACACAGATTAATTCAGCTGAAGGACCATGGGACAAATACATAACGCCAAAGCAATAAGAACCAATAAGTAAGTGCATTTTAGGAGGTTCAAATTGAATAGATTAGATTGCAAACTGATACTGGTAGTTAGGATAAAAACCGGAGATTGTTTGATGAATGTTGATTGAAGTGTGGTGTTTTTTTTTGTCTGTTTGATGGACTGTTTGAATTGTTCAAATTCCTACAATATCCTTATTGTAAAAAACATTTTTTTGAAACAAATTGTTTTGCTTAAAAGTAAATAAAAAGCACTATCAAATAGGAAGTAGTATAACATGATAGAGAAACAAATGCAAAACGAAAATCAAAGATTATCGAATATCTCTCTGAATACCACATTCATTGTTTGACGTTGAGGCTTGCCTTCAGCGTCGACAATCAAAATCTTCAGTCCTTTTTTAGAAGTCACTCTAGAAATAGCCACATATAGCTGCCCATGAGAGAAAACAGGTCTCGGTAGAAACAAACCAACCTCCGAAAGTGATTGACCTTGGCTTTTATTGATTGTTATAGCAAATGCAACAGCAATAGGTAGTTGCCTCCTCCTCATCTTGAACGGCAGTTTTTTATCTGAAGGTGTTATTGAGAGTCTAGGAAGAAAAACAGTGTGACCGACCTTTTCCCCTGTAATGACTTTTGCATGTATCATGAAGTCATACATTTCTGTAATCTTGAGTCTAGTACCGTTCATTAACCCCCCTATAGGATCAATGTTTCTAAGCAACATCACAGGACACCCTATCTTCAATCTGAGACTATGGTTAGGTAAACCTGATGCCTTGATTTTGTTCAGAAAATCTGGAGTAAGAGCTTGATCATTCTTTGAAAACCTGTCTAAAGAGTCTATAGAATCAGCGCTCAAATAGAACCTTTCCTCACCTGCATTGACAACGAAAATTTTTAATTTATAACAAACACATCGTGCATTGAGAAGTCAGTAATCTAAACAAAAACGTATCCACAAACGAACCTGGCAGCTTGTCCAACATGTGCTGATTAACCATGTTCACATCTTCATTAGTAAAACAAAGTATTGCTCTTTCTTGAAAAAACTTAGGTTCTCTAGTCTGCAGTAAAGAAACAGCATCCCCGTACACTGCTCTGCTTATATAATCTATTGGATCATCAGCATCAAGAATCAAAAACTCATCTGGAATAGTGATTAGAGCTTCGCCATCATTTCCATCACCAATTTTTCCATCTCCAACATCTAAAATCCACTGCGAAAACTCCTGTAATTCTTTTGCATCTTCAGGTGTGAGATCATTTGACAACAGCCTCATGTTCTTAGTTAGCTTTAAAACTTTAACATGCTTCCAGAGATAAGAAGAATTAAGTGACTCCAGAACTATTTCCGGTCTTCCAGCTCCATGAATAACTGGCAGTACTTGTCTAAAATCTCCACCCAAGACAACTACTCTCCCAGCAAATGGTCTGCTATCTTTGTTTCCAATGATATCTGCCATGCTTCTATCCAAAGACTCAAAACAGTGCTTACTCATCATTTGAGCTTCATCCCAGATGATAAGAGAGGCTGCTTTCACCAAATCTGCCTGATCAGTTCCTGGTACCAGATTGCAATAATAAAACTCATCTGGGTTTATAGGAATAGCGAATCTAGAATGTGCTGTTCTTCCTCCTGGTAGCAATAGAGAAGCTAATCCACTTGATGCCACATTCAGACAGATTTCACCCCTCATTCTGATAGCAGCAGAAAGCATCTTCCACAAGAAGGTTTTTCCAGTTCCACCAAACCCATAAACAAAAAACACACCTCCTTTCTTAGTAAAAACAGCATCGGTAATCTCATCATAGATTTTCCTTTCCTCATCAGTGAGTTTTGGAAAGTCACGATCATGATCAGCTTTTAACTCCTCCCGGTTGTAACTGAGCTCATCCATAATCAGCACGTTTTCATTTATGATGTCTGGGATTGGTTGTGGCATAGAGGACCAGTTAGCCAAAGAAGTTCCATTACTTTTTAAAATCTTTTCGATCTCTATAAGGGCTGCTTCTTTTTTTTCTTCATCCGACAAACAAAGATCTGCATGTCACAAGTTCAAAATCGTTAGAGTGGTGTTTTAGTAATAGAATCCACGCAATCAGACTCAAATAAAAACAATATATTACCTGGTCGATGCAGTTGCTGTCTTCGTTTATATTGAATGTCCTCAGAAAGAAATTCCAAAGTATTCTCCCACACCTCTTCAGGCTTTGACAAAGTACCAGACATTAACATGATCACAAATGCATGCCGCATGTATGATGCCGAACCAGTAAAACTTGTCCTCACAAGCTCATCAATATATTCTTGATCATCTTCAAGTAGCCCTCTTGCAAAACATGTCTCTTTATATGTTTCATAAACAACACCATTGAAAGTTCTTATGTCCTTATACTCAAACGGACCTTTAACAATGTTTAGCAAGACATGCATGTAGAAAGCTTCTTCAATCTTACGTGGTGCATAATTGATTCTCCCAATACTAAATCCTTTCTTTCTATCATGGAACTTCTTCTCCTTTTTATTCCAAGTAAACATTGTTGGAATCTCAGCTAAAGTCAGAGTCCGAGCAACTTCACTAACCTTGCACAAGTCGAACCAGCCCAGAAACATAGTATTTTCAATGAGCTTTCGGCTGGTCACTTCTTCGTATGTGTCATCATCCTTAAAAATAATGGTCTGTTTTCCTGGTAGGTGAAATTGTATTCTCTCAACTGGAGTTGATCTATAATGTATTGGGAACTGAAAGATCCTCCATCCACCTTCACTTGCAGATACATATCTGTAAAAAAATTATATTCATAGATGTACACTTTAAAATAATTTTAAAAATTGAAATATAAGCAATAACAGAGTCGAAATAATTTGCACCTGTAGTTAAAAAAGTCTTTGATCTCATTTTTACTCTCTTCTTTTGAAGCTGAATTTGTGGAAGTCTCAGAATTAGGCGCACTCACATCTGCAAAACATTAAAGCAAATCCGTTAGTAGAGAGCAGACAATGTCATACCAAAAAAATACTCTGCTCACATCAGTTAAAGAATTACTTCTAATGCACGTTAATCACCTGCTGGTACAGAACTATTTTCTTTCGACGAACCATTATCCGGAGGTTCAACAGCAACAGTAACACGATCCTGCCCTTTATTAATATACTTGAATAAGTATTTTACAGCACCGTTCTGATTGCACCATTCCACATTAATGTGAGCTCGATAACGAAGAGACAAGTCCTTGTTATATGGTATGACATGGGTGTTGTCACACTTGAATCCTTTTTTCTCTATAAATCCATTCCCCTCTTTCCTTCTTCTATAAACTGGAAATCCTTCCTTGTTCACATATGTTTTTTCAACATAAGGCTTAGGATACTGCTTCGAACATTGTCCATTCTCCATGCATGGAGAGTTCAAATTAACAGCTCCACAAGGACCATGGATCATCATGTCCTTAACCACTTCATAAAGCTCTGGCTCTTTTTCTTTATCTGGAATCTCTGCTGAGATGATTTTGTCAATGTCATCGTTTGTTCTAATCTTGGATTTAGGATGCACGAATAACAGAATGTGTGCATGGGGTAGGCCATGTTTCTGGAACTCAATCGTATACATTGCTGCCAAAAAAAAAAAAATTAGAATGATAAATTACAGACCAAAAACAGGAATGCTCAAATCGTACTGAATAACTCACCCGAAGATGTCTTCCCCAAAAGCTGTTTATCTGTTAAATCTGTCATAAGAGATTCCAATTTGATTTTAAAGATTCTTCCCAGAATCTCCGGCCTATCTTCAGCAGTAAGCTTTCTGGTATGTAGATGCCTGGTGATCTCCGGCCATTTAGGATTGCAGGTAAATGTTATAAAGTACTCAAGGAAACCCAAAATATTTACAGATTGCCATGGCATCTAGATACATATTCTTCATGTATCTTGCTCCTCCCGTAAAGGATGCTGGTAGCAAAAATCGACTTCCTTGCTCATGCATATCTGTTTTGCCCGAGTTTTCAGCTTGTTGGATAGAGTCATAGCTGTCCGATCTGAGACTTTTCTGGTTCATTCTAAGATAAAACAGCCTGTTCGCCTCAATTGTAGTATAACCATCGACCAAAAATTGCTGAAACAATCTTCTCGAATGGAGTAGAGTATGACACTCATTATCTCTTTCTTGTAAACGAAACGCATACCATTGTCTCATGCTGAGTGCCTTCCTCTTTAGCTTTGCTGTTGCGTCCGTTTCCCTCTTTTGAATCCCAAGTCTGACCCATCTTCACCATATGTAAAGATAAGAGGATATTGAAGAGCGAGATAAGCAGGGTGAATTTCACTAATCCTCTTAAGCCATCCCGTCTGTTTCTCTTGCAACACAATATCCCTTTTATCCATGTCCAAATTGAAATATCCAGGAATTAGTGCAGCTACTTCAGATGCAGTAGGAGTATCATATGTTCTTCCATCTTTCTCTCGACTACTAATGATACGCATAAGAAATGTCTGGTCAGGATTAGTGTCAAATCGATCACGTGCTGATCTAAATTGATGGACATAGGGGTTGCATTCGTCTAGCATAGCCATTAATGCCTGTATAACTTTTTTCCTAAGTTCCTCTTTCCTTTCCTTTTCAGTTGATTTCTTGTATTTCCTGAGAAAAATATAACCATGAGGTCGTCCAGATTAGTTCAGACTCGTTTATTATCGAAAATCATAACTCAAACTGGTTAAACTATGAAACAAAAAATTACCCGACAATACCAGATCGGTTGACTATCTCATTTTCTGTGTCAACAATATAAAGCTGACCAAACTTGGGTTCACCGTTTAGTGGCTTTAGACTGCCCATCAAATGGTAGTTCTCTCCTTGAAGCTGAAACATCTGAGGGCCAATACCTTTTTTAACAGAGCGGTCCACTTTCCCACCAAGAGATGTAAATGAGAAAACCATGTTGATAACTCTAATATTCTCACGAAAATATCTACTCATTTCATCATCCTCTGTCAAAAATCTTTTCAATATGGCGGGGGATTCTTTTAACAGTGGCAGCTGTACCTGACCGTGCCCACAACACATTGAAAATTTAGGTTTACAGGCATATCTCTTCCTGTTTATGCGCTCACCATACCACATGATAGCCCCACAATGCTCACATTTATGAGTTGCATCACCTTCATCGATGTATCCTATATCATAAAAATTGAACAAAACTAATTGTTAAATTATAGGCAAGCACAGTCAATGTGTAGATATAAACTTGATATAAAAATTTAGCCTACTGTTTTTCCCCTTCGAAGAAGTTATCCTTTTGGAGGGTCCAACTGTGTCTGGTTCTTTAGACATACTGTCAAAATTCACATTTGATTCAGACTCCGTCTCACTTTCTTCACTGCTGCAATCATAATGTTGTTCTCCACACACTTCATATGCACCTTTTATTTTCAAAATTTCATGTTAAGTTCTTTCGCTATTCTCTATATTTTTAACATTAAATAATATTACACTATCCATTGGATTCGTGCGCATTAATTACCCTCGTAATCATGATATATAGATTCATCATTCTTCACTCGAGTATCCATCACCATGAAGGCCAACTCCTTCTGTTTATGTTGCTATAAAACAAAGCATGAAGGATATATTCATTCGCAAAACAATGAACTCATAATCAGTGAATTAAATACGTCCTTTATAACAAAAACAACATACCATGAACTGTTTTTGATTTTTTTCCAGAGGCAACAGCTTTTCCTTTTCCTTTTTCTGAAAACAAACATATTTTATAAATTATGCAGACATAATGTTATGATCTTGATAACTTCCCAAGGCTTCTCAGAAAAATACGCAGAACAACAAAAATAATAATCACCTT
Source organism: Brassica juncea (assembly GCA_018703725.1). Lineage (NCBI taxonomy): Eukaryota > Viridiplantae > Streptophyta > Magnoliopsida > Brassicales > Brassicaceae > Brassica > Brassica juncea. The sequence goes on from CM031938.1 coordinate 758,277, forward strand.
TTGCTGTTAATCTGGACTTAGATGATTCAAATGTAGGAGTTAGAACCTCTTGTTGTGTCTGTGTCTTTATAGAAGGCCATACATCGGTCGTATCAGATAGAGGTATTGAGCTTGTAGGAAAAGAACTTGGTGGTGTGTGAAGGTTAGAACGTGCTGGTAAATGACATTAGTAATAAAAATTTAAGAACACCAAAACCGAAAATAGAAAGGCAACACATAGACAGGGATTAATTGAATAGCACAGGACTTACATGAAAAAGAATCATTCTTTCTTAGCCTCTTAGCAGATGCACACGGATTTCCTTTGATTTGGTCATCTGTTTTAGTTCCAGTAGGCGTAGTCGTTGAATGAATTCTTGTATTCGCTCTAGTTCTCTCATCGTGCGTTGGAGTGAGATAAGATTGTTGTGTCTGTGTGGTTGCAGAAGGAACTTAATTGGTAATATCAGATAACACTATTGGTTCTCCTTCATTGGAATTGGTTGTTCTCTTCCTCTTATAAGTAGGACGTTGAGCTACTGAGTGTGAACTTAACGAAATGGGTGGTATATGTGAGTTAGCTTGGCTTAAGAAAATACGAAAAAAAGATTAGTAATGCCCGACAATACAGTCTCAAGCAAACATAATTTTACAGGACAATGAAGACTTACAGAAAATGTTATCAGTCGTTTTTAACCTCTTAGCTGGTCCCTGTAATCTTGTATTTTCCTTAGAAAAATCACTTGTCGCTGAATTGATAGTGCTTTGAGTGGACACGATGTTTGCTTATGCTTTGTCAAGAATGAATTTGATTACATGAAAATAAAACGCAACAGATCATTCCTGAACACCAATCCAATATCCATATAAACTTAGGCAAAGGACGACTTACACAAGATAGCTAAATTCTCGTTGTTAGCAATAGTTTCACTGTTTTTTGTAGTTCTTTTCCTCTTACTGGTAGATCCAGTTGGTACTGTCTTTTTGGTTGTATCTTTCATCGTTCTCTGCTGCAAAATTTACTCTGCGTTATTCTATTGGGAGGAATGAAGAATAATTAGTTAGGGAATATAGGATAGTATCTTGTTACTGGATTGTGTGCGCAAGTTTATTTATTGTCTTTTTTATTTATGGTTAAAAAATATACTATAGTATATTGAATTACCTTTGTGAGTATTAGGGGTCTATTTTATCAATAGGTCGAAAAAAATTGCTAACCATCATCAACTTTGATTTTCCAGGAGCTGGTTTACTTAAGGTGCAAGAAATCAGTAGATGATTTGGACATGGGAACAATGGAATCTCCCTCATACATACGCCCATATACCAGTCCTCTTGATAAAGTAAGCCCATTCTTAAAACCATATATAATGCAGGTTAGGTATGAAACTGATAGTGGTAGTTAGGGAACACAGTGGATTGCAATACATAGATTTTGGGAGGTTAGGTATGTAACTGATATTGGTACCTAGGGAACACAATGGATTGCGATACATAGTTTATTGTTTGATGAATGAAATCTTGAAAATAAATATAGCAATAAAAAATTAAAGAAAAAAGGCAAAGAAATTATCTGAAGTATACTTGACTATAATCGTATGTTACACAGGAAGCAATACTTGAAAATAAATGTAGCAATAAACAAATTAAAGAAAAAAAGACAAAGAAATTATCTGAAGCATACTTTATTATAATAAGTTTAACCAAAAACATAACCAAAAATAAAAAACCAAAACCAAACAATTATTAAAAAAAAACAAAACATGAATTGCTTCAGAAATAAGAAAACAAATAAAACCAAACAAAAAAAAAAAACAGAAAGTTCAGGCTCGCAGATTTAGTTCTTCTTGCTTGCTTCAGCCTCCAAATCACTCATCTTCTCCACCTTGATAGTTTTTGAGCGAAGATTCTTTGAAGTCGAAGTGATATCTGGTGGTGGGTCTGACCATGCTCCCTTTCTCTTCGTGGATGGTGTGGTGGATGGTGTGGACAATCCTTCAATGTGTTCTTCATTGTCAAGGAGATTGACAGAGTTCTGAAAATTAGAAACATAAACTTTAGCAAGTCTCATTATTAATACAACAAATGCATTAAAAACTTTAATCCTAAAAAACGGTCAAAATAAGAATACAATCATACCTCTTCTCCACTTGTAAGAGCGATATCTTGATCAGACTCAGAACTCTGTAAATTGGCTGACTCAGAGAAAACAATTTGACTTTCACGGTAGATTTTCCCAACCTTGTAGATTTCAGATCCATACAAAACATGTTCCTTTTCCACAGCAATTCCAAATGTGAAAGTCTTTCCAACAACAGCAAGGATGGCGTCAGGCAAATCTGTAGGATCCTCAAGCTTGATGACAAAAAGAGAAATGAAATATATTAGTACCAACTCAAGTATCTCGAAAATAAACTCAAAATACACACTATGTAATGCATACCTCATCAAATGATCCATTCAAGAGAGCCGCAGCCGATTCAACGATCATTCCCTTGGCAATTTGGTCAAGCAACATCAGTTTTGTTTCTCCTGTGTCATTCTTAACAATCAAATGGAGCTTAAACCTACAAACAAAAAATTCAGTGAGCACATTGCGTACATGAGAGTCTAATTAAGAATGATTCAAAATACATACGGTTTGAATATCCAAAGTGTACTAAAATTCTCACCTTGGTGACACACTTGAAACATTCTCTTTGCACACCTCACACCACCAGAGATGTGTAGTGACCTCCTTTCCATGAATCGTCTTAATTAAAGTTCCCACTTTCACTACCTTTTTGTTGCATGTGCAGCAACCAAAGTAATACCATCCCCAATCTGAGTCAATAGCATAGACCGTGCACTCGACCAAGCACTTCTTCACCTAGTAAATAAGGTGGTTTTTCTAAATATAATTGAATCACTATAAGAAACAAAAAAATTCAATAAAAACAAATGGTTACCTGAGTGGATTCAAGAAGTTCATGGATGGTTCTCTTGGGAAAGAGCATCCATTTGTCACGCTTGTCTTGGACACTTTTCACCTCTTCCAAATCAAGTGTTTCATCACGACCCTCACAAATGGCGAGGGGTTTAATCTCATCAACAAATCTAACAAACGTTTATAACCATATAATATAAGAGAGTAGTTCAAAATTAGATGTATAGGCAGTAATTATTATATAATTAAAAACACTACATTTGTTTGAAAGCAGCAGTTTCTGCTATGTCAGGATTAATCAAGAGCAGTGATGCCTCAAAAGCATTGGTGATTTGGAGTTCACCTGCAGATTTTATAAAAGTAAATATTATAACACGTTCCTTACCATTTAGCATATTTTTATAAGGTCATTAATAGATTGAAGTAAGCTTATACCTCTAAATCTCCCAATCTTTGCAAACCTTATTAGACAAATGGGCTTCCCTTCTTCGTCTCTACTACACCCCTCGTAGAGGATCTCCGAAAATTTACCCCACAGGCAGCAGGGAACACGAGCATCACTATTTAAAATATGGCAAAAAATATCAGCATCACTAAATTAACTTGATATCACAAAAAAATAGTTTGTTCAAGAATACAAACTTGATGTCGCGAAGGGTAAACTCCACTTTCATTCTTGGTTTGCCTGAGACTTGAATAGTTTCAAGATCTCCCAAGTCCATAACTTGACCAATCACATCTGAAAAAAACATCAATACTTAGACAAAGGCCACGAGACTGCAATAGATAAGAAGATTGCGTAAATAATTACCAATGAGAAAACATGTTTTGAGTGATCCACCCAAAATAGTCTGGAAGTCCACCATGCTTAGGAACATGTCTTCATTGATAAGAGGAGACCTTGTGATTGCCGTATTCTGAATGATGCTCATTTTGAAGGGATGATCGGTTGCTCGGTACATGCCAGTTGAAGGACAGAGGGTGAAATTCTGAATGTGCCTCCATGCTCCAACAGGAAGAAGGCGGCCTTTACTCTCCATGTAAGTTCTCTTGCAAGAGGCATGTATTTTACATCCCTAGTAAACGTTGAAAAAAATGATAGTTAGTGAACAAACTTAAAGCTATATAATACGCTAAACAACAAATAACAAAACACGTATCAGAACACTCACATTTTCATCGGATAGCACCATCTCGAGGGTGTCCCCGTGCACTGGGTTGTACTGCTTCCAAGAGTGCAGCACCTTCACATGCACTTTCCAACCACTCTTGAAGGGTTTCACATCTCTCAAAGGGGTCACTTGCATTACTGAAGACATTTTAGGTTCTGCGATATTTTGAAGCTAGGAAAAGATGAGAGTACAATAGGATGGGTTTTGTTCCATATATATAGTGTTAGGCTGACATTAGGTTAGCCGATGGTCAATTAAACCCGCCACGTAAATTATGGAAAATCTATGGTTTCAGTTAGAGAAATAGATTGAGTAGTTATCAAGCAAAATCTATAAGAACATTTATTGTTACCGAGAATTTAAATATATCAATATATTTTAAATTCTGTTGCCCAAAAGCATCTAATAGTATCTAAGATGATAAAAGAAATATACATTTTTACTTGATACATATCCTCGTAGACCAAGTTTAAAAATATGGTGCATTAAATTATTAATTAAATCCCACGGTATTAGAAATCGATTGAGTAGTTATCAAAAAAATATATAAAAACATTTATTGTTACCAAAAACTTAAATATCTCAATATATTTAAAATTAGAACTTGTAGGTCAAGTTTTAAGTTATGCACTGAATTCTTAATGACACCCCACGATATATTAGAATATAATCTACTTTGTTTTGTTAATATGCTTAGCAAATAACGAACATTACATTTACAAAACAGCAAAATGTCATTGGTCGAGCAAGTTTGAAAATTAGGAAAACACAGTAAATTAACATTTAACAAAACAATTAACTCAGGAGTATTATGGAATATACCCTTTAATAATTTTCTTGTACTCAAAACAACTTTAAAGAATAAATAATAAAACAGACTGGATTGCATAATAGATTGTATCAATTTCGGAATATACTATTGAATATAGCATTTTGAATTTGTTCTGATTTTGTAACAACTAAAAAAATATAAAATGATAAAACAGACTGGATTGTAAAACAGATCATATCCACTTCAATTAATAATTCGAGCAAAACAGATTTAATTGTAACAACTTTCGGGGTTTAGGTTATAGATATTGTATTTTGGGGTTTAGGGTATAAGAAGCAAACAATAAAACCGCTCAGTAACATAGTTTAGTTCACTAAAACCGGTTAACAAAATTAAATAGTCTTTAGATAGTGTATTTTAAGGCATAGTTTTGGAACTAACTCTGTATATTAATTTAAGCTATGTCTTATTACATACACATTTTCACGTGCAATGTTAGTAAAGTGGACCACATCTTTTTAGGTTTTGCAGATTACATAATGTGGCCTTTTCCAAGAGAGATATTCTGTGGACTGGACCAAAATAAAGCACATAAGACCCAATATATATGTTATCCAGCGTGGGTAAAGAGTTTACTTAAATGCCCTTAATGAAAGCACGAAAATGCTTTGTAATTCAGTCTAGACGTTATTAGAAAAATGGTAGTTTTAGGTGAAAAAGCCAATAGGATCCTGCTTTAAGAGTATAAATTAGTATAATTTCTTTGGGAAATTTCACTTCTACCACTTTAAAGATACCATAATTCATATTTACCACTAACCAAAGAATATTTTCAAAAACACCCTCTTCATTAAAAGGTAAAAGACAGTTATACTCTTATTATTTATATATATAATGAATAAATATTTATTTTTTCTCAAAATAAATAAATATTTAATTAAACAAAAAATCTAAAAATTAAAATAAAAAATAAAAAATTATACTATTTCGAAATTCGAAACCTAAACCCTACAACTCCACTCTAAACCCTCAACCCTATATTTTCGAAATAAGAACCCTAAACCCTAAACTTCAACTCTAAACCCTAAATCATCAACACTAAACCCTAATCTTCAAATCTAAACCCTAAACCCTAAACACTAAACCCTAAACTCTAAAACCTAAACCCTAACCTTCAACTCTAAACCCTAAAATCTAAACTCTAAACGCTAAACCCTAAAAAGTTAACCCTAAACCCTAAAACATCAACTCTAAACCCTTAACCCTATCCCACCTCTCAACTTCAAACCCTAAAAACCTAAAGTGTAGGGTTTAGTGTTTGAATTTTGGAAAATATAGGGTTTATGATTAAGGGTTTAGAGTTGATGATTTAGGGTTTAGGGTTTAGAGTTGATGTTTTAGGGTTTAGAATTGAAGATTTAGGGTTTAAAGTTGATGTTTTATGGTTTAGAGTTTCGAGTTGCTGTTTCAGGGTTTAGGATATAGGTTTGGGGTTTAGAGTTGATGTTTCAGTGTTTAAAATTGAAGGTTTAGGGTACAGGGTTTAGAGTTGATGTTTTTGGGTTTAGGGTTTAGAATTAATGTTTCAGGGTTTAGGGTTTAGAGTTGATGGTTCAGGGTGTAGAGTTGAGGTTTTAAGTTTTGCTGATGTATCAACACCTAACATCATTTAATTGCTTAAGTGACAATTTTACAAGGATTTTAAGCGTTAGAGTATCTCCAAGAGGTCTCAAACCCTCAAATTTTGAGGTTTTTGGCTCTCCAAGAGATTCTCTAACCCTCAAAATACTATTTACTTTTCAGTTTACTCCTTATAATTTGTAACTTATATATAATTTTATTAGTATTATTTTTGTTACTTTATGCCTTATAACTATATTTCACTTTAGTATTCAACTAAATCTTATATAGATATTCGACTTGAAGAGTTTTTAACTCGTAATCTTCGGATAAAAAAATCAAAAAACTCATTTTTTATTTCAAAATGGGTTAATTGATCATATATATAAACACTATGGAAATAACAATAGTTAATGATTTGTTTTATTTTTATTTTCATGAATTAATGTGGATTTTATGTTATTACTTTATGTATTTATGTGTTATAATAAATTGTATTTATAAATATTGTATTTCATATTTTTAATGTGTATGTATTATTTATCTATTTAAAGTTTAAAGATTGCAATTAATTTATATTAAAACTGAGGACTAAGATGCAAATTATATAAAGTTTCAAAGATAAATTTAAGGTTTCTTTTTGGAGCATTCCACCCTCAAACCTTCATTTTGAGGATTCTCCACCCTCAAAATGAAGTTTCTTCTTGGAGATGTTCTTAGACTAAAAATTTATTTTATAGGCAAATTAAATGTTATTGTCCGTGTGTATACATTATTACATAAGAAATTAGAGAAATTGTCAAAAATATCACTTTCAAAGTAACACTTTTCATGTTTACACTAACCACTTTTACACTAACTTTTAATGAAGAGTAAAAGATATTTGTAACCCTTTGATTATGTAGTTAATACAAAATTAAGGTTACATCTTTAAAGATCCTCAAATAATATATAGAGTATTTAAACCATTTATAAATGTTTTTTCTTCTCAGGCATTTCAAAGGTATGCGAGCAAACGACTAAAAACACTCTCTCTTTTCAAGTATGTTTCTCTAGCTTCTCTTTAAAGTCTCGTCCTTTGCTCATCGTTTCACCGGCCGACGGGTTGGGCTCCCATAGTCACCATCGATCCGGTTTTGATTTTTTCTTTCGTTTGCATGATCCTCTAGTTAAGTTCAAAATTTCTCCGTTTTACTTCAAGATCTAGATTGACATATCGCTTTTGTCGGAGCTGGTTTGATCGGTGGTGGCTTTCTGGATGATTTTAGTGTGGTTGCTCATTCCATGTTTTTCTTATCTTCTGGCTCTTCCTGGTGGTCTTGAGGCTCGTTTTTTCTCAGCGTAAAGGATGTGATTTCTGTTGTAGGTTTAGCTTCTCCGATCTGATTGCATGTTGATGGATGCTTTTTCCGGTGGATTTTCCAAGGGTTGTAAGGTTGTGCTTATCCTTGATTTCATCTGCAAAGGGTCAGATTTGAGGTTGGAATCTTCAAGGATCTGGGTTTTTTTCAATGATTTGAGGCTTTTTCCTTCTGCATCTTGGCGTGGAGTTTGGATTGTTAAAATTTGGTCTTCCTTCTGATAGGATTGTTCTCCTTGTGCTTTCTCGTGGTTGGGCATTTTACCCGGACCCGAAGACCCGATCCGGAACCAATACGGAAATACAGGTCCGGGTCTGGAACCGGAACCGATAATTTTACCCAATTGGATCTAGCGATGGAAGACCCGTGAGCAGCAGGTTCGGGTCCAGAACTGACCCGGAAACCCGATGGGTATTTTTTGAACCGATAATTACTAGACTTAATGACTTATTCTCTATCCCTATGCATCCTTTGCACTTCCCCTTGTAAACATTTACGCTTGTTCAAGTCCAAAAATGCACGATTCAATTGAGAAAGGAAACTTGGATTTATTCTCTAACCCTATGCACCCTTTGTTGGCTAGTTGTTTGTTTCGTGTCGTGCTAGTTGTTTGAGTTTGTGTTTTTTTTCAAGTTCGAAATGTTTTTTGTTCGATTTTGACTTGATCTTGAAGGGATTATGTTGTTCTTGCTGTGCCTTGTTTTATAATTAAGTTATTATTATGTTGTTGGATTTTGACTTGACTTTTTAAGTTTGACTTGTTGTTTGTTGTCGTGATTATGCCTTGATCATGTTTCATGTTTATTAGCTATGTTTTGAACTACTAGTAAAACTGCAGGTTTTCAGATTATTTTTTTTTGTCATGGTTATTGCAGGTTTTATGTTTGAGTAAAATTACAAGTTTGATATTCAGGTACAATTGCAGGTTCATGAGTACAAGTAGACCAGAAATCATATGTTAGACCGGGAAATCATATTTTAGACCCGAAAATATGTTGAACCGACCCGAAATATCAGAAAACGCCCGAAAAATGTGACATTTACCCGAACACAAACCCGAAATACCTGGAACCGACACGACACAATAAAGATCCGAAAAAATTTGGGTATTAACGGGTACGAGACAAGTGGAACCAAACCGACCCGGACCCGACAAGATCCGACCCGGAACAGATCCGAAAAATTTTAAGTACCTATTTGGGTTCAAATTTCCAGGAACCGAAAGACTTGGACCCAAGAAGATCCGATCCAAACCCGACCCGAGGACCCGGATGCCCAGGCCTAGTCAGGTGGTATCAGAGCAGTATGTTTTAAGCAGATTTCCCTAAATAATTATCGTCGTTGGATGTACGCTTACTTCCTCCTTCTAGCCTCGGTGATCCATTTAATTTTGGTGTTTTGCTCTTAAGATCTAGCTGTACTTTCAATTTATATTTTGAACTTTGTTAGCTTGTGTTTTGGTTTAGTTTATATTTTGAACTTTGTTAGTTGTATAGTGTATCCTGCTAGCTTAGTTTCTAGGGGTTATGTAACCTGCTAGCTCTAGTTTATCACCTGTGTACTACTCTGTTTCTTCTTCTATAAATTATTCAGAGAAAAAATGTTTTTTTTTTTCTATTAGTGGAAGAAGTTGAGCCACTGTTGAGTTGTTTCATTGTAGGGGTAGCGTCATGAACAATGCTCCACATATAAACTCACCGTGAATAGGATTTAGGCATCTTCGATGACGAAGTCCAAGATCGATGATCAATTCATAGGAAGGACGATGCTCAATTCATAGGAAGGACGACCGTGCTATTCAGAATCGAGGATGCATGGGTTTGAATTAGGATCTTGAGGCGGAAGTTACAAGAAAATCGAAATTGAACTGGAACCAAATTGGACTAAAATTTTAATGGATAATAGCCGGTTTCCATAATATTATCTAAACCAAACCGAAAACCGAAAAGAACCTAACCAAAATTGAAAGAATTTCATAAATAACAGAACGATTTCTATATCTGAAAAAAAAAACCAAACTAGAAATCAATTGAAACGAAATGGTCAAGGCCTAGTACGTTTTTTAAAAGTTAAATTGTTATTATATCTTGGACAGTCGTCATATTAGGAAAATATCAGATATAGGAAAAAATAAAATAAAAAACGAGTCAAAATGAAAAAAAAAACAAAAAAAAAGAAAGAACAAATCTTCTAATTAGTAATTTAGCTAATCAGATATACGCGTTTTTTTTAACATATAAATTTATTAATTTTTATTTATGGGATCCAATATATACGCGTTTCTTATCTGTGTGTTTCGTACCTGTTTCCATCGAAGTCAAAATATCTTTTGTTATTAAAAAGGAAATTCTGGAAAAAGACAGTTACACATTATGTAAATATTCTTTGGATATATCTCAATTTCCCGAAAACGAAACGTCTATTGCACTCTCCTCTCTTCGCCGTGAATGGCAACACAAGGGGTGGCTCAGCCTTCGACCAAGAAACGAAGCTTCCTCCTCCGTGATATTCTCAAAATTTGCCGATCAATCTCAAGAGTTTTGCCTCGTGAGAAGCCTAATCATAAACACGAACGAAAGCTCCACACCGTATCCAAACGCAACGAAGAACACAAATCCAACGCCACTCATGAGCCAAACGCCTTCAATTTCCAGGTAATGGTATTACAAAACACAACTGGTTCGACGTAATTCGTATTATTGACATATGGTAATATTTTCTCAGGAGGCCAAGGCTCATAAGGTGGAAGGTGCGAGTCTTCGCAAGGTTCGTAGCTATAATAGACTCGACAGCGTGGGACACAAGAAGCCATCATCTTTATCAAGAAGTTTTAGCCACAACACGGCCACAGCCGCCGCCGCCTCAACGACAAATATGAATCCCGCAAGGAAGGGTTCATCGTATATAGGGAGGAGCAAAAGCAGCAGCAACAGGACGGATCCAGCTGGTTTTACGCCTACACTTATGAGATCTACGACCGCATCGCCTCGGAGCTTTGCGAACCCAATACTGTACTCGACCTCATCCGAAAATGTGGCTAAACCTCAACCAACAGAGAAGAAACTAAGCTGCACGCTCGAGGAGCTATGCAACGGATGCACAAAGAAGATCAAGATCAAGAGAGATGTGACTGCAACCTCAGGGTTTGTTTCTTTCTTCTTCTTCTTCTTTTTTTTTTTTTAATTAACCAAAGACTCAACCTTGGGTATGTAAGAATCTTTTGGAACTAAGCTTTGATTTTGTTGTGAAGGCAACTGAGTGAGGAGGAAGAGACGGTGGAAATAAAAGTGAAACCAGGATGGAAAGGAGGAACAAAAGTGACATTCGAAGGAAAAGGAAACGACGCAGTGGGGAGTGTGCCAGCGGATTTGACATTCGTGATTGTAGAGAAAGAGCACGAGGTGTTTAAAAGAAAAGGCGACGACCTAGAAATGGCGGTGGAAGTTTCTCTTCTGGAAGCATTAACGGGGTTTGAGCTCTGTGTTGCTTTACCTGATGGTGACAACATGAGTTTGAAGATAGAAGATGTTATTCACCCCGGATATGTTACAGTCATTCATGGCAAAGGGATGCCAAAACCAAAAGATAAAGGGAAGACGAGAGGAGATTTGAGAGTTCGGTTTCATGCTAAGTTCCCGGAGAAACTTACAGATGCTCAAAGAGCAGAGATTCAGAGCATTCTTCAAATTGATTCTTGATCCTGTTTCTTTCTCTCTTATTTATTTTTCTAAGGTGAGCTTTTAGGACATTGTTAATTAGATTAAGAATCCAAAGACTCTTTACTTTGTCTTTTTTTTTTTTTTTTTTTTTATAAACAGCCACGTCAAAATGAATAAACCGGATTTCCATAATCAATATCAAACTCTTATTCATCAGAACATACAATATATCTTTAAAAACCAAAGTTCATATCCGAAGAAAGTAAGATACAAGAGGATGTATAACCCCATTTTTGCATACTTTTAAGATAAACCTAAAAGGACTTTGAATGTGTCCACTAGATTGCTGTTGACAAGTGCTTTTAGCACTCTAAGCTTTCCTCTAGAGTATGGTGGATACCTGATGGCTGAATCACCTAAAAAGCTTTTGAAGAGAACAGATTTATTGTGACTGAATGCATCAAATGAGAATTTACCATGGTAAGAACCAATTCCACTTTCACCGACTCCTCCGAATGGCAACGTGGGAAGTGTAAACTGGAAATATCGAATATATTCAGATGATGATAAAGCTAGTATTGATAAAACTGCTAATAGGTGATAGTATATCTTACATGAACAGCTGTGTCGTTGACTACTATGCCTCCAGCAGAAACTGTCTTGGTAAATCTCTTTTTCAGCTTGTTGTTTCTGGTAAACAAATACGCAGCAAGTGGCTTAGGTCGAGAATGAATCACGTCAAAACACTCCTCCAGGTTGTTGAGCTGTGCAGAACAAATGAGATCATTAGATATGCCTTTCAATGCATAATCTACCAAGGTATGTCAGACATGAAATCCAAATTGATGAAGCAGAGTCTGTATTGAATGGCAAGTGATTCTTACTGTGAGGATTGGCAAGAGAGGGCCAAATATTTCTTCACTCATGATCAAAGAGTCTAATGGCACGTCAAGCAAGAGTGTTGGAGAAATTTTCCTGATTGATTGAGACAAATAGATTAGCATACGGGAGAAATGCTGTCAATGATGAGAATAAGAGAGAGGAACTCACAGTTTATCTCTGTTCTTTTGACCTCCATATACGATTTTATCAAAGACTTCCTTCTCCTCTAACATCTTAGACTGGCGATCAAAGTGATTCAAGTTTACAATACGTGACATATCTCTGGACTCCATAGGGGTTATTCCCATAAAATGCCTCCAGTTCTTGCTTCAGGGAATCAATCTTGGGAAGAGAAAAGAGAGAGTCTAAATACAGAAGTTCATGAAGGATATATCTTAAATTCTTAGCCTTACCACTTTTGGAGCATATTCTTTATTGTCAGGATGTAGTCTGGAGAAATGCACGCCTGCCCATTGTTGCAACCCCATTTGCCCGATATTATACGCCTGGCAGTAATCTTCATACACAAAAGAACAATGTATTTGGGAAGTTACATAACAAATAAAATGGCACTGCAATGCCACTAGGAAAAGGAGAGTCTTTCATTACTTTCAAATTGGTATCTGAGTCTATGACAACAGGAGATTTTCCCCCAAGCTCCAGAGAAACCGGGGTGAGATGTTTCGCAGCTGCGGTCATTATGATACGCCCAATTCTCGAACTACCTAACCAAGCAAGAGCGGAACTTTTAGTGTTTTGAAACTATTCCCTAGAAATGTGTTTGTTAGCATGAACCTGTGTAGAATATTTTGTCCCACTTCTGCTCCAGCAGCAGAGTTGTTTCAGTAACAGCCCCTTCTACAACTCTCACTGCACAAGGGTCTAGATACTGTTCCAGTAACTTTGCGAGCAGAGAGGAAGAAGCTGGAGCCAGTTCTGATGGCTTTAACACAACAGCATTCCCAGAAGAAATCGCGCCAATAACAGGATCAATAGACAACACTTGCAAGAAATAAGAACAGTCAAATGTCGTTTGAAGGCATACAAAATGGATAAAGCTAGAAGGAAAACATAAATCTGCCAGGGATTGCTTAAACATACTTAAGGGATAATTCCAAGCCGAGATTACAAGGACAACTCCGAGAGGTTCTGACACAATTTTGGCTGATGCAGGAAACATTGTTAGAGACGTCTTTATAGAATCTGAGAATGATAAGATTATTCAATATAAAGAACTAACTCTTCTTTATTATGTTTTAGAAAACTGACTCAAAAACTAAAGCTCACAACCTCTCAATCTCTAATTCCACACAGCTATGCCACATCTCGACATATGCTTATATAGAGACAATAATATCCTAATCCTAATAGGTAATCATATAGATAACTCCTAAGTTATGTTTAGATAACTCCTAAATATATAATGATTCCTAATTCTATAATTGGTAGGATTAGGTTTGTTGCTTTGGCTTCAAGCTTCTTTTCTTTCTTTCAAGCTTATCCCAACAGTCTCCCCCTTAAACTTGAAATCCTCTCTTGACAAGTCTTGCATTCCTATGAGTTTCTTCATCTCCATGAACTTGATCTTTCCTAAGGCTTTGGTCAATATGTCAGCCTTTTGTTTGTCACTAGAAACATGTTCTACATCCACTTGTCCTTTCTCTACACACTCTCTAATAAAGTGAAACCGTGAATGTATATGCTTACTTCTCCCGTGAAACACTGGATTTCTTGTTAGCGCTATTGCAGATCGATTATCTATTCTGATTGTCACTTTCTCGACGGGTTGCTCGGTCACTTCACTCAACAACTCTTGTAACCAGATTGCCTGTTTCGCAGCTTCAGTACCAGCCATAAATTCTGCTTCACATGATGATAGTGCAACAGTTTCTTGCTTTCCCGAACACCAAGTAATCAAGCTATCTCCATAATAAAAGATATGGCCGGCCGTACTTCTTCCATCATCTTCGTCAACATTGTGACTACTGTCACTGTAGCCAATGAGTCTTGGAATGTTCGGAGTTGACTGAGTAAAGATCAATCCCAGCGCCGTTGATCCTTGCAGATACCTTAAGCAATGTTTCATTGCAGCTCCATGTGACGTCTTTGGGTTCTGCATATAGCGACTCAACACGCCCACCGTATACGAGAGATCTGGTCGGGTGTGGAGAAGATATCTCAGGCATCCCACGTTCCTTCTGTAACACGTAGCATCAATGTCGTCTTCATGTATTGACTTTGCTAGCTTCAACCCTGTCTCCATCGGTGTATAAGTTGGGTTGCACCTTTTCATCCCACTTTCTTCTAAAATCTTTAATGCATATCTTCTTTGGTTTAAAGTGATACGACCTTCTTCCTGGTGAACTTCTATCCCAAGATAATAACTCAGTTTCCCAAGATTACTCATATCAAAATTCGATGCCATCTCTCTTTTGAATTCCTCTATGACGTCTTTGCTTGCTCCTGTAACAAACAAATCATCCACATAAACAGCCACCACCAATATATTCCTTTTAACATCTTTTCTGTAGACGGAGGGCTCCTTAGAACACTTTCTTAATCCCATCTCAAGTAGTATACGGTTTAGTTTCGTATTCCAGGCCCTCGGTGCCTGCCTTAAGCCATACAGCGCTTTATGTAGCTTGTAAACTTTCTTCTCACTTCCCTTCACTTCAAAACCTTCTGGCTGGCTGACATAAACGGTTTCTTGTAACTCACCGTGCAAGAACGCCGTCTTCACATCAAGATGGTGAACTTCCCAACCATTGGTTGCTGCAAAACTGATGAGAAGTCGTATGGTTTCAAGCCGTGCAACAGGGGCGAAAACCTCTTCAAAATCAATGCCGTACTGCTGGACATATCCTTTAGCAACCAATCTAGATTTATACTTGTTGATTGTCCCACCCGCATTACGTTTGATTTTAAAGATCCATCGAAGGCCAATAGGTTTAGTACCTGGAGGAAGGTCAACCAAGCTCCATACCTTGTTCTTTTCAATAGACGTGATCTCCTCTTTACACGCATCTATCCATTGTTTTAGTTGACTTGCTTCCTCGAAACTCCTTGGCTCTTGGTTTAAACACAACAATAGCATCTCGCCTTCCTCTTCTGCAAACAGAACATAATCTTCAAGGCATTTTGGTTTCGATGTTTGCCGTCCACTTCTCCTCAATACAACCGTGTCTGTCACACCCTCTGTTTCATTGCTATTGGCAAGTAGATTGTTGTCAACCTCTCTTGTCTCAGCCTCAATAGCTCCAATGGTTTGTGTTGATCGATGTTCTTTAGTGTGAGCTCCTGTCTCAGTGATTCCACGATTTCCAAATTCTCCAAGTGTGACCACGAAATCACCATCTTCCTCTGCATTGTGTCTTCTCCAGTTCCATCCTTTTGTCTCATCAAACACGACATCACGGCTGACAATGATTTTCCGTGTTTCTGGATCTAGAAGTCTGTATGCTTTAGACCCTGGTTCTGTCCCTAGATGGACAAGCATACGTGATCTGTCATCTAGCTTCCTTAGATGGACTTTGTCTATTTTTGCATAACAAATACACCCAAAGATGCGTAGATGATTGATATTCGGCTTCCGTCCACGATAAACCTCATACGGCGTTTGATCCCTTAAAGACCTTGTCGCTATCCGATTGATCAAGTAAGTCGCATGCCTTATGGCTTCACCCCATAAGTAATTCGGCATGTGCATATAATTTAGAATGCTTCTCGTCATCTCCATCATAGTTCTGTTTCGTCTCTCCACCACTCCGTTCTGTTGCGGAGTATACGGAGCAGTTAAGTGCCGTTGGATTCCCGATTTTTCACAATATGAGTTGAACTCATGTGACACGAACTCACCTCCTCTGTCCGTTCTCAGCGTCATTACTTGCTCTCCGGTCTCCTTTTCAACCACATCCTTTAGTTTCTTGATTTTTCCAAACGCTTCATTCTTCTCCTTAAGAGGCATTGTCCACATATACCGCGAATGATCATCAATGACCACAAAGATGTATTTGTTACCAGCTGGTGTGCTTGGAGTTAGAGTCCCACAAAGATCTCCATGTAACAACTCAAGTACCTTCGATGCTCTGTAATTAGTAGATTGCGGAAACGTCATCCTTGCTTGTTTACCAAGTAGACACGAAGAGCACAAATCTTTAGTAACGTTGACACTTAGTACTCCCTTAACTAGCTCTCTTTGCATCATTGCCTTCATTGTTGCTGTGTTCACGTGTCCTAATCTCGCATGCCATCTATTTGACTCGCTAATCTCAGTTAGGTACAATCTTGATGCATCCTTGATCCCCATTCTTACTTTATACAGCCTATTCTTTGATCTTTTTGCTTGAACCAGGAGCTTGCCGTGTAAGTCATGCATAGTCAAGTGTTCTCCACGCAGTCTTATGTCGCATCCAGACTCTGTTGCTTGTCCGAGGCTGATAATGTTACTTCTCAGCTCAGGTATGAAGTAGACATCCGTCATTTTTCTTGATTCGCCCTTCATGTCAATGAAGGATATGGTACCTTTTCCTTTTATATCAATTCTAGAGTCATCTCCACATCTTACTTTCCCGGAGACTGTGCCATCAAGTGTAGAAAAATATCTTCTATCCCCAGTCATATGATTGCTAGCTCCGTTGTCTAAGTACCATACATCTTCTGCATCGGTGTTTGTCTCATATTTGTCTGGTATGCAGTTCTTCTCGTTCAGGTAAACTACCTCATTCATCATAAGCTCATCAGCATCCTGTGTAGAACTGTTATCGGTCTCCTGAGCTTCCTGTAGTTTCAGTAGACGGTCGGGGCAGTCAGTGGCGTAGTGACCTATCTTGTCGCACCGGTAGCACGTGATCCTTGATGCATCTCTTGGTCCATTGTAACAACCTCTGCCTCGTCCTCTGTAGGGCGTTCTGCCTCCTCTGCCTCTACCTCGTGAGTCTCTGTTATAATCACGAGAATCTCTGTTATACTCACGACTGTATTGGCTAGTCTGGTTTTCTGTATACATCAATTTTGTTTGCTCCTCTTGAGGTTCTTCTTCTTCGCTGATACGCTCCTCATATGCCTTTAATCGACCCATCACATCTTCAAAGCTCGTGGTGTTAAGGTCTAACACCTGTTCCAGAGACGCGACTATGTGTATAAATTTTGTGCGCGGGAGACTTGATAAGAATTTCTTAACTAACTTCGGTTCTTCAATGCTGACTCCAAGCGCTGCTGATTTTGCAGCTATCTCTGCTAGCTTGCCTCCAAATTCATCGATCTTATCCGTTTCCTTCATCTTTAATCTATCGAATTCACTCATCAATGTTTGTAATCTGGCTTCTTTAACTCTCTCCGCTCCTACATGTCTGGTTTTTATAACATCCCATATTTTCTTTGCTGACGTAAGTTCACCGACTTGCAATATCAGCACCTCCGGTATGGATTGAAACAAAAGACCTATAGCCATGTCGTTCTTCTTTCCTTCGAGGGTTTCTTCTTCAATTACTTCCCAGACTTCATGTATCTTGAGTGCGTTCTTCATTCGTATTGCCCATACTGTATAATTTGTCGCAGTAAGCATCAGGCATTGAATCGAAGAACTAGCTCTCTTTGCATCATTGCCTTCATTGTTGCTGTGTTCACGTGTCCTAATCTCGCATGCCATCTATTTGACTCGCTAATCTCAGTTAGGTACAATCTTGATGCATCCTTGATCCCCATTCTTACTTTATACAGCCTATTCTTTGATCTTTTTGCTTGAACCAGGAGCTTGCCGTGTAAGTCATGCATAGTCAAGTGTTCTCCACGCAGTCTTATGTCGCATCCAGACTCTGTTGCTTGTCCGAGGCTGATAATGTTACTTCTCAGCTCAGGTATGAAGTAGACATCCGTCATTTTTCTTGATTCTCCCTTCATGTCAATGAAGGATATGGTACCTTTTCCTTTTATATCAATTCTAGAGTCATCTCCACATCTTACTTTCCCGGAGACTGTGCCATCAAGTGTAGAAAAATATCTTCTATCCCCAGTCATATGATTGCTAGCTCCGTTGTCTAAGTACCATACATCTTCTGCATCGCTGTTTGTCTCATATTTGTCTGGTATGCAGTTCTTCTCGTTCAGGTAAACTACCTCATTCATCATAAGCTCATCAGCATCCTGTGTAGAACTGTTATCGGTCTCCTGAGCTTCCTGTAGTTTCAGTAGACGGTCGGGGCAGTCAGTGGCGTAGTGACCTATCTTGTCGCACCGGTAGCACGTGATCCTTGATGCATCTCTTGGTCCATTGTAACAACCTCTGCCTCGTCCTCTGTAGGGCGTTCTGCCTCCTCTGCCTCTACCTCGTGAGTCTCTGTTATAATCACGAGAATCTCTGTTATACTCACGACTGTATTGGCTAGTCTGGTTTTCTGTATACATCAATTTTGTTTGCTCCTCTTGAGGTTCTTCTTCTTCGCTGATACGCTCCTCATATGCCTTTAATCGACCCATCACATCTTCAAAGCTCGTGGTGTTAAGGTCTAACACCTGTTCCAGAGACGCGACTATGTGTATAAATTTTGTGCGCGGGAGACTTGATAAGAATTTCTTAACTAACTTCGGTTCTTCAATGCTGACTCCAAGCGCTGCTGATTTTGCAGCTATCTCTGCTAGCTTGCCTCCAAATTCATCGATCTTATCCGTTTCCTTCATCTTTAATCTATCGAATTCACTCATCAATGTTTGTAATCTGGCTTTTTTAACTCTCTCCGCTCCTACATGTCTGGTTTTTATAACATCCCATATTTTCTTTGCTGACGTAAGTTCACCGACTTGCAATATCAGCACCTCCGGTATGGATTGAAACAAAAGACCTATAGCCATGTCGTTCTTCTTTCCTTCGAGGGTTTCTTCTTCAATTACTTCCCAGACTTCATGTATCTTGAGTGCGTTCTTCATTCGTATTGCCCATACTGTATAATTTGTCGCAGTAAGCATCAGGCATTGAATCGAAGAACTCACACCATCCTTCGGTTTTGTAGATACCGCAACGATGTCCCCGCTCATCTTCTCTGCAGGCTCTGATACCAACTATAGAAGCTGAGAATGATAAGATTACTCAATATAAAGAACTAACTCTTCTTTATTATGCTTTAGAAAACTGACTCAAAAACTAAAGCTCACAACCTCTCAATCTCTAATTCCACACAGCTATGCCACATCTCGAAATATGCTTATATAGAGACAATAATATCCTAATCCTAATAGGTAATCATATAGATAACTCCTAAGTTATGTTTAGATAACTCCTAAACATATAATGATTCCTAATTCCATAACACGGTAGGATTAGGTTTGTTGCTTTGGCTTCAAGCTTCTTTTCTTTCTTTCAAGCTTATTGATGAAAGGACTTCTCTAATGTCCTAATCAAATGATGTAGTATAAAAGATTGTCGAACCAATCCTAGGTGATTTCAATTCAAAGGGAATACAAGTCTATGCTTAATCTAAGTGCAATCAAAAGAGTGGAGTGAAATGAACTATAACTAAAACTAAACTAAAATGCAATAAAGTAAATGATCTCTCTTTCAATATGAAGCAATAGGACTCATGGGGCAAGGGAATTGACCTTGGGTGATCAAGCTTCAATCAAAAGGTGGCAGCAACATTCAATCTATCAACCTTATGCCTAGACAACAAAACTAAGCAAGCTCTATCTCTAGATGAATGCTCTTTTGCAATGATCACCCAAGTACACCAAATCTCTTTGGCTGTAATGATCAAAGCAAGCATAAAGAATGAGTCTAATAGCAATCCTAGCTTCTTTGAAAACTAATCTCTTAGGCAAAGCAAGCTAAAAGCATAGATGAGTTGGTTCAGGCATTTCATAGAACACCTTTCGGGCATGAAATGCCTATGGCTCTATGTTTGAGAGGCCAACCCAAATATAGCATTAAGCACACCAAATCAATGCAAGGAAAGGATAGATCTAACACTAAGCACCTTGGATCTACACTTAATCACCATAAATCTCCCAAGCCCATGAACCCTAAGATGATCTACTCTCTAATAGACATGATTTCCCTTAAACCCATGAAGAATTCAAGGTTAACCATGATTAGAGAGCAACAGATGCTCAAGAACACAAGAATAAAAGAAGAAAAAGGATCCAAGATCCAAACTTTATTCAAGATCCAAATGTGTTTTTGAGAGAAAAAGAGACAAGTCCCAAATTGGGAGATATAAGAGTATTTATACAAGGCTTAGAAGCCCTAAAACATCATTAAAAATACTAAAAGGTCCCTAGGATCAATTAGGCTTCAACCAATAGGAAAACAGCTTGAAATTCGGTCAGGGGTGGATGAAATGACCCAACCCGGTCCAACCAACCCGGACCAGCCTTGTTCTGGCCGTCCAGCTTCTCCCGACCGGGTAGCTCATCCCGGACCAGCCTACGCAGTCCTGCCTCCCCAGCCTGGTCTTCCAGCGTTCCGACCGGGTGCTCGAACCCGGACTGATCTACCCGGCCAGCTTGATATGCTTCTAGTAAACTGATCATAACTCCTCCAATATAGCTCCAAATGACTTGAAACCACTTCCATTGGAAAGCTAACTCAATTTTCTATGTCTTCACAAAATCTTAGTAGCAGAAGATATCTCTAAGACCTCCGTACATGCTCATCTTTGTCTCGACCAGATCATGGATTGACTTCTCTTTTCTTGGCCAAACTTGATTCTTCACCTCTTTTTGGGGTCATAAGGCTTCCAAAAACCTCAAATCACACCAAAGCATACTCCAACACCTGATAAGGACAAATGAATGCAAAATGGACCTAAACATGCCTAATGCCTAACTATATGATCAAAATGCATAAGATATGGATGCTAAAAACATGTAAATATGCAAGCCATCAACTCCCCCACACTAGACCTTTACTTGTCCTCAAGTAATCTTTTCAAAACACAAGGAGGAGAGACATAGAGATGGAAGCAAAGCCAAAAGAAACACTCATAGCACTCAACTTGACATCCTAAAGAAACATAGCAAATAGCATGAGCAAAACTTCCTATTATGCTCTAGCTTCACAAGGCCTATCAATTACTCTTATGCCTCTACACAAGATGCAATGCTTATCAACCAACAAGTTCTCTTAACCAGCCCTCACATTGATTCACACACACACACAAGCTGAAGTCTCACAAATGGGCACATGATCTCAATCATTTGGCTAGGTAATCAAATGGTCTAATATGGATGATAATGAGGTTTCAATGCATCATTTCAAGGTGGCAATCACTCAAAATCAAGGAGCTTGATCATTATGCAAAATTTATCTAAGACTAGGAGCAATTCATGCATACATGGATCCATCCTCATCATTCTACCCAATTCCTAAATGATTACAAGATCTACACCCCTTTTATTCATCTCATACCCCAAAATTGAAAACATTCTCACATCACTCACCCCATGAACAACTTTCTTTCCTTTGAAATTCAACCACTAAGGACCTCTAATCACTTCTCTAAGCTCTAACTCTTTAAGTTTTTCCTTTCCCACTATCTTATTGAATCTTTTTTTTTCTCTTTTTTTTTTTATTTATATATATACATGAAGGGTGAAGGTCAAAACATCAATCAAGAGCTTCTTATCTTTTATTTTAGGTCCCTAGGGTTCTTCTTTCTTATGATACTCATTTGTTCATCAATCTCAACATTGTTACATTCCAAACCCAAGATATAGACCATTAAGGAACAAAAACCCCACTCACCATCCTAGAAGCTAGCTCAAATGAGGACCCTATGCTAGCAAGAGATGAGAACAAATCCATGTCGCTCCCAATACTCTCAAGATTTTGCACATGACAAGCTATCAGAAAAGGCCTCACTCATGCAAATCAATGTAGGCTTCAAGGAATGGATAGGGTTCAAGGGTATGGAAGTGCCATTTGGGTTAACAAAGAGTGATATAATGGGGAAAGATAACCCAAATATCTATGAGACCCATGATCAAGTATGCAAATGCCCATATGCAAGAGAAATTAAGTTCATTCAAGTCTAAGTTCAGGGTGGAGCTGGTTTCAAGAACAATGCCAATATCAAGCAAGCAAGCAAGTTTCAAGAAGAGTTTTCAAGGCTCAAAGCATGCAAGCCTTTCAAAAGATGCTTAAGCTACTTGATATGTTTAACTAGGGTGCCAAATTCAGTGCAAACAAGTGTTTTTTACAAGGCAATGCTCCATGTGCAAGTGAATGCAACCTATATGCTCTAGACTCAATCTTAAGGATGCAAGTGATGCAATCTAAATGATTACAAATTCAATTTTTTTTTTTTAAATGCAAATATGAATGAACAATGCAATGCATGAGACTCAAAATCACAAAGCAAACAGGATCAAATACTTGGTACCTCCCCCACACTTAAATCACACAGTCTCTGTGTGAGTAAGAGAGAAGGAGATACCCCAACAAGACAAAAGCAAATGTATATACAAGAAGGGTTGGAGTGATACCACATAAGGAGTGTTGGGTGTGGTGCCTAGGGGAGCAATGTCTGGTTGCCTGCCTCATCAGCCCAAGGGTCTTTAAAACCAAAAATCCTAGTGAAATATGTACAAAGGATAGCCATGGGACTTCCTCCCAAGTGAGCTTGTTTTGAGTCACTAGCTTGACTTTCCTTCCTTTGGCTAGTGAAGGCTGGTGTGTCTAGGCTCCTTACCCATGTCGTGAAAGCCTTCTTACCAAACCGGATCACCAGGATCATACTCATCATAGAACCAACCCCTAAACTCATTCATCCTGATCTCTTCAAAGGGTACCTTCCTTGGATCATCAACAATGAGCTCCTTGGTAGAGAGTATACCAAAATGGTAGGCAAAGGACTTGTCCATAGGAGAGTCTTCTTGGTGCATATCTTTGAGGGATTCTTCAATGTGAATAACTTGATTCTCCATAGACTCTTCACACCTTGTTCCTTCCTTGGAAGTAAACTTCACATGTGTTTCCTCCTTGATTGAGAACTCATCCATAACCAATGAAATCTCTCTTATCTCCTCTATGCATTCAACAACCAAACCATCTTCACAAAGATCTTCAAAGATTCTTCCAACCAAGCTTAGTTCTTCATCCTTGCTTCTTGTTGAATTACTCTTGAATGGTGCTGGTTCAACTTGCTCTTCATATCTTTGCCCAAGATTTTCATCTACCATGCATCCAAGGAGCAAGTCAAGCTCATGTATAGAGTTTTCAGCTTCTTGTTGAAATCCATCCTTGAGGTGCATGTCCTCTTCAACATCAATTTCCATATCCATGGAACATTCTTCACAAGTGTTGGTGTTGTAAAGGGGAATGATGCTTTCTTCTTGATCTTCAGTGATGTGAGACAGTATGTTGTTGATAGACTTCACATGTGTTATAGTTTCATCCATCCTTGAGCTAAGAGTCTTGCCATGAGCATCTACCTTGGTGGAAAGAGAGCTCATTTGACTTTGTATCTCAAGCCTTCCTCTTTCTTGATTCTCCAACAACTTCTCAAGCATGTTGGTGATGTGTTCTTCATTGGAGGCTTGAGGGGATTTGACTTCTTGTTCTTCATACTCTAAAGCCCAAGGTTGGTATCTCTCACCATATCCATATTGGCTTTCTTGACCAAGGTTTCCATATGGTTGGTACTCCAATTGGGTGGTTGGCTCATAAGCTCTGTCACAAAAAGTGGAGCTTCTAGATATTATTCTTTCTTGACCCTCTAAAATAGCCTTGAACATTGATTCCAAGTCAAGAGACATGATCTTCCTCTCTTGTGAATGTACCTTGCAAAAGAACAACCACTTGAAAGGGAGTTAGTAACTAGATAAAGGTAACAAGACTTTGTCTAAAGCAAGTGACTAAATCCCAATGTCAAAATCAAACTAGAACTTGGCAACGGCGCCAATTTGATGAAAGGACTTCTCTAATGTCCTAATCAAATGATGTAGTATAAAAGATTGTCGAACCAATCCTAGGTGATTTCAATGCAAAGGGAATACAAGTTTATGCTTAATCTAAGTGCAATCAAAAGAGTGGAGTGAAATGAACTAGAAATAAAACTAAACTAAAATGCAATAAAGTACATGATCTCTCTTTCAATATGAAGCAATAGGACTCATGGGACAAAGGAATTGACCTTGGGTGATCAAGCTTCAATCAAAAGGTGGCAGCAACATTCAATCTATCAACCTTATGCCTAGACAACAAAACTAAGCAAGATCTATCTCTAGATGAATGCTCTTTTGCAATGATCACCCAAGTACACCAAATCTCTTTGGCTATAATGATCAAAGCAAGCATAAAGAATGAGTCTAATAGCAATCCTAGCTTCTTTGACAACTAATCTCTTAGGCAAAGCAAGCTAAAAGCATAGATGAGTTGGTTCAGGCATTTCATAGAACACCTTTCGGGCATGAAATGCCTATGGCTCTATGTTTGAGAGGCCAACCCAAATATAGCATTAAGAACACCAAATCAATGCAAGAAAAGGATAGATCTAACACTAAGCACCTTGGATCTACACTTAATCACCCTAAATCTCCCAAGCCCATGAACCCTAAGATGATCTACTCTCTAATAGACATGATTTTCCTTAAACCCATGAAGAATTCAAGGTTAACCATGATTAGAGAGCAACATATGCTCAAGAACACAAGAATAAAAGAAGAAAAAAGATCCAAGATCCAAACTTTATTCAAGATCCAAATGTGTTTTTGAGAGAAAAAGAGACAAGTACCAAATTGGGAGATATAAGAGTATTTATACAAGGCTTAGAAGCCCTAAAAACATCATAGAAAAATACTAAAAGATCCCTATGGTCAATTAGGCTTCAACCAATAGGAAAACAGCTTGAAATTCGGTCAGGGGTGGAGGAAATGACCCAACCCGGTCCAACCAACCCGGACCAGCCTTGTTCTGGCCGTCCAGCTTCTCCCGACCGGGTAGCTCATCCCGGACCAGCCTACCCGGTCCTGCCTCCCCAGCCTGGTCGTCCAGCGTTCCGACCGGGTGCTCGAACCCGGACTGATCTACCCGGCCAGCTTGATATGCTTCTAGTAAACTGATTATAACTCCTCCAATATAGTTCCAAATGACTTGAAACCACTTCCATTGGAAAGCTAACTAAATTTTCTATGTCTCCAAAAAATCTCAGCAGCAGAAGATATCTCTAAGGCTTCCGTCCATGCTCATCTTTGTCTCGACCAGATCATGGATTGACTTCTCTTTTCTTGGCCAAAATTGATTCTTCACCTCTTTTTGGGGTCATAAGGCTTCCAAACACCTCAAATCACACCAAAGCATACTCCAACACCTGATAAGGACAAATGAATGCAAAATGGACCTAAACATGCCTAATGCCTAACTATATGATCAAAATGCATAAGATATGGATGCTAAAAACATATAAATATGCAAGTTATCACTTATCCCAACAGTCTTTGCCTGAGATTAAAACAAAACAGAATAATGTTTATAAATTTTTTACAACAAACTCTGCATAAGGCGGTATCTAAAAGCACACCTTATCTGGGGCCATCCACTCTTTTAGCTGCTTACGAGCTAACTTGATCGAGTTTCTCACTAGAGCTACCTGCATAATTACTTAACCATCATAATTAAATAACTGCTGGATTGTATGTTTTTTCTAGTCATTACTAGTTAACCATCATAATCAAACAACTACTAGACTGAGTGGTTTTTCTAGTCACTATTAGTTAACCATCATAATCAAATAATTTTTTTTGAACATAATCAAATAACTATTAGATTATATCACATGATTTCCTAATCATAATTACTTAACCATCATAATCAAATAACTACTAGATTGCATGGTTTTCCTAATCATAATTACTGAACCATCATAAAATCAAATAGATTGAACGGTTTTCCTAGTCAGTAGTATTAGTTAACCATCATAATCAAATACTAACTACTAGATTGCATGGCTTTCCTAATCGTAATTAGGTAACCATCTTACATATCTTGCAAAATGTAATCAGAATATTGATCTAATCAAACTCACAGCTTGTACACCAAAAGATCTTAACGAACAGATTACATATTAAAATGCAGAAGAAATACAGATCAATTAAAATGCAGATCATACTGCATTTATTTGCCAATCAACATTTAAATGCAAATCATTAAATTTGCAGTCCAATCTGCATGCAGAACAATTCATGAAAAAGTGCAAAATTACAAAGGAAATTGTTGATCTGCAAAATTCATGAAAAAGTGCTGGGATTTATGCAGATGACCAATGAATGAAAATCTATTTATTTTTTATTAATTATTAATAAACAATCTACCGTTTGTACATCTATTTTCTTTTAGATACTATAGTTCATTTTATTTTTACTCTTGATAATAATTAATATAATTAAAATAACTAATACTTGTTTATAAATTATTATTTTATAATATTTTATATAACTTAGTTTAACGAATTCATATATGTTATTTGGTAATTTAAAGTTTATTATATGTTTTTAAGAACTTATATTTTCAGTTTGGATATATCATTAAAATTATTTTTGATTTTTCTAACATTTTCAAAAATATGATAATTTAATAAATTTATTTATCAAATAAATTTACATGTTTTTTGTATAGTCTTTTTAGGCATGTTCAATTATATTTATCTTTTAAAAAAATTTAGTTTATATGATTATAAATCAGTTTTATTAAAACAAATATATATTTCTTATTCAAAATTTTGACTATAACATTTTCTGTCTTGTTTTACTACTAAAATAAAATAAGAAAATATTAATATCACAAAATGATTAAATAACTAAATTTGAGAACAAATATTTTGCAATAGAACTTACGTTTTATACTTTTATTTGATTTGATGAATAAAACAAAATAACCTTTCTAATTTAAAACAAAATAAAAATTATTAAAATAAATGTTTTAATTACGAATATCGTATTAATAAAAGAAATAAAATATATATTATGAATTATATTAGAAATTTATATAAAGTATAACCTCTTTAAATTAATAATCTATAAATTAATATCTCTATAAATTAATATAATTTCATAGTCCCAAATTGAGTTTTTGGTTCAGTTAGTATCTCGATAAATTAATAATCTCTATAAATTAATAAAAAATTTAGTTTTGGTGTAGTCCCAATATTATTAATTTATAGAGGTTTCACTGTATAAGTATACGGAAAAAATATTTAAATTATTTGGCTTGTTTAGTTTACAATGAGATTTATAAAAAAATACATATATTCGATTTATTCAGTATTAACAATCCGAACCACTTTTCCTATTTCGGTTTTGGTTTGGTTTTACCAGATTTTAATCGGTCTATTTAAATTTTCACAACCAAAAATCCTCTTTAAAAGTGAGTATATTTTTTTATAAAAAGATATAAAATGACATATTCTTTATATATATATATATTAAATTTTATACAATTTCATATACACATATATACTTAATTTAAATATTTCAAAATTTGATATAATTTTTAGGTAAAACATATTATACACATTATGTTAAATGAATATTTTGTTAATACAATAATATATATAAAATCGACAATATTAGTTCTATAGTTGTGATGAATTTTCATATAATTTTAAATTTCATTATTAAATGATGATATTGTTTGTTATTTTGTCAACATGATATTTATTATTTATAACAATTTGTATTTCTTAGATAATTAATTTTCATTAATTTTTTGTAACATTTATTTTAGTACAATAAGTTATTAAATTATATTGATCTATATTTTTTTTTTTGTTTGATCTACCTGATCTGCATTTGTTCTTATTGATATGCATGATCAGCGTTTGTTCTGTTTGATCTGCATTTCTGATTGATCAGCCTTTTTTGATCTGCATCACCCATTCGAAGCCATTCATAACAAACCATAAATACATTCCTAAGAAATAATACGAATTAAAAAGCTACCAAACTAGAGTGGCAATTTATGTTGGTAACACTAATGTGAAAAGTCAATTTTCGTAAGCTCTGTTTTTTTTTTTTTTTTGACATAGCTTTTTTTGTTGTTTATTGGGATGTAACGACTAACGAGGACACACGGAACAAACATCCGAAAAATACGTGGAATCCCAAATAAATTACAGGTTGGTTGACAAATTAAATGTCCACGGTCCATTGAACATAAACATTACACAAATTAAATGCATATTGGTTTTAATAGGACCCTTTTTATATTTATTTTTGGGAAAATTGACAAATTAATCCTCAACTTTCGAAAATAAGCCAAAATAATCTCCAACTCACAAACACGCCATTTTAACCCTCAACTTCTAGTCAAACACGAATAAATCTCATACTTTCGTTGACCAAGCCATTTTAATCTCTTCAAAATTCAAACGTTTAGTACCGTTAATAATAATTAACGGTTGACTTTTAATGAGACCAAAATGGCTTGGTCAACAAAGTTATAAGATTTTTTTGGTTCAAAATTTAAAAGTTAAGGATTTAAATTACTTACCTAAAACTATCTAAATTAAAATTTGTTGTTTTTTCTTTTTCTTGAAAACAAAATTGTAGATTTACATATGATTAGAATGACTGACTTAAAATCATGTTCAAATAAACTTAGATATAATATTTTAAAATGAATGAAAAACAATTTTTTTTTGATAAAAATACTTAATTTAAAATAAATTTACAATGTAAATTCAGATAGAACATAAAATAATTAAGTACTTAAGTTCAACACAATTTTAAAAATAAATATAAAAGGTAAAGGTAAAATCATAAAAACGTTTTTTTAGAAATATGATCACATATACTCGATAGAAGATGTATGAAACAAGTGAAAAAGGAACAAAGCAAATACGTAAAGGGTTTTACTTTTAACTTTTGTGATCATACTTCTAACAAAAAGGTGTTTAGGGCTTTTTCTTTAACTTTTGTGTTTATTTTTCAAATTGTGTTGAACTTAGGCAATTAATTGCTTTATGTTATAGTTGAATTTACATTATAATTGTATTTTAAATGTTTTTTTTTTAAATTTTTAGTTTTGAATTCAGTTTTGAATTCAGTTTTAGAATATTAAGCTTATTTGAACATATTTTATTAAGCCAGTCATTCTTGTTAAAGAAAAAAGAAAACAATTTTTTTAATTAAGATACTAAGTAAGTAATTTTAATCATTAACTTTTAAATTTTGAATAAAAAAAATCTCATATTTTTGTTGACCAAGCCATTTTGGTCTTATTAAAAGTCAACCGTTAAATATTATTAACGGTACTAAACGGTTGAATTTTGAAGAGATTAAAATGGCTTGGTCAACGAAAATATGAGATTTATTCGTGATTGACTAGAAGTTGAGGGTTAAAATGGCGTGTTTGTGAGTTGGAGATTATTTTGGCTTATTTTCGAAAGTTGAGGATTATTTTGTCAATTTTCCCATTTATTTTTTTAGGACTGGTTCCCACAAAGTTTACGTGCAGTCGTCTATAAGATGATTCCCTATAACATTCTATGAAGAATAAACCCTTTAACAAAAAAAAAACATTCTATGAAGAAAAGTTGGCATTAAAGTCTACTTACGCAGTGTTTGGACAAGTGTCGAACCAGAACATCATGGTCACACGATTAGGTGATATAAACATAAATGACACCACCCAGAAGTAGGAGACTAGGCTTATCGAACTTACAGAGCCATGAAGACTCGTAAAAACTAGGTTCAAATGATTGATGAAGACTTGAAGAATCGATATGAAAACGAACTAAGGAGGAGCATAAAAAAGGATATCATAAAGGGACAAAAGGGTTTCACCTCATAGACAGAAGACTCGAGTTCAGGTTTGCCTAGATCGTCGTGGAGAGCGGAGACGATCTCAGGCTCGCGTTTGTCGCAAATTACGAGAAGTTTTTTAAGCTGAGTGACTCTCCACTCGTAACCGCGAGTTACTCCGGCATCGAAGTTCCGACGAAGCTCTGTCACCAAATTGCTCGCATCCGCCATTTGGAAGACTTTCGCCATTGCAGAACGTAAGCAAACACCAAGATGGAGAAAGAGAAAGAGAGAGAAAGAAAAGAAGAATAAATATTGAGTTTGGGTCCCGAAAAGAGCTGACTTGATTCTGTTGAATAAATGAAACAAATGTATATATTGTTGTAGATTTACTCAGTGTACCTTCGTGTTAAAAAGAGACAAGTCTCTTACTTTTGTCTTTATGTCAGTGTTTTTAAAACCGGCTGACACGATGGTTGGACATGATTCGATCATGAACCAATCATATTGCCGGATTGGATATAATAACACATTTGATCATGAATAACTGAATTAAATCTTAAAATTATTGAATTGGATAAAACCATTAAAACTATCAAAAATGCATAAACCAACCATATAAACAAATATATTAATTTATATTTATAACATTTTACATTTAATTTTTATTTATATTTTAATTATGTACCATATTTACTGACATTAATTTTTAATTTATATACTAAAAGTATATTGAATCAGGTTACTCAACAAAGTTTGATCCGGTCGATTCATATTGAATCATTATGATCCAAATAATTATACGGTTCAGCTTTCGGTGAGGTTTCAAAAGCATTGCTTTATCCTATTGTTTCTTTTTTCTTTCAATAAAACACGCGACTTACAGATCATGCATGAATCAGAAGGCTCCTTTATTGAAGAACCCAAAAAACCTCTTCTCATTGCTTTCTGGTACTTAGATGTATGTACTTGAAACACAAATTTTTTTAATGTAAATAAACTAAAATATAAAAATAACCTAGAGTAAATAAAAAAAATTGAGTCTACTGGCGAATCCAATGCTTCCCAAAAACAGCACCAAATTGGATATCACTCAAATTACCCTAAGTAGTGACTTTACTCTCTCAAATAAGAGGTTCGATTGTAGTACTTTGGGATTGAATCCACAGGGAGCGTGGGCACATAATAAACTCAAATAGTCGCGATTAAGCTAGGTAAATAAATATGGAAACAGTAAATAAAGCAAAGCATGTCGAACAAGGTAGTTGTTCAGTTCATTGATTGGTTGGTTGTAAGCAATAAGAATAAATATGTTAGACTTAAGGTTTCAGGCAATCGAAATTATAATGATATAGAATGCAAAGGGTATGTGATGACTATCCTAGAACTCAATTTATAATGTAAAGAGATCCAGCTTTTGCATGTGAGTCTAATAGGTTATCTATGTTCGAGGTTCCGGCTCTCACTTGTGAACTCGAGGTGACTGTCGATTGTTGCTACCTTTCTAGCGTCGATCGACGGTACCTTAGATTGGTTTTATGGTGCTATTCGATTTGTTCACTAGTCTTAACTAAATCAGCTGTCACTTGTTTCTAGCAATCCTAACTCAAGAGAATCTATTCTGGTGAAGAACCTACTGTTGTTGTCTACAATCCTAAGTTCAGGGTTCTAGTTAGCTACTCTAAAACACAAGCAGTAAGCACAATTCTAATGAAAGATGTCTAATTATCACTTTAGCAATCCTATAGTTTTAGCTAATCCATCAAAACCCTAGAGAACCTAAACCTAACAGGTGGATATATTCTGACATGATAGTTGTCACAGAATTCATAGATGAATAGATGAATTAAAAAGAAATATAAAACCAAAACCAAGGGAGTTCCAAGAGGGATCTGAAGGAGTTCCTCTCTTCTCCTAACCCTAAAACTAAGAATAAAGAATAGTATACTTGTGGTGACTTTTGGGCCTAAGTCGGTCTTGAAATATACTCGATCCGCATTCTGGCATCACCATCGATCGACACCATGGCTGTGTTATTGATTGATACTCCTTATCTTCGACAGCATCCTCTCGCGAGTAACACAAACCGCTCTTTAGTAAAACAAGCATAACTTTAGATCTAACCGTCAGATGGATGGACCCCAAACTGGTGGCATTGGAAAGCTAACTCAAATCTCTATCTTGTGTCAAAAATCATCTCAATCACACCGTGCGAAGGTTTCCATCCATAGCTAACTTATGATGCATCTGTGCAGTTCTGCACCTCAACATGCTCCAAAATCACCAAAGTTCTCTAAAATGTACCTGAAGCTGAAAACACTCTAAAACATACTCCAAACCCATATAATAGACTAAATAAATCACATACACCATGGTTTAAAAGAGGTAAAATCCATGGTATATCATAAGTACCGCGATCTGTGATGAAGTTTTCTTTTCTCGGTCTTCTGGATTCATTAGAATCTGGTTGTATCTGGAGAAGGCGTCCATAAACGACGGTAACTCGTGCCATGCGGTTGCCTCCACCAAGCGGTCCATGTGTGGAAGCGGGAAGAAATCCTTTGGACAGGCCTTGTTGAGGTCGGTGAAATCAATACATACTCTCCATTTTCCGTTCTTCTCTTTAACCACTACCTGATTGGCGAGCCAGTCGGGATATTCTACCTCTCGAATGGATCCGATCTTTAGGAGTTTATCGATCTTGTCGTTGACTGCTCTAGATTGTTTGGAGCCTAACTTTCTATGCTTCTGCTTTATTGGTTTAAATGCTGGATCTACATTTAGTCGTGAGGTGATATTGATATATATTCCTGGCATTTCCTCCACTGACCATGCAAATGTTTGGATGTTCCTTCTTAGGAATATTAAAATATCATTTTTTATTTCCAGAGGGAGATCGTTTCTGATGTTAACGCATTTTTCAGGGAAAAGATCGTCGAGCGCGACAGTGCTGGAGAGACTTTTCTCGGGTCGTGGACCAAAAGTTTGCGTATTACAGATCATTTGGTTCCAAAGATCGGGTTTTTATGAAACTGTTCATATAGCAGGCTCGGGATTTCTGACTTCCCCAAATGGTCTTTTCTCTGCTAGGGGAGACAAACTTTACACACTGATGACAGATCGATGGTACGTCCTTCATTTTCCGTAGCCAAGGTCTTCCAAGGATGCCATCAAATGGGATGTGATGTTTCGTTACTGTTAACTGGGTTTTATATTGGAGATCGCAGGCTCTGACTGTTAACGAAGCGGTTCCCAATGGTTGCACTGCGACCCCACCGAGACTGAAAAAGGCGCTACTTCATGAGATTCCGGTTATTTGGTAGTGATTGTTTGTAAATATTAGAGAGGAAAAATGATGTGGGTAACAATATCCTTAGAACAAAATGATGTAATCAGATTCCGGTTGACAAAAAAGAACTTCTATTGATAAGGTTTGATTGAATGCAATGATATAAAGAGGTCGGAATACAACTGGTAAGAAATGAAGATCGATTACAAAGTTACAAGAATGAAGGTCGGAATACAACTGGTCGGAATTCAGCTGGTCGGACCGGGTTGAACCATGAACCAAAAGTAATTTGGATTGGGCTAATGTCAAAACCCAACTAAAGTTGAACTGGCTAAAAACTAATATCGAACCGTCAAAAACCCGGAAACTGGTGATCCATTGAACCGTCCAAACCCTGGTTCGTATATAAACCAAACTTTTGCTAATAAATAATTAAATTTTTTTCCTTTTAAACTAAAGTAGGATTGAATTTTTTTATTTCATAGTGTATTGAAGACTTTAATAATTAAAACATTTACGTTTTTGAAATTTGTTTGATTTATAAAAGAACAAAACACTTGTTTTATTTCAAAATATAAATTTTTAACTAATGTATATAAATTTTTTAAAAGGTGATGAAGATTTAGAGTGATAAAGATCTGAGAATAAAGTTTAAATATATTTTTTCGCATTGATTTTAGATTTAAACTATTAAATTTTATTACTTTTGTTCCATTTTAGTTGTTATTTTTTTTAAGTTTTTCTAAATATTATTGCTATTAAAACATTTAATTTGATATGATTTATTTTTGTAAGAATATGCATATTATTTACAAAATATCACTAATTCAGTTTAATCCGATCAAATCTGATCAAACCTGGTTCGCACTCCGTCGAATCACAATGACCCATGACCCAAAATATTTCCGATTCGCTAGCCGGTCCGGTTTTAAAAACACTGCTGCCATCGAAGTGTAGTAAATGTAGCCATTAAGGCAATAAGGAAATCAGATGCCTAGGCATAGGATTAGAGAAATATATTGATATCGCTTCTGTCAACTCTTCCCATTCTGGTCTAAATGATTATGACAATGCTTTATCATAACAATTGATGAGAGTATCATTCCAGGTTCAACATCTTTTTCCAAGTCTGAATTGACGTTCAAAGGTTTCGATCAAAGCGTAATCTCTGTTACAAATCCATCTGTAACACCAGTAATTGTCACAAAAAACAAATTACTTGATGACTTCCTCTTACCCGAGTTTAAAGGATGTGAGTGTAACATCCCGAGTTGTGATATTTGGAAAGACTTAAGAGAATTGATTTGGCTACCTATGTTACCAAAGTTGACTTACCTTTTCCGGAGCACATCTTGAAAGAACTCCAGAGTTAAGCGTGCTTGAGCTGGAGTAGTGGAAGGATGGGTGACCTATCGAGAAGTGATTCGCGATAGCGTGCGAGTGAGGCTAAAGCACGGGGAAAGGTCATGTGGTGATTGCAGGGTCAGTAAACGATGATTTCGAGCCTTCGAAAATTTAACGACCGACCGTCGGATGGGATGGGACCCACGGGCCGAGAGAGCTGGTGTGGGTGGCCCATTAGCCGTGGGCGGTCGGGGCGTTACAAGTGGTATCAGAGCTGGTTAGCCATCTCGGTTCTGACCCGAGAGGCGTCTTGAGATCTGTTGGGGACGCAACGAGGACGTTGCGTTCTTTGAGAGGGGGTGAATTGTAACATCCCGTGTTGTGATATTTGGAAAGACTTAAGAGAATTGATTTGGCTACCTATGTCACAAAAGTTGACTTAACTTTTCCGGAGCACATCCTGAAAGAACTCCAGAGTTAAGCATGCTTGAGCTGAAGTAGTGGAATGATGGGTGACCTATCGGGAAGTGGTTCACGATAGCGTGCGAGTGATGCCAAAGCACGGGGAAAGGTCATGTGGTGATTGCAGGATCAGTAAACGATGATTTCGAGCCTTCGAAAATTTAACGACCGACCGTCGGATGGGATGGGGCCCACGGACCGAGAGAGCAGGTGTGGGTGGCCCATTAGCCGTGGACGGTCGGGGCGTTACAGTAAGTTACACAGAAGTGGTTGCAGTTCCGGCGACAAGTCAAATTGCAGTTGATTACACCACTTCACTACCTGGAGAGAAGATGGTTGAATCCTCAGATCATGTGTCAACCCAAAACGATTCTCTAACTACAGACTCGCATAAGGTTTTCCAGTCATTCCAAAATACTGATACTGCTGTTACAAATATTCGACATCCTATTCAATATACTTTCAATTCTGGTAAGACAAATAAAAAAATCAGGGAAACAAGATTCAAGTTTCTCTTCAGGGAGTGAAGCTAATGGTAAAGCTTTGAAAGGTAAAAACTGCACTGCTAATCAGTTTGCTGCTTTGTATTGGAGTTCAGATATTGGTGAGTCAGAGGATTGAGATGATGATATCATCAGGGACCTTACGACCCCGTTTCCGGATAGACTTCTTCTGTGACAGACCGGTGAAAAATCTGCTTCTATGAATTTTTATTTTCGGTTGTTCTTCTTAACAAGGCTGTTCAAAGGTTACTTGCGACAGAAGAGACAAGTGTAAGTTGGATTTTTATGTCTCCATTGCATGGATGTTTTGTGAATTTGGCTTGGTGAATAAGTTGGACGGCCAACACTTATCCCATTGTGTCTTTGTATTGTTTAAACCTCTTTTAGATGACCAACTTGGTTTGTTTGTTTTTCTTCTAATTTATCCTACCACACTAATTATTGGGATATGTTAAGATCCCATATACTAAGATTGAGTCATATCTTTATTATGTTAACTTTCCTATTAACTCGGGATGGTGTTTGTAATATATACGATGGCTTGTTAATGCCTATGGAATAAGAGAAACAGATTGAAACCTAATTTGTCACTAATACTTACATATCTGTTGCACACTGCACATTCTCTCTTACAGTTGCCACTAGTTCGAAAATATAATAAAGTGCGTACAAACCATCGTCATTAAGGCATCTAGCCATCTACAATGGGTATCTTTATTTATTTTTACCTCCAATATGATGTAAACTCAAATATAGTTTGAGTTTTGCTTTAATGTTTCTCTTCATTTTTTCTTTAATAGAAACATTACAAGGATATTCTTCTATTAATACTTATTATTGAGTTTAATAATTCTTTTAATTTTTAAGACTTACAAATTTTACACAAAAAATAATTTTATTTTAACTAGATCTCTATTATATAGAATTTTAGTTTTTAATAGAATAACAATGATTTATATGAATTTGTAATTGTATCAAGGAAAGTATTATAATTTTGTTAAATTATAAAGGACATATATTTAAAAGCTATGTAAAAGTGTAAGAATTAGTTTGTAAATAAAAAAGTTCTGCATCAAAATGAAGTTGCGCAAAATATTCACTAAAAGTTTTCCTTCACTTTGATGTTTTTTCAAAAAATAATGTATTACTAGGTGTTTTCCTGCACTTTGTGTAGTAATAAATTTTTGATTTAAATTAAATTTAAAAACAAAAATTTATTAATATAGTAGATTTTATTATTTTCTTTCCAATATTTTAATATAAATTTGATTTAATTAAACAGAAAATTAAGATTAAAAATAATTTTGAATACTTAAATATTTTTAAGAATATATATATTTGAAATTATAATCTTAGATATATTTTTTATCTATTTCTTTAGACTAAATATATTAAATCAACTTGTCTAAAAATTTTATAATTATAAAAAATAAAAATAAACAGTATTTAAAATTTTTGTAGATATATAAAAGAAACTAATAATATTACAATTAAAATTTTATAATTTTTATATGTAAATTATAATCTTAGATAGATTTTTTATCTATTTATTTTGATTAAATATATTAAATCAAATTGCCTAAAAATTGTATAATTATCTAAAACGAAAAATAAAAATATTTATAAAATTTGTAGATTAATAAAATAAAATAACAATATTACGATTAAAAATTAAAAAAAGTTGTAGAACATTTTGAAAATGTTAGTAATAAATTTTTTATAATTATTAAAATCGAATTAAATAAAATTTCAAAATTTGTAATGTCGTATTTGAATTTATTTATTTTAATGATGATTGTATGAGTTATTACCATATTTTCAAATTTTACCAAAAATATAAATCAACATTAAATGTAATTTATGAGTTATTAACATATTCGGAAAAATTTACCAAAAATATAAATCAACATTAAATATAATTGTCCATCTCATATTTAACCATAAATCATATTATCAATCTTAGTAGTCATGTCACATTTCTTTTGTGAAAGTAATTGTATAGTGGACATGTGATAAATCACTTCTCAGAAAATGTCTAGGGGGATTGGTGATGGTCTTAGCTGCTTTCCTTGTGTTCGGATGTAGAGTAAGTTACCATTTATTTATTTTTATGAAGATTTACCATTTATTTGATCATAGATTCTACACATGAAACACAGAAACATTCACTAAAGGGCAATAATTTAGACCTCATTGACTCAATAATAGGAAACACAGATTTGACTACAGCAAATAATGAGAAAAATGTTGAAAATGTTATCAATCAATGAGGAATTGGTTGTGTCTTATTCATAAATCAGGAGCCCTTTATATATAAGGAGTTTACACCGTCATAGATAAATGGTAATACAAAAAAATATGGAAAATCTAAATCAGTAAGGAAAAGGAAAGAGTACAAATCCTAATCACATTAGGAAAAGGAAGTCGGCTAAAGTAAAAGGAAATAGGCCGACTACGTTTTAGACGGTGTGACTGGTTCGGGCAGGTCCGGTATGGACTGGTCCGGACTGATCCTGTCCGGTTATGGACATCCACACTATATGGTTTATAACACTCCCCCTTGGATGCCATAACCATAAAGCTTGTAATACGCTTTGGATGTTGCCTCATTAAAACCTTACCAGTAAAACCCATAGGGATAAAACCATGGTAAGGAAAAAGAGTACAACACGTATTATTCCCCCTGATTTGAACCTCATTAGCCGTCGACCATCCTATACTCTGATCGAATGAACCTCGACTACACGCGCCTACGGCTTGCCCCATGATAGTTGGTCTTTCTTTACCATCGGCCACAACCTGATCGAACATATTGAGTTATGGACCTCCAAGCCTGCGGCCAAACACACTCACGAATTTTCTTGGCTAATGTTGCTGCGATGGTTTGTTTCATAACCTGTCTGAGATCTGATAGATAACCTGTATCAACAAAACCAATTAACCCTTCTTTGGGCTGGTTAGTATAAAATAAATCAAAATATATGTCTAATCCCGTCCCAGTGCCTTTGGGTCAGATATGAGCTAAGTTTAGATAGTAAATACACGGCAAAACATGTATCTGGCCTAGTGTAGCTTGCCAGATACATCAAAAACTCCTATGGCACTGAGATATGGCATTTCGGGACCAAGGACTTCTTCATCCTCTCTCTTTGGACCATACACACGAATTTGTTCTTTATCAAATCTCTTGAGTACCTTTTCTGTATATGCCATTTGATGCACAAGGATTTCATTATTAATGTACTCAAGTTGTAAACCCAAACAAAATTTCGTTTTGCCTAGGTCTTTCATCTCAAATCTTTCTTAAGATATTCAACTGTTTGGGACATGTATCCAGAGGTTAAGATTATCAAGATATACTCATAATTTCGAATTTCTTTATGCAATGTTGTTCTCGAGAACTTGTTTTATCTTTGAGCTTAATAACCTCTGGTACTTCTATCTTTTTATCCAGTGGACCATCTAATATATATAGCCAGACTTATTAGGAATCTAAAAGTATCTGCATCCACCACAGGGGAGTATATTTCCTCATAACCTATTCCTGGTCTATTGTGAGAATCCTTGTGCAATAAGCCGTGCTTTATATATCACGATTTCTCATATTCATTTCTCTTACTCACAAAGACCCATTTATATCCACTGGTTTATGGCGTCTATATTATATGACCAAATACGCCTCTCTTCTTTAAATAGTCTAACTCCACATTTCCATTTAATCCAATCTGATCTTACGAGTGCGCACCCTTATATTGACGTGGGTTCGTGATCCTCGTTTATATCCATTAGTTCAAGTGCTACTTTGTGTATAAATATATCATCTATGTGTCGACATTCTTATGTGTTCCATTGTGTTCCAGACATGATATAATCGATTACAATCTCATTATTATCAGGACCATTAGTACCCTGAAGCTTGGCGTCCCAAGCCTCAGTGTTTGGTACCTTAGAGCCGGCCGGCTTTGTTTTCATGTCTAGGATTGTTTCCTCGACCTCGAATTTGTTTATCATTCTCTGCACCTTTCTTTTGTTTCCGAGGATTCTTATCTTTGGAACCTATCGGTCTACCACGTTTCAAACGTTGTCTAGACTCTGTAGCAACTTGATTGTGTCCCTCTTGAACATCAATTCGAATTGGTGCATTAGCAGCTGGTATATGTGACTTAGTCACCTTTTATTTCGGGTCAGTAAAAGAATCTGGCATTTGATTAGCTAGCTTTTGTAAATGTATTATTTTCTGGACTTCAAGATCACACACTTGAGTCCGAGGATCTTGCCATGTTAAGGATGTTTGATTCCATGAAATTTCTTTTACTCTTTTACTGTTGGTGTGAAAATCGGTCACGACGGAATCAATGACTGAAAGTCTCTAGAAAGTATTTCTTGAAACAAAAAGTCTCGGATAATTTGAAAAGAAGTTATACGAGATTTTCTCAAATTAGAATATCCACTCTCTGTGAGATCGGAAGACTACGGACGTGCGCGGACGAGAGTCCCCGGAAAGATCGGTCCGCTCGCCCAAGGACATCAAGATTCGATCACCACAAAAACCCTAAACACAAAAGAATCTGCCTCGAAACTTCGAAGAGGTCGTTCTCTCAAACCGTGAGGAACCAGAAAACGATCAAGATATCAAATCGAAGCCCTCGCCGAGATCTTCAGCCTGGCGCCGGCGGCACCCCGGCCTGGCGCCGGAGGCACCCCGGCCTGGCGCCGGCGGCACCCGTCACGCGGGCCGGCCTGGCGCCGGCGGCACCCCGGCCTGGCGCCGGCGGCACCCGTCACGCGGGCTGGCCTGGCGCCGGCGGCACCCCGGCCTGGCGCTGGCGGCACCCGTCACACGGGCCGGCCTGGCGCCGGTGGCACCCCGGCCTGGCGCCGGCGGCACCCGTCACGCGGGCCGGCCTGGCCCCGGCGGCACCCCGGCCTGGCGCCGGCGGCACCCGTTACGCGGGCCGGCCTGGCGCCGGCGGCACCCCGGCCTGGCGCCGGTCGACAGCCCTCGTCCTGGTCTCGGTCCCATCGTGTTCGGTCTGATCCCATCTTGGCTTGTTTGGATGAATCATCGTGAGCTTGGGACGATCACGGCTACGGAATAAACATCCTTCGACTCGATTGGAATCGTCCTCGATGATTTACGACAAAAACTAGAAGGATTGGATTTCTCGTAGAAGATATCGTATAAAACAAGGTCAATTAACTTGAACATCGATCCTTTAGGCTATACGGTTTATTTTACGAGAAAAATAGTCTTTCCGAGAAATCGTATAAAACGTTCAACGACTTAAGACAAGTCCGCGGTCTTACTTACGATTTTAAGAATTCAGGCCCAATCAGGCTATGACGGTTTATCCGATTTCTCGAACATCGGATAAACATCAAGTCACCGAAAACTCGAGGATAATTACGAAGATCGACGAAAATGGAATACTTCCTGAAGAGATAAGCTTGGGCCTGTGGGAACCGAAATTCGCACCGTCAAATTAAGTTGATTTGGAGGAAAGCCAAGTGAACCAAGCCTTCCCTGAAGGTCCCGGATATCTGCTGGGCCGCACACGACACAATCAGTACGACAAAGAAAATATGAAAACGAAATAAAAATCGTAAGAACAAAGAATGGAGCAAAAGATCTTATTTCCGAATCTGCGTTTAAGCGTGAACAACAGGTAAGAGCCTCGGCTATAGGAGCTGTCGGCAAGTTCGCTAGTCTAGCAACCTAAGTTCTAACCTAGTTGAGTCGCAGCTCGCTAGTAAAAACGGAAAATAATGCCTAAGTTATTCTAAGTGCTCTGGGAGTTTTTTGTGATCTGGTTTGCTTCTTGCTCAAAGCTCTCCTTATATACTCCCCTTAAGACGGTCTATCTTCTCGCGGCTGAGTCGGGCTTTTTTCCATTTTCGTCCATCTTCGTGTTTATCGGGAAACTTGACATTTATCTTCGGAAAACTTGACATTTATCTTCTGGAAACTTGACATTTATCTCTTATGTGAGGATAAAGATAAACCGTCATAGTTATCCTTCTTTTTCGGAAAATCGTAAGTGGGCCGTTTTGGCCACATTGGGCCGTTTTGGCCACGTTGGGCCATTTAGGCGTTTTTACGGTTTTTCGAAAGGACGGTCTTTGAAGGTTTCGGTGTTTCCGAAGGAACCTCAATTCCTTGTTTAGTCGAGAAAGTGGTGTTCTAGAATAACCGTGATCGTACCAAACTTGCGTAGATTGACCCGAACAAGCTAAGATGGGATTGAATCGGGCGCGACATGACCGAGACCAGGACGAGGGCCGTGGACCGACGCCAGGCCGACCCGCGCGACGGGTGCCGCCGGCGCCAGGCCGACCTGCGTGACGGGTGCCGCCGGCGCCAGCGGCCCTCGTCCCGCCGGCGCCAGTGCCGCCGGCGCCAGGCCGCCCGCCGTGACGGGTGGGACGCCGGAGGCCAGGCAGGTTTCCGCCGGTGCCAGGCCGGGTGCGCCGTCGTCCAGGCTGACCCGCTTCCCGCGTGCCGCCGGCGCCAGGCCGGGGTGCTGCCGGCGCCAGGCCGGCCCGCGTCCCGGCCGGCGCCAGGCGGGGTGCCGCCGACGGCAGCCGGCCCGTTTCCCGCGTGCCCTCCGGCGCAG
The DNA here is from genome assembly GCA_018703725.1 of Brassica juncea. Classification (NCBI taxonomy): domain Eukaryota; kingdom Viridiplantae; phylum Streptophyta; class Magnoliopsida; order Brassicales; family Brassicaceae; genus Brassica; species Brassica juncea. The sequence goes on from CM031938.1 coordinate 800,587, forward strand.
GCCGACCCGCTGACGAGTGCCGCCGGCGCAAGCCGGCCCGCGTCCCGCGTGCCGCCGGAGCCAGGCCGGCCCGCTTTCCGCTTGCCGCCGGCGCCAGCCGGACTTGCGTGCGCGTGCCGCCGGGCCAGGCCATCTTGCCGTCCGTGGGTTTTTCGTTGTTCGATCTTTCCCCCGTCTAGTCGTTTGCGGGAAATCTTTGAGTTTTGGGAAGGTCTTTAGCCGTAGATTTCGAGATAATCGTTTCTAATCCAACGAGATTCCTCGAGTATCGGAATTTGAGATGGACTTGGATTTGTAGATTTTCCGTCGTCAAGGATGCGAGCAATGTGGCTTTGAGTTTTAGATGTGTTAAAAGATGAATCTTTTAAATAATCAGGAAGGCTTTGCGGAAGAACCATTGTAGATCTCGGACGATCCGGACATGGGTTTTAAGGAACCAAGATGCTGCCATTGCCCGAGATCATGAGATGATTGCACGGATGGGCACCAGGATCCTTGCCGCTGGTGCCAGGCGGGAGCGGACGAGCCTCTCCGTGAGTTTTATCGAGCGACGACCCGTTTCTTGGCTTTGATCGTCGCTTGGCTTTTCTTTCGAGGATTTTCGGGTGACGATTTCGTCATTGACCGATTTTGACCCCAACAGTTAGCCCCCCAGCTAGCTAGGAACCGTAGTGCCTGTCGGATCCTAGCTTGCGGTATAGCCGTGTGGGAAGGTGTTGAGACGTAATCGTTTGCCGAAAGTTGGGGTAAATAGTGATTTTACCTCCTTTATATGGATGGAGTAAGAAATCTCATTCTTACTTCATCACAAGAATTTTACTCTCTCTCTCAAGAATCCTTTTTCTCTCTTTAAGAACAATGTCTTCAAGATCCTCAAAGAGAAACTCTTCTTCCCATTCATCCTTGGATGACTCTCCTGCCCATGTGACGGTGAAGCAGGAGGAGTTGGTCGAGGAGGAAAAGAAGAATGCGTATGACCGAGCCCTTGTAGGTTCGCCCCCAACACTGCCAGAGATCCCTGTTCCGAGGAGACCTCTGAGGCAGCCCGGTGCTCCTTTTGCGCCGAGCTCGGTTTCTCGTAAATATCTCAATGTTCTTCGAGATTTTTACCAGGTTCCCGAAGGAGTCGAATTCCGGATTCCCGTTGGTAACGAGAGTGCAAGGAATCCTCCGCAAGGTTTCTTTACATGTTACAAAGCTTTCTTTACGTACTGTCGTATGTGGTTCCCGATCCCTGGTGCCATTGTTCGTGCGCTTCACCGCTTCGAACTCTCGATCAGCCAGCTCAGCGTTCCTGCCTTGGAGAGTTGGCTTGGCGTACTGATCGTTAGCTACAGACTCGGGATTGATCTTGGTCCCGATGATTTCGAAGGTCTTTGGGGCACTCGGCCGACGGGGAGTGACGGTTACTACTCCATGCTGCCTAAGAAGGATATGGCCGTGATTCAGGGGACTACTTCGAATCCCAAATCGTGGCAGGAGCGTTTCTTCTTCGTCCAAATAGATGGCGAGTCTGTCGAGGAGAGCTGCCTCCATTTATTTCCGCGAGCATGGAACTTCAACCGAATACGATGAAAACCCTGTTGTTTATTTCACCTTTTCGGAAGTGCGAGTTTTAGTGAAAAAGTTTCGCTTTTTAGGGAACAACCCTACTGCGCATTTGCCTGGTGATGTCTTTGTCAAGAGAGATCTTCTTCGTCAAAGGCCGTTTTTCTGGAAGTCCTTCACCTTCGAACGGATTCGAGAGGCGGTTAGACTTTATCGGTCCCGAGATCTTGTCTCGTCGTATGATGCCGAACCGGTCATCGAAGCTCCTACTCGGAGGCGTAGACAGAGGTCTCGTAAGGGGAAGGAAATCGATGATGGGGAAGGCTCGGAAGATCCTTCACCGTTGGGAGAAAACCCAAGTTTTCCTCCAACGGAAAAAGGCGGAGCCAGCGGTTTTCCACCCAACAACTTCTTTGATGGCCTTCCTCCGGAGTTTACTACTGATGAGTCGCTGGAGGATGAGGAAAAACAACGGGTTTTTGCCGAGGGCTCCCAACGTGTCAACGAGGTTCGGCCCTTCGAACTTCTTAACCTTGCGTTCGAATCTGTATATAAGCATGCTTGCTGATCTTGAGTTTTATGCAGGGACTAAGAGTGTTTAGCGAGGCGCTTGACTCGAGTTTCCGCAAATCCAGGATTGCTAACTTCAAGACCACAGAAGCGGAGCGAGAGCTTTTCCGGTTCCGACAAGAGGTAAAGGCGCAGAACGCGAAGCAAGCTGAGCTTCATGCTCGAGCTCTCGTTCGGGCGGAAAGGAGAGGAAGAAGGATGGTCGCAGCGGAGGTGGCAAGACGGGCGGACTCGTTTGCTGCTGAGTTTCAATGTTTTAAAGAAGCTCAGGAGTTTGTTGGTGATTTCCGCGAGTGCCGGGGTTCGGTCGTAAACCTTTACAAGTCTCAGAACCCGGATTTCTCTTTCGATTCCGAGATTGCTGAGATGAAGGATTTCATGGCCGAGTGTGCTCATGCTGAGTCCTTGGTTCCTCCGGTAGAAGAAAGAGTCCGGAGACTATGGGAACCTATCGAGGTTTCCGAGGATACGGTGGAGGCCGGAGCCGATGAGAACGCCGAGGGTGGTGGGAATGCTCGAGGCGTGAATGAGGAAGTGGACCAGCCTGCTAGTTCATTTGGGATTTCCGCATCCGGATTTCTCAATGTTGACTTCCTTTTGTGAATTGAATTTTTTGGCCGTGTGTGGCCGTTTTTAGTAGTTTTATTCTGCGACCGTTGGAGGTTGCATTCTTATGTTTTGGGACTGGCCGTTGGTGGCTTTGAATCCTGCCGTCTTTGCGGCTTTTATGAATATGAAAATTTGCAAGATTTCGTCTTTTGTTTTGATTTATACTTTCGTCAAGTGTAGAGGGAAGGATGCGAGTAGTCACTTCGTATCCCAACTCTTTTTTTGTCGCTTGGTTCGTATGCTACTTTTTAGCGAGCGTTTTAGGTGTAAGCGATAAGAGACATGTTTTGGGATCTCGTATACGATACTATGTCTGTGAGATGTCAAGATCCAGCAAGACTGGGTTTAGGGCAAGACCTAGGCTTACTCTCAGCTTTAAGGCTGTGCGATGACTGATCGGCTTTCGTTTTGCCTGTTAGTGATTTCTTCCTGATTCTTTTCGTTTAAAGTCCGCGACTAGTCGCCGGCTTATATGACTTGTGTTAAAAGAATCGAGCTATCTTCGGAGTTTATCCGAGACGCTAAACCAAAATTTTGGGTTTCTTGTATAGCGCGCTATGATATCCTTGTCGGATGTAAGAGGACCTTGTAGGTCTGACTACGAGTTTGTATTGAGTGAAACGTTTCTTGTGTGCGTCCGTCGGGGCCAATCGACGGGCGTGAGTTATTTTTAAGTCGCTGGTGGACTGTCTTTTGCGGATAATACGAGTTTTGTTATCTTTTTAAGAAGTTGCGACGTCTCGCGTTTCTTTTGAAGATATGATTTTTCGTTTTTCCGAAGCGTTGATGCGTTTAAGCGAGCATAAAAAATAGAAAGAATTTTATTAAAAATTTCGAGAAGTTAGAGTACATGCGCGGATTTTTCGCGTTTTTGTGGGAGTATAGGAGTATACGCACCCAGTCCCCCCCCCCTTTTTGGTGAGGGGGATAGCTGAACTCGCCGGGTTTTGACGAGCTGCCTACGTACCTCTTTCGAGGATCAAGCCATCTCGTAGTTCTGATAGTTGCCGCAGCCGTTTTTACTCCCCGTTCGTCGCCGTTCCGATCGTGCTGGTTGGATCGGTGGTTTGTGCGGGGGTCGAGCTGTCTGCTTTTACAGCAGTGGATTCAGAGGCTTTGTCGCCGTCTTGAATCTTTGCCTGTTCGGATGATTCTGGATCATCTTTCTTCGAGTCCTCGAGAATGTTGTGTGATTGCTTTGCTCGTTTCGGGTTGGCCGCTGGGGCGTTCCGATCTTTTCGCAGTTTGAACTCGGCCAGGTAACAGAGTCTCGATTGTTTCTGACTACCCCATATGGCTGCGGTTCCGGTCGGAGTCGGAAACTTGATACCGAGGTGATATGTGGATGGTACTGCCTTCATGGAGTTGATCCAAGGGGTTCCCATGATGGCGTTGTAGATGGCCGGGTTGTCGACTACTGCAAACTCGACGATCTTTGTAACTTCCTTTGCCATGACCGGGAGTTTAATTCTCCCGAGGGTCATGGTAGTGACGCCCGAAAACCCCGTCAAAGGTTTTGGCTCAGGGACGACTTCCCCAAGTGGGATCTTCATCCTGTAGAGGGTGTCGCGGAAGATGATGTTGACCGTGCTTCCTGTATCGATGAGAATGCGGCCGACTTCGAGATCCCGGATGACCAGGTCGATTACCAAAGGATCGCAGTGAGGTTTGTCGATTCCGACGGTCTCCTGTTCTTCGAAAGCGATCGTGTGGTTAGGAACATCGCTGTCTTGGAACCAGTTGGAACTTGTCTCGGCTTTTCGCCCTTAGGCTTTTATCGACGAGATAGAGTCTTGGTAGAACTGTGATCCTCCGATGATCATGTTTACCCTCTCGCGACTGCTGTTGTTCCCTTGGTCGTCCTGTCTTCTTCCGCGTTTTTCCCCCGATTGATTTTCGGTTGCGCGGTCCTCGGAGGCAGTTTTGTTGGTCTTTGGGCGGTCGGAGTCCAGGAGCAGGTCCTTTATACTCTTGACCTTTGATAGTTCGCCGGTGAGGAGTTTTGCGGCGAACCGGGCGCCGAGAACCTTGCAGTTCGCAGTGGAGTGACCTCTGGTTTCGTGGAACTCACAGTAGGAGTTATCCTTGTACTGGTTCCTGGTCCAGGTGTTTCCGGAGGTTCTGCCTTGCTCCGAGTTGATGGCGTAGTTATGCTCGCCTTGAGCGTCTTCCCCTTCGTGATGGACGTTTTTGTCGTTACGAGAGGTTTTCTTTTTCGAGGACGTTTTCTGTGGTCCGTGCTTCTGCGACAGAAGCTTCATCTCTTCTTCCATGATGATGAAGTCCGTTGCCATGTGTAGAGTATCCTGGATTGTCCGCGGCTTTTCCAATAGTATCCACTTTCGGAACTTCGACTTGTACCAGAGAGTTTTCCTCAGGGCGTCGATTGCGACATTGTCGCTGATGCCCGTTACTCTGGCCATCACCAGTTTGAACCTTCGCATGAAGTCGCGGAGTGACTCGTCTTCCTTCTGAGCTAGACTCCATAGATCCACGTCGGACGTTTCTCTGTCCATGAACATGGAGTACTGTTTGAGAAACGCCGAGGCCAGTTGGCGGAAGCTTCCGATGGAGTTCCTTTTGAGCCGGGAGAACCATTCGAGCGCAGCACCTTTGAGGTGCTCGACGAAGAGAAGACAATGACCTGCGTCTCGTTCGCGCTCCGGGAGTTTGCACCTACCCATTGCGATCTGGAAAGACTGCAGGTGCGACTTAGGATCCGTCGTACCGTCATAGACCGGGATTTTGATCTTCCCTGGGTCTAAGATGCGTGTTTCCGTGATCCGAGCGGTGAATGGCGTTTTTCGTGCTTCCTCGAGAAGTCTATCGATCTCGGGGGCGGAACTGGTCGCCTGATGGATTTGCGATTTCACCGCTTTCACTTCGGCCACGGTCTTTTTGAGAGATTCGCGGAGATCATGGATCTCGCTATTGCTGCCGGCGTTCCTCCGAACCTGTCGGCGCTGGTCGCGATAGATCCGAGTTTGATCTTCCCGAGTTCTTCCTGCTCCATCCAGTAGAGTTCTTCTTCCTCTTCTGTCATGGGCCTATCGAGGGATACCGTCTGCCGAGCGGACTGGCTTTGGGTTCTCCTGGGGTGGATGTCAGCGTCTTCATCGGAAGGATCCGATTGGTCGCTGATATCTAGATTGATGCGCTCGACGTCGCTTTCCTTGTTTCCCGTCGCCGGGAGTGGAAGGTTCTGCGAGGTCGTTTGCTGTCCTTTCGGAGCCGTTTCCTCGGGAGTGGGCTCTTTCGGGGCATCTTTTTCTCGTGCTTCGGGAGATCCGAAGTCGAGTCTTCTGCCGCGGCGTGCCTTGGTGGATCCGCGCGGCAACTTGCTCCTCGCAGTTAAGGTGTCGACCTGTTTTGCGAGCGAGGTTATCAGCTTGTCCTGTTGTTCCGCCCGCGCCTGGGCGGAGGTAAACAGTTCCTTCATCTGCCTGAGCGCCTCAGTGTTTGCATCAGCAGTGACTGCGGACGCATCTCCAGCTGGAGTCTTCTCAGCGTTGGTGTCGACGGGTGTTCCGTCTAGCGCTGGCTGATCTTTGGTGACGTCGGTAGACATGACCGAGCGTATGCAGTTGCGAGATAGATAGATCCGTAACCCCCCCTCCTTCTAGCGCCAAACTGTGGGAACCAAAATTCGCACTGTCAAATTAAGTTGATTTGGAGGAAAGCCAAGTGAACCAAGCCTTCCCTGAAGGTCCCGGATATCTGCTGGGCCGCACACGACACAATCAGTACAACAAAGAAAATATGAAAACGAAATAAAAATCGTAAGAACAAAGAATGGAGCAAAAGATCTTATTTCCGAATCTGCGTTTAAGCGTGAACAACAGGTAAGAGCCTTGGCTACAGGAGCTGTCGGCAAGTTCGCTAGTCTAGCAACCTAAGTTCTAACCTAGTTGAGTCGCAGCTCGCTAGTAAAAACGGAAAATAATGCCTAAGTTGCTCTAAGTGCTCTGGGAGTTTTTGTGATCTGGTTTGCTTCTTGCTCAAAGCTCTCCTTATATACTCCCCTTAAGACGGTCTATCTTCTCGCGGGCTGAGTCGGGCTTTTTTCCATTTTCGTCCATCTTCGTGTTTATCGGGAAACTTGACATTTATCTTCGGAAAACTTGACATTTATCTTCTGGAAACTTGACATTTATCTCTTATGTGAGGATAAAGATAAACCGTCATAGTTATCCTTCTTTTTCGGAAAATCGTAAGTGGGCCGTTTTGGCCACGTTGGGCCGTTTAGGCGTTTTTACGGTTTTTCGAAAGGACGGTCGTTGAAGGTTTCGGTGTTTCCGAAGGAACCTCAATTCCTTGTTTAGTCGAGAAAGTGGTGTTCTAGAATAACCGTGATCGTACCAAACTTGCGTAGATTGACCCGAACAAGCTAAGATGGGATTGAATCGGGCGCGACAGGACCGAGACCAGGACGAGGGCCGTGGACCGACGCCAGGCCGACCCGCGCGACGGGTGCCGCCGGCGCCAGGCCGGGGTGCCGCCGGCGCCAGGACGACCCGCGTGACGGGTGCCGCCGGCGCCAGCCCGGCCCTCGTGACGGGTGCCGCCGGCGCCAGGCCGGCCCGCGTGACGGGTGCCGCCGGCGCCAGGCCGACCCGCGTGACGGGTGCCACCGGCGCCAGGCCGGCCCGCGTCCCGCGTGCCGCCGTCGCCAGGCAGGGGTGCTGCCGGCGCCAGGCCGGCTTGCGTGGCGCGTGCCGCCGGTGCCAGGCCATCTTGCCGTCCGTGGGTTTTTCGTTGTTCGATCTTTCCCCCGTCAGTCGTTTGCGGGAAATCTTTGAGTTTGGGAAGGTCTTTAGCCGTAGATTTCGAGATAATCGTTTCTAATCCAACGAGATTCCTCGAGTATCGGGATTTGAGATGAACTTGGATTTGTAGATTTTCCGTCGTCAAGGATGCGAGCAATGTGGCTTCGAGTTTTAGATGTGTTAAAAGATGAATCTTTTAAATAATCGGGAAGGCTTTGCGGAAGAACCATTGTAGATCTCGGACGATCCGGACATGGGTTTTAAGGAACCAAGATGCTGCCATTGCCCGAGATCATGAGATGATTGCACGGATGGGCACCAGGATCCTTGCCGCTGGTCCCATCGTGTTCGGTCTGATCCCATCTTGGCTTGTTTGGATCAATCATCGTGAGCTTGGGACGATCACGGCTACAGAAAAAACATCCTTCGACTCGATTGGAATCGTCCTCGATGTTTTACGACAAAAACTAGAAGGATTGGATTTCTCGTAGAAGATATCGTATAAAACAAGGTCGATTAACTTGAACATCGATCCTTTAGGCTATACGGTTTATTTTACGAGAAAAATAGTCTTTCCGAGAAATCGTATAAAACGTTCAACGACTTAAGACAAGTCCGCGGACTTACTTACGATTTTAAGAATTCAGGCCCAATCAGGCTATGACGGTTTATCCGATTTCCCGAACATCGGATAAACATCAAGTCACCGAAAACTCAAGGATAATTACGAAGATCGACGAAAATGGAATACTTCCTGAAGAGATAAGCTTGGGCCCAAAGGCGAGGTCCATCATCTTAAGGCAAACCGACCTAGGAGTGAGTATATAAGGAGAGCAAGAGCAGAGGAGAGGAAGATCTGAAAATCTTAGATTGGAGACCTAGAGAACTCCTGTTAGCTGATAGAACTTAGAATTTAGGCGGTTAGACTAGCAAGGCAGGCCCTAGAACGTCTGGCCACCTCCTGCTCGCAAATCTCCACTCCTCTCGGAAGGATCGGACAATTCTTCTACTTAAGAGCTCCGCACATAGAAACCCTAGGCGTTATCTTTGACATGCCTGTTTCTATGACAAACACTTATATTAGACGAACCCGCCCAGACGGTTCGATCTCTTGTTCAATTACACCTAAACTGAACTACGTCCGACTTGATCCTCGAAAGGGGTACGTAGGCAGCCTTTCTTAAGGTCCAGTCCCAAATCTTAACAAAACCTTTTCCGCATTTATTCGATCACTTGTCGTTGGCTGTCGCAGAGAATCCGGACCTTCAGGGAAAGTCGGGTTAACTTGGCTTTCCTCCGCAATCTTATTCATTAAAATTGACGATGTGAATTTCTGTTCCCACAGTTTGGCGCTAGAAGGAGGGGGGGACGGATTACTCTTACTCATACGGCCGCAAAGCGCTTGATCGAACCGATGTCCGGAAATATGAAAGAAAAAGTTGCAGTTTGCGTCAACGATGGTGAAACAACTCCAGCAGCGACTGTTCCTACGGCCAACGCTTACGCAAACGCCACGGTGCTCGAGCAAATCAAAAACCTAGCCGCGGCTTTCCGCCACAGGAAGAGCACAAAAATGAGCTCGCAATTTCTCTATCTAAACAGAAAGGGCAACGATAAAATCTATCAAACCCCAAAAATTCGTCTTGTTACCAAGTTAGAGAAATCGCAACGAGCAAGGTTTCTACGAAAAACGTTTCTTTCGAGAACCTCTCGGAAAAATAAAACTTATTCTCCTCGAAACCTTGGGGAAACCCTATATTACTCGCGGAACAGAAGCACGGCAAATTGGTTCACCGATTCCCACTGCCATACTTCTTACAAACAACTTTCGAGGAATAAACGGGAAAACGAAAGGAGGTTGGAGCTTAATCTTACTAGGACGACTTGCCCTAGGGTAAGATCAGTCTTCCCAGTCCGCCTTAGTAGGAGCCCACTTTGTTCTCCTTTGTGTCTAGGTCAAGATGGCTTTCGTTTCATCTCAATCGGAGTTTCCGTTGAGATTTTACGAAGAGAACAAAGTCACTGTCCCGGCCACCTCGCCGTGGGCAAGGACAAACATTACCGAGGCCACCTCACCCTCCGACATGGCTACCTCGCCACAGGGCGAACTCACCTTCGTTATCCTTTGATTTTAGATCAAAGTGGCTTTCGTTTCGTCTCAATCGGAGTTTCCGTTGAGATTTTACGAAGGGAACAAAATCACTCTCCCGGCCACCTCGCCCGTGGACGAGAACAACCATCACCAAGGTCACCTCGCCCATGGCCACCTCGCCTGTGGAAACCTCACTTTGCTCTCCTTTGAGTCTAGGTCAAGATGGTTTTCGTTTCGTCTCAATCGGAGCTTCCGTTGAGATTTTACGAAGAAAACAATGTCGCTGTCTCGACCACCTCGCCCATGAGAAGGATCTCTCTGTCCCGTCATAGGATGAGACCGGTCCTGTCTGAGTACCATGCATCTTTGCCTGAGTTTTCGTAACTCGATCTTTGAGTCCGTGAGCCCCGGGGATCGACGAAGGCGAGCAACAGCAGCATCGGTGGCAAGGGTCCTGGCGCCCATCCGTGCAGTCGTTTCGTGATCTCGGGCAACGGCAACATCTTGGTCCTTTAAACCCATGTTCGGATTGTTCGAGAAACACGACGATTCTTCCGCAAAGCCTTCACGATTGTTTAAAAGGTTCATCTTTTAAACGTCTAAAGTCCGAAGCCTCATTGCTCAAACCCTTGAAGACGGAAAGTCTATGAGTCCAAGTCCATCTCAATCCCGATACTCGAGGAGTCTCGTTCGGTTAGAAACGATTATCTCGAAATCTGCGGCTAAAGATCCTCCCAAACTCAAAGATTTCCCGCACGAACGACTAACGAGGGAAAGATCGAACAACGGAAAAACCGTGGACGGCAAGACGGCCTGGCACCGGCGGCACGCATCACGCGAGCCGGCCTGGCGCCGGGGCACCCCGGCCTGGCGCCGGCGGCACGCGTCACGCGGGCCGGACTGGCGCCGGCGGCACCCCGGCCTGGCGCCGGCGGCACCCGTCACGCGGGCCGACCTGGCGCCGGCGGCACCCCGGCCTGGTGCCGGCGGCACCCGTCACGCGGGCCGGCCTGGCGCCGGCCGCACCCTGGCCTGGCGCCGGTCGACGGTTCCCGTCCTGGTCTCGGTCCCATCGTGCTCGGTCTGATCCCCTCTTGGCTTGTTCGGATCAATCTTCGTGAGTTTGGTACGATCACAGTTATTCTAAACACCAATCGTCTCGACTGTACGAGGAAATGGGATTCCTTCGGAAATGCCGAAACCTTCAAAAGACTATTTTCTCGAAAAATTTCGTAAAGGTTTTAATTCTTTGTAGGACAGGAACAAAAACGTCTTGAAAAACTGCCGTAGAATTTAGGGAACTTAGGACCTAGGTGGATAGTCTAGCAAGCTAAGTCTTAGGCAAAATTTCCAGTCTTGTTCCATCGTTCCTTGATTGTCCAGGCAGAACATGCAAACCGATCTAGTCTCTCGAAAAACCGAGAAACGATCGCCACGCGTTCTAAAAGCATACTCATCCCGCTTCCTAAAGGAAAGAAAAAACGTACACAAGCCTTCGGAAGAACGGCTAACCCGTTTTCTTTCGTAAAAAGAAAAGGGAAGTAGGTACGTATACTATACCCGTATAATCCCATCTTCGAAAACTTTTTGCTTCAGCATCAAGACAACTCTTTTGACAAAGCAAACTCTCGCAGCAATAAGATTCGTCTAAAAAACGCTAACGGCATAGCCCAACCGTTACAAAAATAGTCTTGAAAACTCTACGTCGTCTCTCGTCGCAAACTCGCGACTAGAAACGTGAACCAACGTCAGACTAATAGCACGACGGTGAACTACGAAAATAACGAAATAACCTTCGGTAAAACTCCATAAGTAGTTCGAAGCAGCTTTTGTCCAAAGGTCGAAATCATAGCGGAAACATCTCCCGTGAAATCCACGGAAACATCGCTACTTTAACAATCTGCGATTTTCTATCTCCATGAAACCGGTCATCCATTACTTTCGAATAACAAGAACATTTTAAAACAAAACAGCCTATGGAAAAAACATGATCGGTCTCATGCAAAACGATTTCGCAGTACGCAAAAGTGAATGAGGAAAACATAATCCGTGGTCGCGAATATCGCAAGTAATTTGTGAGAAACGCTCTCCGGTTACCTTTGCGAAAACCCTCTTACATCACTTTTACGAAAAATCCTCTGTATGGTCGAGTCAATTCATACAAAGCATCTTTCGTAAAATAAACATAATGGGTCCAACGGGTAACTGACAGTTTTCGCTCCACAAGGTTTCTGGCTCCTGCTTTCACTCCCTGCGGTTACGTCCGAGCAGGGAATAATCACGCAGACGAACCCGCACGTGTCCTGCGTCGATCCCTTAAACTTTGTCCCCCTCGGATAAAATGAAACGATTTTCATGCAACAAAAAAATTTTTATACGAACCATTCATCGTATAACTGAGACCTAAAGTGCAAGATCGTTTCTAAAAGCCATCAACCATAACTCAGAAAACTCCGCTATGCTTGGCATGTCTATCTCGGCAAACGCTATTTGGCCCTCGGCCAACTATGCCCTTCCGTAAAGCCCGGACCTGAATTCGGCATCCCCATTAAGGACAATCGTAAACTAACATGACCTTAATAAGGGTCATGGTCTGATCATTTACCAAACAACTTCCTTGGCGATTCGGCTGAATCTAGCCTCCATGCCAATCCAAAGCTACTGAGCGACCACCGCTCCAATCATTTAACGGCTAAAAACAACAATCCACGATTTGTTCATAGAACGCCAAGTGACTATTACGCAAGCAATTTGTCGCATAACCCTGAATCGGAAATCATACGATAAACTCTTCACACCAAAACTCAGTCCTAACAACCATATGGTTAACGGAAGATTTAAACTCATTGTCAATCGATTAAGTTCTATACGCCCCGTAAACACGGCATGAAAAGAAACACTCGTGACAAGGCTCCAAGAGTTATACGAGTCATCCTTAATATATACAAACAAATCCCGGAAGGTCAACACTTCACGAAGCACTGTGAATGTAGACGCTTCTCCCTGGGTCGAACTTACGCGACCTCTTGGTCGTGCGTCTAAACCGAAACAACAGTTTCTGGCTGCGAACATTCGCAAAACATCTCCAAAGCCCGCGAACATTTCAACCATGAAATGCGGCACAAGGGAAACTCGACCTTCAGCACTGCGAGACGTCGCTAACGCTCGAAGGACATTCTTTTCCTCAAAACGTTCCAGACGAAATCCTCGTCTCTAGAAATCAAAACATACAAACACACCTCTAAACGGTAACATGCCTCTAAACTGGCATCATTTCGTTGTTGATGATCACAACAAACGAACTCTAACGTCCTAAACAGACAAATAGCCGCCCTTCAAGGGGTAGGCTCTCTTGCATCCGACAAGGATAAACATAGCGCGCTATACAAGAAATCCAAATTTTGGTTTAGCTCTTCGTAAAGGAAGTAGCTCGACTCACGCCCAGACAAATCATATAAGCCGACAACAATTCGCGGATTTTAAACGGTACGAGTCAGGTTAAAATCGCAAACAGGCAAAACGAAAGCCGATTTGTCATCGCAAAGCCTCAGTCCGAGAGTAAACCTAGGTCTTGCCCTAAACCCAGCCACGCTGGATCTTGACATCTCACAGACATAGTATGGTATACGAGATCCAAAAATTTGTCTCTTCACTTAAGCCTATTCGTTTCACGAACTTTTCGCGTAAATCAGTAAACCGCGGAAAATCTCGCTTTATGCAAACAATAGGTACGGTGATCATCAGGGAACTAGGAATGAGACGACAACTCACACCCTCTTTCTCATACTTCAAAAAAACTGAAGTTCATATATAATCGAAAAACAAATACATCAAAAGCATCATGCTCGAAAGTCTCTCATGACACATAACCAGACCATATAAGTCTCGCTGGAAAACAGATCACAAGGGTCTTAAACTCCAAAACGAACTACGAAAGGCTTGATCCCTACAACAAGGGTACGTAGGCAGCCTTCGAAAGGCGCAGCCCCAATCTTACCACTTTCAACGGAGCCTTTCAACCATTAATTCCGCCTATCTTACCTGACATGTCTTATCGCTCGCAAGAACATCACAAAGGTTCTAACGAGCTGGGGGGCTAACTGTTGGTGTCAAAATCGGTCACGACGGAATCAATGACTGAAAGTCTCTAGAAAGTATTTCTTGAAACAAAAAGTCTCGGATAATTTGAAAAGAAGTTATACGAAATTTTCTCAAATTAGAATATCCACTCTCTGTGAGATCGGAAGACTACGGACGTGCGCGGACGAGAGTCCCCGGAAAGATCGGTCCGCTCGCCCAAGGACATCAAGATTCGATCACCACAAAAACCCTAAACACAAAAGAATCTGCCTCGAAACTTCGAAGAGGTCGTTCTCTCAAACCGTGAGGAACCAGAAAACGATCAAGATATCAAATCGAAGCCCTCGCCGAGATCTTCAGCCTGGCGCCGGCGGCACGCGCCACACGGGCCGGCCTGGCGCCGGCGGCACCCCGGCCTGGCGCCGGCGGCACCCGTCACGCGCGCCGGCCTGGTGCCGGCGGCACCCCGGCCTGGCGCCGGCGGCACCCGTCACGCGCGCCGGCCTGGTGCCGGCGGCACCCCGGCCTGGCGCCGGCGGCACCCGTCACGCGGGCCGGCCTGGCGCCGGCGGCACCCCGGACTGGCGCTGGCGGCACCCGTCACGCGGGCCGGCCTGGCGCCGGTGGCACCCCGGCCTGGCGCCGGCGGCACCCGTCACGCGGGCCGGCCTGGCGCCGGCGGCACCCGTTACGCGGGCCGGCCTGGCGCCGGCGGCACCCCGGCCTGGCACCGGTCGACAGCACTCGTCCTGGTCTCGGTCCCATCTTGGCTTGTTTGGATCAATCATCGTGAGCTTGGGACGATCACGGCTACAGAAAAAACATCCTTCGACTCGATTGGAATCGTCCTCGATGTTTTACGACAAAAACTAGAAGGATTGGATTTCTCGTAGAAGATATCGTATAAAACAAGGTCGATTAACTTGAACATCGATCCTTTAGGCTATACGGTTTATTTTACGAGAAAAATAGTCTTTCCGAGAAATCGTATAAAACGTTCAACGACTTAAGACAAGTCCGCGGACTTACTTACGATTTTAAGAATTCAGGCCCAATCAGGCTATGACGGTTTATCCGATTTCCCGAACATCGGATAAACATCAAGTCATCGAAAACTCGAGGATAATTACGAAGATCGACGAAAATGGAATACTTCCTGAAGAGATAAGCTTGGGCCCAAAGGCGAGGTCCATCATCTTAAGGCAAACCGACCTAGGAGTGAGTATATAAGGAGAGCAAGAGCAGAGGAGAGGAAGATCCGAAAATCTTAGATTGGAGACCTAGAGAACTCCTGTTAGCTGATAGAACTTAGAATTTAGGCGGTTAGACTAGCAAGGCAGGCCCTAGAACGTCTGGCCACCTCCTGCTCGCAAATTTCCACTCCTCTCGGAAGGATCGGAAAATTCTTCTACTTAAGAGCTCCGCACATAGAAACCCTAGGCGTTATCTTTGACATGCCTGTTTCTATGACAAACGCTCATACTAGACGAACCCGCCCAGACGGTTCGATCTCTTGTTCAATTACACCTAAACTGAACTACGTCCGACTTGATCCTCGAAAGGGGTACGTAGGCAGCCTTTCTTAAGGTCCAGTCCCAAATCTTAACAAAACCTTTTCCGCATTTATTCGATCACTTGTCGTTGGCTGTCGCAGAGAATCCGGACCTTCAGGGAAAGTCGGGTTAACTTGGCTTTCCTCCGCAATCTTATTCATTAAAATTGACGGTGTGAATTTTGGTTCCCACATTTACCAGCTTATTACTTTCTCCCCCTAATCCGTGTACCTGGCCTCAAACTGATCACCCATATTTGGCTCAAGGTACTTAATAATCGTTGGAGAATCATATTCAATATATATCCCCATCCTCCTTTTGAGGTCCTATCTTAGTTCTCTGTGGTGGAGTAATTTGTATATAGACGGCACATCCAATTGTCTTACGATTAGAAGCTAAATTGCAAAGTTAAACCGTTAAGGTATCTACAACATATATATATAGTTTAATAACTTGGAGTTAATGTTAGACATAGCGGCTACTTTCAGAAATAGAGAGGGTAGAGATGAGAAATAAGAAATAAGCTACCAACTTATAAAATCTTCCACAATTTGTGACCAATTCTCTTCAGGATCATCAAGTATTGACCTCACATCAACCTGCATCTCAAATAACAGGAAACTAATCACTTAGAGGTCGAAGGAAAAAATGCAGAACAATATGAATTGTTAACGGTTCAGATAGAAGTTGGCTAGAAATATTATAATTTACAAGTAAAAATAATTGATAACCGATAAAGACTTAATTACCCGGCAAAAAACCGAAAATATGGGGAGGGATACTCTGTTACATTTGCAAACTACCTTAGTAAGAAATGAATTCGCCAACCAGCAAAAAGAATCAAAACCTCATACTTCTTGTTCACTTTAAGAAGGCGCACAGCAAGGAATTGAATGAAAGCACCAGAAAAAGGCGGATTGTCTTTAAGACTGAGAACTTCGCCGAAAGTGGAATTCATAAGAAACTCAATCTCTTCAGCGTCAAGGGAGAATAGATCTAGTGATATAGGAGGAGACATGATTTCTAGTACAAATGTGTGAAGGAACAGTGAGGAAATTGTAAAGCAATAAAGAGAGAACCAAATGATAAGAGATGAAAATTTCAGAAAGAAAGGTCGCATGATTTTATGAAGAAAGGTAACAGACAGATTTTAATGGATTATGTCATATCGAAAAGGCACCATCAATGCCATAGCTCATATTCACTTCAGTTAATAACACATTCACGTACAGGATACAGACCTCAGAAACAGTTGGAGCAGCAGCATGCGTAGAGTAGTGTATAGGGGTGTTTTTGTCTGAAAAATATTATCCTAAAACTGATGGTAGATCGCCAATATGAGTGCTCGTTTTGCCTATGGGCGCCAATTATCTCTTTTCAAGTAAACTAGAGTTGCATCATACAAGAATAAATTTTTGGCCGGCCCTGCCTTAAACTTGAGATTCTGTTTTTGATAGTGAACTGATCTCTTTGATAACCACATCAGCAGAGGAGAAGTAGTTCATGTGCAACTTTGGCTCCAACGGACTACATAGTCAAGAAAGCTTCAATTTTCTGTTTCCTTTTCCATTGATTGTGTTCATCTTTGAAAGCATAAACTTCAGTGGCCTGTAATTTTTTCTTTTGTTGATAATCAATATAAAATTTTAGAAAAAGAACTAATTCATCTGCAGCCTGTTATTTCTTTTCCTCCATAGGAAGTGGAGAGTTGCAACTGATAAGGTTTGTTTGAAAGACGTGTTGATCGACACTAGTATCTATCGATATTCGTTCCGTATCGGATATGAAAGTATGGATATGGTTCAAACATGTAGACTCACAGTGAGAGCGGGAGATCTTACAATTGCATTCGACTTCTAGGATTGATCATCACGTATACTTAACACATATATCATAATTTTGATTACCTAAACCTGAAGTCTAGCTTCTTTCTTATATGTTCATCATCCATGTCTATCTTGTTTACTGTTCGAATAATTATTTACTGTTTTGATATTTATTTTCCTAGCTTAATCTTACGTTTGACCTGATCTATTGTGTGCTCCGCTCCCTGTGAATTCGATTTCTAAGTACTAAAACTAATCTCTTATTTGAGATAATTGGCTCTAGGGTTAATTTGAGCTGCATCGTAACCACATCTGCATTTATCTAATCAAGTTATAAACTTACCCAGTAGAGAACTTTGATCTCTTAAGATTTCCCAACCCCCATTCCAAGCCATCTGAAGATTTTGTAATGGTTAAGCTTGAGAGATAGAAGATTAGTTGAAGTACTCCTCTCATCTGGTTCGAGGAATAATCCATGAGCCATTTTCCAGGAGTTTGCTAAGGTTGACTCTTAAGGATAGGGAAACACGAGGAACCCTTGATATCAAGGAACAAACGAAAGTTACCAAATAGAGACCAGTTCTTGGACTATAAATAGCATGTCTCACCATTCCCAACAGGTTGTTTGATCTAGAGAAAGCAGTGGACCGGTAATACAACAACCTATTTGCAAACCAAAAGTGTTTATTCTTTGAGTTTATAAACCATAAGTTGTTTGTTTCCCAGCAAAATCTCATCTCTGAACCAAGATGATCAAATTGAGTCCTGATAAAAAAAGAACAACCAAATAATTTTCATAGCACAAGTTCCAAGTCATTAGATCCCTCAAGCGTAATCCACCCTCTTCTTTTCTCTTACAACAAGGGTTCTATGAAACTTTTGCTGCAGCATCCAGATTATACCTTTCCAAAAGAACTTAGAGCACATCAAATCAATTACTAAACTACATGGAAGATGAAGGTTCTGGTCAGGAAGTTTGTGATTCCATTTATAACAAAAGAAAGTATCTGCATTTGAAAAGCTCATGGTTGTCCAAGATTGAAGCTTCCCTTTTAATTGATTGTAGAAATGGGGCACACTGAGCATGGATGTCACAGACTATAAGCACACCAGTTGAGTTCTGTCTGAACCTTCAGACCATGGATGTCTTGATCAAACATGCCTGCTTCAAAACAAGTTTTATCAATTTTCATTTCTAAGCCAATCCTTTCCTTAAAGTCCTTTAAAACTCGCAGAACATTCTAAATTGAAGAGGGATCACCATATATGAAAATCATGTCAACAAAACAAAGATGAGTTAGTTTTGTCTTCCCACATCTATGATGATATTTTAATAATCCCTATCCAATGCTAGACAAAGACAGTTCATCACCAGAACAAAATAATGTAAAGGGAAAGATGATTTCCTTAACGGATTCTCCGACGCCATTTGAAGTAGCTATATGTTGAGCCACTGAGTCCAACAGAGAAATAAGTAGTACAAACACATGCTTCAATTCAACAAATTCACATTTCAGGGATACTGAAACTACGTAGACAATTAAAAAAAAAGGTCGAATATGACTGTATCAGAAGCCTTTGCAATATTCACTTTTATAGTGATCTTATCTGCTCCCCCTTTCCTCTCATAGCCACGAGAAATTTATGATGCAAGAAAGGAATTCTATATAAACAGTCTCCCTTGAACATATGTTTTTTGGTTTGACAGAATGATCCGCGGCAGTATAGGTTTTAACAGCTTTTTAAACAATCTTAAGATAAACGTCACTTTGTTATCGATTTTTTTTTCCTTTTTGGTTGTTCCTTAGAAAAGTTACTTAAGTGGCTCAACTTAAGTATTGCAATAATCTTATTAGGAAGGAAATCATATTGTCATAAGTGTTGGACCCAATTTCGGTCACCTTAAGACATTTATGGACCGAGAGGTCTTAAGCCCATATCGATAATGCTCGATAGCAGCAGCGACATCGTGGAGGTCGAGATGGTGACTCCGAGATCTAAGGATTGGTTAAGGAGATCGCAGAGATAGATAAGCAGATCGAGGAGTCTAAGAACTATAAAGGGGGACTTAGAGACGACGAGCGAGACAAGTGGAAAATCCTAGAGAGAGCACACTACTCACATCGAACTCATTTTACTTCCTTTAGTTCGCTTCGTTCATCGACCTCGTTGTAGTTATCGATCTCGTTTCACTCATTGTAATCGATCTCTTCTAATCAATAAAGTCCATTTTAGTCAACTGTTATCTGATTACATCATTGTGTTCTAAGGATTTTGTTGCCTACATCCTTTAAATTCTCCAGTTTACATCTCAAACACTATAAAATACTTAGTGTAGATTTTAGGATCTACATTTTGGCGCTGACTGTGGGGAAGATAAACGAAAAATATAATTGCTAAGAACTCGATCTATGATTTCTTAGCACGATTATGGATCCTAGCCAAACTGGAAACTCTCAACAGAGAGCAATCGATGTCGATCCCACTGAGACCGAAACGAGGAACGACACACTCACCGGGGCTACGAACACCAGTGGAGCCGACGACCCGATCCAAACACAGCAAACTCCTCTAATAGGAGCTTTGAATCCCGACCGAACTGAATCACGAGTTTGGAATCGCTCTGAAAGACCGCCCTTCGATGATCCATCAACCCGGATCCAATCAACAAGGCCGATATCTCCTGCACCCCTAGCTCCGACCAGGGAAGAAGTAACCGAGCTCCGAGGGATGGTCGCACCTCTCATAGAAAAAGCACGAGATCAAGAGATTGCTCATCGAACGATGGCGAATCGGCTAGAACAAGCCAAAAGAGAACTCGCCGAACATCGGGCCAACGCTCGAGAAGAGACCAGATCTCGATCAAACCCCCTGGGTCATACCCCGATCTCTAAGAGCGTCGGAGTTTTCGGCACTTCTGACTTCTCGAATGCACGATCCGGGCGCTATGCCGGAGAAAACTCACAGCAACGCCTCCAATCAGGTACGACCTATCGGAATTTGAGCTATAACAACGTGATCAAATATCTCCCAGGAGCGCAAGGTTCACCTAACATACCACTTCAAACCCAAGGCAGACCCGAAGGAGTTCGAATCGAAATTCTACCTCCGAGACGACGGGAATCCGACGATCAGTTCCCAAACTCGGAAAGAGTCTTTCAACGAGCCACCGATTCGAGTCGAACTAGGCAAGACATCGAACGACTGCCTCGTGAGTTCGCAGATCAAATCCCACCACGGGAAGATCAAAGAACAGGAAATGAGGCCGGAACGTTCCAGAAGTACATCAAAGGAACGATGCCGAACTCAGGAGAATCCATGCCATCATGCATATGGAAACAAGCTCGGCACCTGATATTGATCTCACCATCGAGAGACTCGAAGGACCCCCTTCACAAATCGAATCGCTAACGTGCGGTTGAATAGCATCGGGAAAATAAAATTCCCGGAATACTCTGGGAACTCCGACCCAAAAGCCCATGTGCGAGCTTTCCGGCTCGCGATATCAAGGGCACACCTGACCAACGACAAAAAGCAGGCAGGATACTGTCGCTTTTTCGCCGAAAACCTTACTGGACCCGCCCTAGAATGGTTCGCTGGATTAGTGGAGAATTCGATAGATAACTTCACACAATTGGTGTCAGCATTTATTAAGCAATACTCTGTATTCATAGAAACAAAAGCCATCATAGCCGATCTATGGAATCTCAAAAAAGCAGCCTTCGAACCGCTAAGAGCATACATAAAAAAATTCAGAGAAATTAAAACTAAAATCTCGAATATGAAGGAAGGAGTAGCCCTTGCAGCCTTGGAAAATGGTGTATGGTTTTCGTCTAAATTCAAAGAGGAAATGGCCGTCAGAGCTCCGACCTCGTTAGACGACGCTTTACACCGAGCATCTTACTTTGCCGCTTACGAAGAGGAGATCGCTCCTTTGAAAGAACAATTCCAAGCAAGCAAGAATAACGCTACCAAGAAACGTCAGGCTACCAAAGAGCAACCTACACAGGGACATCAATCCGATGCCATAGGTAACTCCGCGCAGAACCGGTCATCCACCTTCGACCCTAGAAAATTCTGCACCTTCCATAAACGGAAGGGTCATTCTACTGAAGAATGCCAAGCAGTACTCCGCAACAAAGAGATAAACGACGAAGATGGCGAAAGCCCTCAAGAAGAAGAAACGCCTTCAACTCCGAAAAATAACGAGAAAACAAAGACAACTTCTAACAAAAGAGCTCGCGATTCCGAAAACAAACCTCCGAGTTCACCTCCACCAGCCCCCAAGAAACGTGTCGACATGATATCATGGGGGGATAGGCGTAAAGACGAAGAACAGGTCGCACCTCGAACAGAGGGAACAGTAAGCATCAGCGTTACGATATCTATCCAGAACCCCGACGATCGCAACGAACCCTATTTTACTCAAAGATGCCAGATGAAAGAGACTCAACTAGCATGTAAAGTCCAAACATTTCGGCAACAGCTTGAAAAACTCATAAAACCGAAATACAAGAAGCAGAAAAAGTGATAGACCATATATTTGACCCGATTTTACCCCTGATATCTGAGTGTTTTAGGATATATCTAGTATGTTTTGGAGTCTTTTTAGCATATTTTCAGGTTCAGGAGCATTTGGAAGAAAGATGATGTTTCAGTCGATCGGAGGGAAACCAAGTAAACCTAGTTTCCCCTAAAGGTCACGGCTATCTGCTGGGCCACACACAACACAATCAATATGACGAAAATATTAAGGTATAAAATCGTAAGAGAAAAAGAAGAGAGCAAAAGGATCTTATTTCCGAATCGGCGTTTGAGCGTGAACAACAGGTAAGAGCCTTGGCTACGAGAGCTGTCGGCGAGTTTGCTAGTCTAGCAACTTAAGTTCTAACCTAGTTGAGTCGCAGGTTGATAGTAAAAACGGAAAAATGCCTAATTTGCTCTAAATGCTAAATTTGCTCTGAGAAAGCTCTCTCTTTGCTCCGAGAAAGCTCTCTCTTTGCTCCTCGCCTCAAGCTCTTCTTATATACTTCTTCTAGGTCGGTTTACCTCTCTTTTCGGGCCGGATTCGTCGCAAGTCGGGCTTTTCCATATCTCCTTCATAATTATTTTTCGGAAACTTAACATTTATCTTCGCGGAAATTTAACATTTATCTTCGCAGAAATTTAACATTTATCTCTTTCCGCGAAGGAGATAAACCGTCATCCTAATCTTTGGGCTCAAGTCTCTTAGGATCGTAAGTGAGCCGTCGTCCGCAATTCAGACCCTCTTTGGGCCGTATTGAGATTTAAGCGTTTTTACTTGCGAAGTGTCCGTTGGCATAGGTACAATCCTTCTAACGGAACCTCGTCTCTTCGCATAGCCGAGAGGTTGATGTTGAATTAATCATAACCCATCCTATCACGAAGAGTGGGAAACCATTTGAGAGACCTAACCTCCCCAATTTCCCGAAAACTTTTGAAGATAACTCTAGACAAAAAATCGGTGTTATATCCGTGGACCTGAGGATCGAGTTACGGAAACTTTGGACGAGGATACATAGTCACGGGATAAAACTGGGTTCAGGAACAATCGCCGATAGGTTGGTCGTGCTCACTGGGCGAGTTCCTCTGTGCCTTGGCCGAGCTCGCCTGGCGAGCTGACCCATGACGAGGTTGTACTGGCCGGGCGAGCTGACCCATGTCATGGTCGAGCTCGCCGGCGAGCTGACCCATGTCATGGTCGACCTCGCCAGCGAGCTGACCCATGATGCGGTCGTGCTCGCCGGGCGAGCTGACTTATACCATGGTCATGCTCGCCGGTGAGTAGACCCGCAGCACAGTCGTACTCGCACGGCGAGCTGACCCGCGCCTCGGTCTAGCTCGCTGGCGAGCTGCTCTTCACTATGGTCGAGCTCGCCGGCGAGCTGGCCCGCGCTCGCCGGGCGAGCTCACCCTTGTCATGGTCGAGCTCGCCGGCGAGCTGGCCCGTGCTCGCCGGCGAGCTGGCCCGCGCTCGCCGGGTGAGCTCTCCCTTGTCTCGTTCGAGCTTGCCGAGCAAGCTCACCCTTGTCATGGGAGAGCTTGCCGGCGAGCTGGCCCGCGCTCGCCGGACGAGCTCTACCTTGTCCGGTCGTGCTCGCCGGCGAGTCGACCCGCGCTCGCCGGGCGAGCTCACTCTTGTCTTGGGCGATCTCGCCGGCGAGGTGGCCCGTGCTCACCGGGCGAGCTCACCCCTACTATGGTTGAGCTCGCCGGCGAGCTGACCCGCGCTTGCTGGGCGAGCTGTCCCGTGCTCGCCGGGCGAGCTGACCCGTGCTTCGGTCATGCTCGCCGGCGAGTAGACCCGTGCTTGTCGGGTGATCCGTTTCGGTTATTCGTTTTCTCGGTTTTTTGAAGCTTTGACCGAGATTTGGCTTTTTCCGAGTGTTTTCGGGTATCGATTCCGTCGTGACCGATTTTGACCCCAACAGTTAGCCCCCCCAGCTAGCTAGGTTCCGTGGTGTTTTGGTAACAGGTCCTAGCATGCGGTATAGCCTGTGAGGAAGGTGTAAAGACGTAATCATTTGCCGAAAGCCGAGAGTAAATAGTAAATCTCTTTTATTGCTTTATATAGGTGGAGTAAGTTTTTAATCATTCAAAACTTACTCCTCACTAGAACTTACCTCTAAGATAGGCATCTCCTTTTTCTTTCTCTCCTTGCTTTTTTTTAAAAAAATGTCTTCAAGCAAAGGATCTTCACATAGGCACTCTTCCTCTCATTCGTCTTCGGATGAATCTTCTGCTAACGAGGTGATCGCTCCGAAGGAAGAGTTTGGAGTCGATGAAGACGCAAAGGACGCGTACTCGAAGTGCGACGGAGCTCCATCGATCTCGAGCCGTCTCCCAGCCCCTTGACGTTCCGTATGACGTGGAACCGGTCGCTGATGTCTTGCCTACTCAGAGGCGGAGAAACAGGTATCGGAAAGGAAAAGGAGTTGCTTCTGAAACCGTCTCGGGAGATCCTCCGCTGCCAGGATGGAAACCTAGTTTCACTCCAGGGTAAAAGAGCGGAGCCAACGAGGTTCCCCTTCCTAGCGATTTTTTTGCTGACCTCCCTCCCGGTTTTACTACTCATGAGTCGCTGAATGAAGAGTCGAGGAGGAAAGTGGTCGCTGAAGGTTCTCGTTTAATCAACGAGGTTTATCCTTTGAACTTTGATCTGAATTTTGATATATATATATATATATATTAATCTTAAGCTCATGCAGGGGATGAGGGTGTTTAATGCGGCGCTCGACGGGAGTTTCCGGGAGTCACGCATCTCTCACTTTAAAGCCGAGGAGGCTTTGAGGGAACTCTTTCGGTTTCGGAAGGAAGTCGAGGAGCAGAGCCAGAGACAGGCTGAGCTCCATTCTCGGGCCCTTGTTCGCGCGGAGAGGAAAGGAAAGAGGACGATTGTCGCCGAGATGAAGTGGAGGGCCGCTTTGTTTGCGACCGAATTCGAGAGTTTTAAGGATGCTCAGGAATTCGTAGGCGATTTTCGCGAGTGCCGTGGCTCGGTTGCCACCCTCTACAAGTCGCAGAACCAGGAGTTCTCCTTTCCTGCCGAGGTCGCTGAGATGTCGGGCCTTATGAACGGGTGTGCCCATGCTGAATCCCTGGTTCCTCCGATTGAAGGAAGGGTCCGACAGCTTTGGGATCCTATTGAGGTCTCGGAGGACACGGCGGAAGCGGGAGCCGGTGTTGGCGATGAAGGTGCCGGAGTTACGGACGGAGAGGGAGAGGTCGATCAGCCTGCGAACTCGTTTGGCATTTCGATGTCTGGGTATCTAGATTTCGACTATTGAAGATCGTTGGGATAGATTTCCCTTATCCTTTATTTGTATTGTTGAGTTTTTAGGCCGAGTGTGGCCTGTTTATATGAGTGTGCTATGGCCTTACAGGGCCATTTGACTTTATTTGTGGGACTGGCCTTTGGTGGCTTTTGAATCCCAGCCGTTTTGCGGCTTTTATATATATGACGAATATTTTTATCATCCTGTGATTTTTAGTTTATACTTCTGTCAAGTGTTTGAGGGAAAGATACGAGTAGTCACTTTGTATCTTAACTCTTAGTTTTTCGTCCTGTTTGTTTGCTCTTATAAGGACGAGGGTATTCGGAAACGTTTAGGAGTTTCACGAAGTTTCGTGAGCGTTTGGACGATGAGACATGTTTTACGATCTCGTATCAGTTCTGATATCATGCCTTGAGATGTTATGGGCCAGTAGGACTGGGCTTAGGGCAAGACCAAGGTTTACTTTCGGCACTAAGGCTATGCGATGACTAATCGGCTTTCGTTTTGCCTGTTGGCGATTTCTACCTGGTTCTTTCCGTTTTAAAGTCCGCGGCTTGATGCCGGCTTATACGACTTGAATAGGAAGAACCGAGCAGCTTCCAAAGGGAGAACTTGTGTAAAGAGAAGGGAGAGAAGAATTTTTTTCTTTTTTCTTTGGAAGTGTTGTGGAGATGAGTGAGTAAAGAATTTGAAAACTTACTCCACATACTTATAGAAAAGGAGATTTACTATTCAACCTGCGGAGTTTCGGACATTGGATAGTGCCTAACTTACCTAGCACACTTACCTCGCTCGCAATAATATCATAATTCTAACGAGCTGGGGGGGGGGGGGCTAACTGTTGGGGTCAAAATCGGGCACGACAAAATCTTACGTCAGAAACTGTTGGGGTCAAAATCGGTCAAAGACGCAATCAACGCCCGAAAGTCCTTGGAAGGAATCAAGTGACAAATAAAACCAAGAAAAACTAGTTAGAATTATGATCGCATCGTAGTCCCGGACACCAGCAGGAGCGGCCACGGCCTAGCCCCGGGCGCCGGCGCGAGCACGCCCGGCCTGGCCTCAGGCGCCGGCGCCGGCTCGCCCATGCTGGTCCCGGGAGCCGGCGCCAGCTCGCCCGCGCTGGTCCCAGGTTCCAGCTCGCCCGTGCTGGTCCCAGGCGCCGGCGCCGGCTCGCCCGTGCCGGCCCGGGTGCCAGCGCTAGCTCGCCCGCACTGGTCTCGGGCGCCGGCACCAGCTCTCCCGTGCTAGTCCTGGGCGCCGGCGCCGGCTCGCCCGTGCTGGTCCCGTGCGCAGGCACCGGCTCGTCCGTGCTGGCCACGGGTGCTGTTGCGAGCATCCGTGTCCAGGTCCCGAGCGCCTGCGTGCGGACTACTCGACAGGTGCGACCTTTTACCCGCAAAACCGTCTCGACAACTAGTCCAATTCCGCGTTTTGCATCGTTGCTCGAAGACTCGCCGTTCAATTCCTTGAAGACATGAAACCTAAGAACCCCATTTCGTTTTGGTCGGAATAAATCGGGAAGGCTTCGGAAGACCACCAAAGGTTCGGTTGACGAATGGATTTCGATTCATCTTATAAAACGATCACGGTTATTTTAAAAACACCAGTCATCTCGACTATACGAGGAGTTGGGGTTCCTTCGGCAAAACAAGTACCATAACAGGCTAGTTTCTCATGAAATCGTAAAAAGTCCACAGTCAAAACAACGGCCCTAGAAGGCCCGAACGCGACCAAGCGGCCCACTTACGACTTTCCAGAGGATCAAGTCAAAATGGACATGACGGCCCATGTTTATCTTTACATAAAGAGATAAATGTCAAGTTTCCCGAAGATAAATGTCAGGTTTCCCGAAGATAAATGTCAAGTTTCCCGATAAACATGAAGATCGACGAAAATGGAAGAAGCCCGATTCGCGATAGATTCGGCCCAAAGGAGGAATAGACCGTCCTAAGAGGAGTATATAAAGAGAGCTTGGGGCGAGGAGCAAGAGGAGAACTTGGGAGAGCAATCTTAGCAGCAACATAGCACTTAGAGCAACTTAGGCATTTTTTCCGTTTTAACTAGCGAGCTGCGACTCAACTAGGTTAGATTTAGGCGGCTGGACTAACGAACTCATCGACAGCTCTTGTAGCCGATCTCTTTCCTGTTGTTCACGCTTAAACACGAATTCGGAAATAAGATCTTTTGCTCTATCTTTTGTTCTTACGGTTTTTACATTCCCATTTATTATATATTGATTGTGTCGTGTGTGGCCCAGCAGATAACCGGGACCTTCAGGGATGGCTAGATTTACTTGGCTTTCCTCTGATCAACAAAACTTGACGGTGTGAATTTCGGTTCCCACAGTTTGGCACTAGAAGGAGGGTGGGTACGGATCTATCTCAATCGCAACCACACACACTCGGTCTGATATGGCGACCAACGCTGACAACCCGCAAACGCACGACGGAACTCCCGTCGATGCCAACGCTACCAACACTCCAGCTGGAAATGTATCAAAGGTTGCTGCCAACACCACGATACTGGACCAGATGAAAGAAATGTTCGCCTCCGCTCAGAAACAGGCGGACGAACAAGGAAAACTCGTGGCCTCTCTCGCAAAACAGGTGGAAACCTTAACGGCGAAGGCCAAGTGCAAGGCCCCGCGAGGGATCACAAGAGCCCGCAGCGGCAGAAGACTCGATTTCGAGACTCCGGGCGATCGAGCTGCACGCGCGGACAAGACTTCCTCAGGCCAAAACCCTGACGAATCTCTCCAACCGGGTGCGCAACCGATTACGGAAAATCTTCCACCTCCCGCTGGGGACAACGAAGAAAACGACGTCGAACGAATCGACTTGGACATTAGCGACCGATCCGATCATTCGGACGATAACGCTGACGTTCATCCTAGAAGGGGAAGACGTCCAAGGTGAACATAACTACGCCATCAACTCGGAGCAGGGCAAAACCTCCGGACACACCTGGACCAGGAACCAGTACAAGGATAATTCCTACTGTGAGTTCCACGACACCAGAGGTCACTCCACCGCGAACTGCAAGGTTCTCGGCGCGAGGCTCGCCGCAAAACTCCTCGCCGGCAAACTGTCGAAGGTTAAGAGTATAAAAAACCATCTCCTGGAGTCCAACCGCCCAAAAACCAACAAGACCGTGTCCGAGAACCACGCGCCTGAAACTCAATCGAGTGAGAATCGCGGAAGGAGACAGGACGACAAGGGGAACAACAGCAGTCGCCAGGGGATAAATATGATTATCGGAGGGTCGCAGTTCTATCAAGACTCGGTCTCGTCGATCAAAGCCTACAGGAAAAAATCCGAGACAAGTTCCAACTGGCTTCCGGAAAGCAACACTCCCAACCACACGATCGTTTTCGAGGAACAAGAAACTGTTGGAATCGACAAACCTCATTACGATCCTCTAGTTATTGACCTGGTGATCCAGGATCTCGAAGTCGGCCGCATCCTTGTTGATACAGGAAGTACGGTCAACATCATCTTCCGCGACACCCTCTATAGGATGAACATCCCACTTAGGGAAGTCATCCCAGAGCCAAAACATTTGAATTGGTTTTCGGGCGTCACCTCCATGACCCTCGGGAGCATCAAGCTCCCGGTCGTGGCTAAGGAAGTGACAAAGATCGTCGAGTTCGCAGTAGTCGATAACCCGGCCATCTACAATGCAATCATGGGAACCCCTTGGATCAACTCCATGAAGGCAGTACCGTCTACATATCACCTCGACATCAAATTTCTGACTCCAACCGGAACCGCAGTAATCTGGGGGAGTCAAAAACAGTCGAGACTCTGCTTCCTAGCCGAGCACAAACTGCGAAAAGATCGGAACACCCCTGCGGCTAACCCGAAACGAGCAAAGGAATCACATAACATTCCTGAAAACTCGAAAAAGATGATCCATAATCATCCAAACAGGCAACGATTCAAGACAGCGACAAAGTCTCCGAGTCCATCGCCGTAAAAGCAGACAACTCAACCCCCGCACAGACCACCGATCCGGCTAGTACGATCGGAATGGCAACACCCGGGGAGTAAAAACGTCCGCAGCAACAATCAAAACTACGAGATGCCTTGATCCTCGAAAGAGGTAAGTAGGCAGTTCGTCGAAACCCGGCGATTTCAGCTATCCCCCTCACCAAAAAGGGGGGGGGGAGTGGGTACGTATACTCCTATACTCCCACAAAGACGTGAAATATCCGCACATGTATTCGAAATTTTTGAAACTTTTTCAATAAAATTCTTTCTATCGAACTTTCAATGCGTACTTAATAAAGTAACGCATAAAATCTTCGGAAAAACGAAAATCACATCTTCGGGGAAACCAAGACGTCGCAATTTCCCAAAGGTATCAAAATCGCATCATCCGTCAAAACAGTCCACCTGCGACTTTAAAAGAAAACAAACGTCCGTTGATTGGCCCCGACGGACGAACACAGAAACATTTCACTAATACAAATCCGTAGTCAGACCTTTTCGCAAGAATAAGGTCCTCTTACATCCGACAAGAATATCATAGCGCGCTATACAAGAAAACTCGAAATTTTAGTTTAGCACTCCGGATATTCTCTGGAGATAGCTCGATTCTTACTACACAAGTCGCATAAGCCGGCGCCAAGTCGCGGACTTTATTAAGGAAGAAATCACTAACAGGCAAAACGAAAGCCGATCAGTCATCGCATAGCCTTAAAGCTGAGAGTAAGCCTAGGTCTTGCCCTGAACCCAGCCTTGCTGGATCTTAACATCTCACAGACATAGTATCAACACCAGATACGAGATCCATAAACATGTCTCTCATCGCTAACACCTAAAACACTCGCTACAAAGTAGTATACGGACCTAGCGACAAAATAAGAGTTAGAATACGAAGTGACTACTCGAATTCTACCCTCTACACATAATATATATTTAAGCCGTGGAAACGGAAGGGATTCAAAGCCACCAACGGCCAGTCCCGAAATATACAAAGTTACGCGACCTCCTACGGTCGCGGAATATACAAATAAACGGCCACACCCGGCCAAGCATACAACCATCAAGATAAAGGGATACTATCCCAACGATCCTCAGTAATCGAGGTCAAGGAATCCGGACATGGAGATCCCGAACGAATCCACGGGCTGGTCAACTTCTTCATCTACGCCTTCCGTGTTTCCATCTGCTCCGGTCTCTACCGTGTCCTCCGAAACCTCGATGGGGTCCCAAAGCTTCCGGACCCTTCCCTCGATCGGAGGAACCAAGGATTCAGCATGAGCGCATTCTCTCATGAGACCTTTCATCTCAGCGATCTAAGAGGGGAAGGAGAAGTCCGGGTTCTGAGACTTGTAAAGGTTAGCAACCAAACCCCGACACTCGCGGAAATCACCCACAGACTCTTGAGCTTCCTTCAAGCTCTCGAACTCAGTGGCAAACGATTCAGCCCTCCGCGCCATCTCGGCAACGATCGCTCTCCTTCCTCTCCTTTCCGCCTGCACGAGGGCTCGAGAATGAAGTTCGGCCTGCTTCCGGCTTTGTTCCTCAACCTCTTTCCGGAAACGGAAGAGTTCACGTTCGGCTTCCTCGGCTTTGAAGCGAGAGATCCTCGATCCTCGAAAGGTTCCATCAAGCACCGCTCCGAACACCCTCATTCCATGGGAGAACTTAGGATCAGAAAAATATATATGCAACAATAGTAATATATACGATCAAAGTTCAAAGGATAAACCTCATTGATTAGACGAGAACCCTCGGCAAACACATTCTTCTTCGCTTCATCCTCAAACGACTCATCGGTAGTAAACGCTGGAGGGAGACCATCGAAAAAGTTGCTAGGCAGGGGAAACTCGCTAGTTCCACCCCCTTCCCCCGGAACATAGCTGGGGTCTCCTCCTAACAGCGAAGGATCTCCCGAGACCGCCTCGCATTCGACCTCTTTGCCTTTCCGAGAACTATGTCTCCGCCTCCGAACAGGCAAGACAGCAATCGTCCAATTGTCCAATTTCCCCGAAAAACCGTCTCGACAAATTGTCCAATTCCTCGTTTTGCATATTTGCTCGAAGACTCACCGTTCAACTCCTTGAAGACGTGAAACCTAAGAACCCCATTTCGTTTTGGTCGGAATAAATCGAGAAGGCTTCGGAAGACCACCAAAGGTTCGGTTGACGAATGGATTTTGATTCATCGTATAAAACGATCACGGTTATTCTAAAAACACCAGTCATCTCGACTATACGAGGAGTTGGGGTTCCTTCGGCAAAACAAGTACCATAACAGGCTAGTTTCTCGTGAAATCGTAAAACGTCCAGGGTCAAAACAACGGCCCCAGAAGGCCCGAACGCGACCAAGCGGCCCACTTACGACTTTCCAGAGGATCAAGTCGAAATGGACATGACGGCCCATGTTTATCTTTACACAAAGAGATAAATGTCAAGTTTCCCAAAGATAAATGTCAGGTTTCTCGAAGATAAATGTCAAGTTTCTCGATAAACATGAAGATCGACGAAAATGGAAGAAGCCCGATTCGCGATAGATTCGGTCCAAAGGAGGAATAGACCGTCCTAAGAGGAGTATATAAAGAGAGCTTGGGGCGAGGAGCAAAAGGAGAACTTGGGAGAGAAATCTTAGCAGCAACATAGCACTTAGAGCAACTTAGGCATTTTTTCCGTTTTTACTAGCGAGCTGCGACTCAACTAGGTTAGATTTAGGCGGCTGGACTAGCGAACTCATCGATAGCTCTTGTAGCTGATCTCTTTCCTGTTGTTCACACTTAAACGCTAATTCGGAAATAAGATCTTTTGCTCTATCTTTTGTTCTTACGATTTTTACATTCCCATTTATTATATATTGATTGGTGTGTGGCCCAGCAGATAACCGGGACCTTCAGGGAAGGCTAGGTTTACTTGGCTTTCCTCCGATCAACAAAACTTGACGGTGTGAATTTCGGTTCCCACATAAACTCCTCGAAAGGTATCTTCTCTTGGCAAAAAGAAAATACGAGAAAGACGACGACAAGTTTCGAGTCAGTTCCGACAAGGAATTAGAGACTTGTCCGAAGTCCTCGTTAACTTTAAGCGACTAACAAGAGCGAGGGTACGATCGTCCGAGAACATCAACGAACTTACCAGACAAACGGATCAAACCAAACAATGCAACCAACTCGCCAAGATGGCGATTTGGACACGAAGCAAGACTAACTCACCATCCCGGCGAGTTGGAGCACTTCCCACTCGCCAGATTGGCGAGTTGGACCCGAGGAAAGGCCAACTCGCCATCGCGGCAAGTTGGAGCACTTTCAACTCGCCAGATTGGCGAGTTGGACCCAAGACGAGATTAACTCGCCATCTCGGCGAGTTGGAGCACCTCCAACTCGCCCGATTGGCGAATTGGACTCGAAGCAAGACCAACTCGCCATCCCGGCGAGTTGGAGCACTTCGAACTCGCCAGATTGGCGAGTTGGACCCAAGATGAGAACAACTCGCCATCTCGGTGAGTTGGAGCACATCCAACTCGCAAGATTGGCGAATTGGACTCGAAGCAAGACCAACTCGCCATCCCGGCGAGTTGGATTCAAGACGAGAACAACTCGCCATCTCGCCGAGTTGAAGCACCTCCAATTCACCCGATTGGCGAATTGGACTCAAAGCAAGACCAACTCGCCATCCTGGCAAGTTGGAGCATTTCCAACTCGCCATCCCGGCGAGTTAGAGCACTTCCAACTCGTCAGATTGGCGAGTTGGACCCAAGACGAGAGCAACTCGCCATCTCGGCGAGTTGGAGCACCTCCAACTCGCCCGATTGACGAGTTGGACCAGAATCAATACGAACTCACCAACTTGGCTAGTTGGGACACCCTCAACTCGCCCAGTGGGCGAGTTGCTAAAAAAAAAAAAAAAAAGAAGACCAACTAGCCATCTCGGCGAGTTGGACAAGGAGGGGAGCTAAACTCGCCATCCGTGCGAGTAAGGTTGCCCATCGACCTTCGTCCCATCCTCCTAGCTTTACTCTTTGGAACAAGGTCAAGTCCTATCTCGTTCCATCTCCATCGGAGTCATCATCTGGATGTTACGTTAAAATCCGCGAGAACTTGTTTCCGTTTATGAAATTCGAATCGATCGTGTAAAACGGCAATGGTCGACTGGACTGCCTCCACTACACGATAAGTTCGAATTTTCGTAAATAGAAATCGTTTCTGAAAGAGGCGTCGTTTCGATAGACTCGAGAAAACGCTTAAGTCGGAACACGACTAGAAGCCCACTCTCGATCCTATTTGAAATCAGGCCCAATCATCATTACGGTTTTTCTTTTTTTCATGCATAAGAAGATAAAAGTCAAGTACAAAGGATAAATGTAAAGTTTCCAAAGATAAACACGAAGATCGGAGAAAAATGGAATATTCCCGCGAAGCGATAAGCTCGACCAAGGGCAGGAAGGGAAAGGGTAAACCGCCTTAAAAGAAGTATATAAGGACGTCCATGGCGAAGGTGCAAAAGGATCCGCATTCACAGCAAAAAACTTAGCACTTAAAGCAATAGGCAATTTTCCGTTTTCTAGAATCGAGCTGCGACTCAACTAGGTTTTTAACAAGTCTTTGGTTGTCTGAACTAGGAAACTGGCCGACAGCTCTCGCAGCCAAGGCTTTACCTTTGTTGTAACGCCATTCACGGATTCGGAATAAGACCTATTTTGCTCTCTTTTCGCTTTTTTCATATTTTTCATTGTTATCTATCGTGTTCTGATTGCTTGGCCCGTGGTTTAGCAGATATCCGGGATCTCTGGGAAATTAGGGTTTTCTTAACTTTTCCAAATTGAAGGAAATCGACAGTGCGAATTTCGGTTCCCACAGCCAAGCATTGCGACGAGTGTCAAATACAAGCATTGGTGTCTAAGCTACCTCCAGAGAAGCTCAAATCCATTAGCTCCCCCTGGCCTTTCAGGAAATGGGGCATGGATATAGTGGGAAAATTCCCAACCGCGCCGGGGCAAAAGGTCTTTCTCCTGGTGCTAACCGATTACTTCTCCAAGTGGGTTGAGGCAGAGGCTCTCAGCCGGATAACAGACATCCAGATCAGGAAGTTCTTATGGACAAACGAGATCACACGTTTCGGAATCCCACAAGAGATTGTCACCGACAACGGGCCATAGTTCACCAGTCGTAACTTCAAGGAGTTCTGCCGTGACTGGGGCATAAAGCTCACCTTCGCCACACCCAGACATCCTCAATCCAATGGACAAGCCGAGTCCATGAATAAAACCGTGGTCAACATGCTAAA
Organism: Brassica juncea; assembly: GCA_018703725.1. Taxonomy (NCBI): domain Eukaryota; kingdom Viridiplantae; phylum Streptophyta; class Magnoliopsida; order Brassicales; family Brassicaceae; genus Brassica; species Brassica juncea. The sequence continues at coordinate 834,689 of CM031938.1, forward strand.
ATGGCGCTTGGAGGGTTCCCAAGGGAAGTGGCCAGAAGAGCTACATGGAGTTCTGTGGGCCTACCGCATGATGCCCAAGACAACAACACATGAGACTCCCTTCTCACTGGTCTACGGTGCCGAGGCCATAGTCCCCCACAGAGATGGACGTCAAAACAGCCGTCTCCGGGTCCATCTCCCAGGAGGAAAACGACGAACTAATGTCCCTGAGTCTCGACCTGCTCAACGAAAAGAGAGAAGCTGCTCGACTGAGAAACTGGTCTTACCAGCAAGATGTCGCCAGGACCTTTCAGCAAGGGGATTGGGTTCTACGACGCGCACCGGAAAGTACTACGGGGAAACTCAGCCCCGGGTGGGAAGGACCTTACAAGGTAATTGAGGTGCAGGGAGCAGGAGCATACCGACTTCAAGACAGCAAAGGTAAAATACAACCCAACTGCTGGAATGCCCTGCATCTGAAAGTTTATCATTTTTAGTACGATCTCCAGATCCTTATCTATATTTCTTATTATATACTATTTAAGCATTGTGGTTTTCTACTCCTATGTATGCTGCACGTCTTCGGACCATGCTTCTATAATAAAATAGTTCGGACTATAAAGAGTAGTAGAGCAACCACCATACTTAAAGGGGCATGCGAGCTGGATCAGGTCCCAAGAGACTTCTGATCCTGGCCAACCCTTGCAAAAAAAAACGTGGTACGTCCACAAAAATAAATGGGTATGAGACTTAAGGCAGGAATGGATCTGCGCAAACCTGAGTATGCTGTCAATACTACCTAGAACCCCGGTATAGGCCTGGAGCCATAGAAATATTGGGGGGCCCAAAGTACCAAATGTGAAAAGTACCTGTATTAAACGCTACGTGCTACACAATACAAGGAACACAGAGTACTAAAATTGCCAAGTACTGTGACATACAAGGACCAATAAGTGCATAAGTCTGGGACAACAATAAAATATCTACTTCTCCAGACGTGGAAAGTAGCAAAAAGCCTGGTGCCTGGATCTTTACTCCGCACCAGTACCTAAGTCTGATAGTGGCTTCCTGCAGAAAGCATAATGCAGCACCAGGAACTCGATAGTGGCTAGCTTCCGAGCGGCAGAATGCGAAATCCGAATAGGTACCGGAGCAGTCTTGCCTAGGAAGACGGAGTACGGTCCCTGCAAAACTAAATTCCGGGTTTACGAACTCCGGGCACGAAAGTAACCGCAGGGTTACTAAACAATAAGACCTATGGGTCCCATGTGATCACATGATCCAGAGAACCTACGGGTTCCATAAGACCTACAGGTCCCATCTGATCTCAGGATCCAAAGAACCTACGGGTTCCATAAGACCAACAGGTCCCATGTGATCTCAGGATCCAAAGAACCTACGGGTTCCGTAAGACCTACAGGTCCCATGTGATCTCAGGATCCAAAGAACCTACGGGTTCCCTAAGACCTATGTGGGAACCGAAATTCACACCGTCAATTTCCGATAAATAAGATTGCGGAGGAAACCCAAGTAAACCCGACTTTCCTTGATGGATCTAGGTGGGAACCGAAATTCACACCGTCAATTTCCGATAAATAAGATTGCGGAGGAAAGCCAAGTAAACCCGACTTTCCTTGATGGTCCGGATTCTCTGCGTTGCCACACGAAATCGAGAAAGTTCAATAAATAAAAATAAGAGTTGAAATATTTTCCCGAAGGCGTTTTATTAAATGAAAGCTACGAGTACAAGGTTTTTCCGAAAGACAGAGAGAGTTGCGATTAAAGAAAAAATATAGAGTCGCAGGCAGCCAAACGTCTTAAGCCTTGCTCCGTTAGTCTAACCACCTAAGCCCTAATTCTTCTAAACTAGCAGAATGCTCTGAGTCTAATTTTCGGATCCCCTCCTCTTCTACTCCTGCTCTCCTTATATATCCACTCCAAGGTCTATTTGCCTTTAGGATGATGGACCTCGCCTTTGGGCCCAAGCTTATCTCTTCAGGAAATATTCCATTTTCGTCGGTCTTCGTGGTTATCCTCGAGTTTTTCCGCTATTTTTCGATGACTTGATGTTTATTCGATGTTCGGGAAACCGGATAAACTGTCATAGCCTGATTGAGCCTGAATCCTTAAAATCGTAAGTAAGTCTGTGGACTTGTCTTAAGTCGTGGAACGTTTTATACGATTTCTCGGGAAGACTATCTTTCTCATAAAATAAACTGTATAGCTTGAAGGATCGATGTTCAAGTTAATCGATCTTCAGTTTATACGATATTTTCTACGAGAAATCCAATCCTTCTAGATTTTGTCGTAAAACGTCGAAGACCATTCCAACCGAATCGAAAGATGTTCATTCCATAGCCGTGGTCGTACCAAACTCACGAGGATTGATCAAACAAGCCAAGATGGGATCAGACCGAGCATGATGGGACCGAGACCAGGACGAGGGCCGTCGACCGGAGCCAGGCCGGGGTACCGCCGGCGCCAGGCCGGCTTGCGGAACGCGTGCCGCCGGCGCCAGGCTGGGTGTGCCGCCGGCGCCAGGCCGGGGTGCCGCCGGCGCCAGGCCGGCTCGCGTGACGCGTGCCGCCGGTCGCCAGGTCGTCTTGCCGTCCGTGGGTTTTCCGTTTTTCGATCTTTCCCCCGTTAGTCGTCCGTGCGGGAAATCTTGGAGTTTGGAAGGATCTTTAGCCGTGGATTTCGAGATAACCGTTTTTGACCCCAACAGTTAGCCCCCCAGCTCGTAAGATCGGAGACGATTTTGCGGGCGAGTGATTCGAATATTTTTGAAAATCGAAATTTTCGGCTAAGGATTTTTCCGCAGGAAACCTGTGTCATCACCCCCCCCCCCCTTTTCTTATAAATAGCCAGCCTTCCCTTCTCATTCTTCACATCTTTTCAAATTCTCTCTTCTTCTCTCTCAAGAAAGAAAATGTCTTCATCCCAAGTTGAAAAGAATGATTCTGATGTTGAGATGGGTGAGGCCGGCCAAGCTCCGTCGGTTCCGGCCAGCCAAGCTCCGGCCGTTCAGGCCGTTCAGGAGGCTACTCCGTACCTCATTGATGGGTTTGATTCTTTCAAGGCTAAGCTATCCCGGCGTAGTGCTGCGAAAGGCTCAAAGCGGGCGAGGACTGAGACGCCCGATGTTCCTTCCGCGGCTCCAACTCCTTTGCCTGTTTCTCCGATCTCTTTGCCTGCTCCTTCGGCCCCTTCGCCTGTTCCTCCGGTTCCCAGCCCCGAAGTCCCATTCGATGCCCTCCCGTCTGCGGAAGGGGCTATTGTTCCCGAACAGACTCTTGATGTTCAGGTCCATCCATCGGGTTCATCGACTGCTTCGATCGTGATCTCCGGAAGAGAGGATGCGATAGAATCTGCACCTCTTCCCCCGGCGAAGAGGGAACTTGTCTTGGGACTGCCAGCGGCTGGTGCCGCGCCGTTGCCCAAGGGAAGGGCAAGGGCTGGTGCGGCATCCGGAGCAAAAAAGAAGCGGGGTGCGAAGAGCGAGGAGAGCGAACTCTCAGAGCTGTTGGCGCGTCATCGTTCCAAGGTTCGATTTTAATCTGTCCGCAATTCTTGTATTGCTTTCTTCTTCTTTTTTACGAGGATACTTACTCCTTCTTTTGCGGACAGTTTGTGTCGCTGATTGACGGAATGCTTGGTGAGTGCGGGTCGGAAGCCATTCGCCTATCGAAGGATTTGGAGTCGTCGCAGGAAGCGCTGAAGCGTACTAAGGCCGCATTGCAGACTGTCGAGGACACCCATGCCGCCCAGACGTCCCAGCTTGAGGTTCGTATCAGTGATCTTGAGCGTGACCTCGGGAAGACCGCGAGTTCGTTACTCAAAGTGAAGAAGGAGAAGAGGAGCAAATCCTCGGAAGTCCGCCGTCTTCAGGAGAAGATCCAGACTCATGAGGAGATGAACGCCCGTAGATCCTCGGAGGTTGCCGATGCCCGCAATGACTTTTTTGGTCGTCTGACGAGGATGGCCACCCTGTTTGAGTCCTTGATAGCCATCCGCAAGAGGGACCTGGATTTAGCGGGGATCGAGGGGAGTTTGAGCGAGCTCGAGTTGCTTCGAGGTAATGAGGCCCCGTCTTTGGACTTGGAGAAAGCCAGACTATCGTCCTGCAAAGGAGAGTGGGCGGCCACCGAGGGAGATTTCGATTCGATCCTTGCTGGCCTGCAGGCCGAATGCACCCTTGCGTCGACCTCCGAAGACTCAGAAGATCAGGAGCGCACGGGAGAAGATTGCGAGGCTGGCGTGGACGAGGCGGGTAGTGGCGATGCTACCGAGGGAGGTGACGGCGAGGCTATCCCTATCGCGAGTGAGGATGAAGGTGACGCTCCTGGGAGTGCCTAGGTTTATCAATCCCTTCTGGGATTTCGTTTTATGTGTTTCGGCCGTTAAGAGGCCATGATGTATTTACCGGGACTGGCCATTGGTGGCTTCGAATCCCTGCCCCTTTTTGGGGTTTTCTTTGAACTTTTGCGGTCTCAATCTATGAAACGTTTTTGATTATTTATGAACTTCGGTTTTTTGAAGTATGAGAAAGAGGGTGTGAGTTGTCGTCTCATTCCTAGTTCCCCGATGATCACCGTACCTATTGCTTGCATAAAGCGAGATTTTCCGTGGTTTACAGATTTACGCGAGAAGTTCGTGAAACAAACATGCTTAAGTGAAGAGACAAATTTTTGGATCTCGTATACCATACTATGTCTGTGAGATGTCAAGATCCAGCGTGGCTGGGTTTAGGGCAAGACCTAGGTTTACTCTCGGACTGAGGCTTTGCGATGACAAATCGGCTTTCGTTTTGCCTGTTTGCGATTTTAACCTGACTCGTACCGTTTAAAATCCGCGAATTGTTGTCGGCTTATATGATTTGTTTGGGCGTGAGTCGAGCTACTTCCTTTACGAAGAGCTAGACCAAAATTTTGGATTTCTTGTATAGCGCGTTATGTTTATCCTTGTCGGATGTAAGAGAGTCTACCCCTTGAAGGGCGGCTATTTGTCTGTTTAGGACGTTAGAGTTCGTTTGTTGTGATCAGCAACAACGAAATGATACCGTTTTGAGGTGCGTTTGTATGTTCAGAGACGAAGATTTCGTCTGCAATGTTTTGTGGAAAAGAATGTCCTTCAAGCGGTAGCGACGTCTCGCAGTGCCGAAGGTCGATTTTTCCTTATGCCGCATCTCGTGTTGAAACGCTTGCGGGCTTTTGGGGATGTTTTTGCGAATGTTCTCAGCCGGAAAACTGTTGTATCCGTTTTGGACGCAGGACCAAGGGGTCGCGTAGATTCGACCCAGGGAGAAACGTCTACATTCATTTTGCTTTGTGAAGTGTTGGCCCTCCGGGATTTGTTTTTTGGATGTAATAATCGCTTAGTGGATACTAGATCCGTTGTTGTGGCTGTTTCGGCTGATTTGAAAAAGTCGTGAGAAAGTTTCGAAAATTTTAGAGTCTTCGAAATTTGTGGGAGTATACGAGTATACGTACCCACTCCCCCCCTTTTTTAATTGGGGGGATAGCTGAATCCGCCGGTTGGCGGGTTGCCTACGTACCCTTGCCTAGGGATCAAGCCATCTCGTAGTTCTTTTGTACCACGTTTTATTGTTTAGTGGTAGTATTTTTTGAGGTGCATCGCATTCCAAGTTCTCGGGATTTTGACGTCTTGCATGTTTGCGATTTGGTATGAACCTGGTCGGACTACTTTTATGACTTTGTACGGTCCTTCCCAGTTTGCTCCCAGTTTTCCTGCGTTTCGTTCGGCAGTGTTTTGGAAGACTTTGCGTAAGACTAAATCGCCTTCTTTGAACCTGCGATGGCGTACGTTTGAGTTGTAGTACCTTGCGGCAGCGTTCTGGTAATTCTGGATTCGAATGAGTGCCTGGTCGCGGCGTTCATTGATGAGGTCGAGATTGTCCAGCATCATAGCGTCGTTTAAATCCTCTCTTTCGGGGAGGAATCTTCTCCGTACTCCGGGTAATTCTACTTCCGCGGGGATCATGCATTCCGTTCCGTAAACGAGGGCGAATGGAGTTTCACCCGTAGCCCGTCTTGGGGTTGTACGATGCGACCAAAGAACTCCTTCGAGCTCCTCTGCCCATCACCCCTTCTTGGCGTCTAGGCGTTTCTTGAGTCCGTCAAGGACGGTCTTGTTGATGGTTTATGCCTGTCCGTTGCATTGCGGATATCTGGGAGTTGACTTCGTAAGTCGTATTTTCCATTTTTCGCAGAATGCTTCGAATCGAGCAGAGATAAATTGAGATCCGTTATCTGTTACGATTTCGTACGGTACCCCATGTCTAGTTATGATATGTTTCCAGACGAAGTTCTCGACTTGTGTGTCTTTGATACTTGCGTAGGATTCTGCTTCTACCCATTTGGAAAAGAAATCCGTGAGGACTAGGAGGAAGCGTTTTTGTTTTGATGGGTGCATAGGTCCGACAATGTCCATGGCCCATCGCATGAAAGGATAGGGGGACGAGATTGAAGAGAGGATTTCCGCGGGTTGATGGATTGTTGGAGCATGCGTTTGGCATTTCTCGCACTTCCGGGCGAATTTCTCGCAGTCTTTTACCATGGTTGGCCAATAATAACCGTGGCGTTTGATTTTGACTGCGAGAGATCTTCCGCCAGAATGATTTCCGCATGATCCAGAATGAACCTCTTCCATGATTCTTCTTGCCCTTTCCCCTTCTGCGCATGTCATGAGAGGACCAGAGAAACACCACTTATAAATTTCTCCCTCTATCTTGACGTACCGTGCTGCTTGGGTTTTCACTTTACGAGCCGCCCATTTTTCGGCGGGTAAGGTTCCATTCACGATATAGGCTCGGATTGGTTCTAACCAAGGGCTGTCGCAGCCGTACTCGGTTGGGTCCATATCCGCTTCCGGTTGATCCTCGACTTCTTCCGCATCTTCAATCTCTTCCCGGATTAGATTGACGACCACTGGTGGTCCGATGCTTGGATGTTCGATGAATTCGACCGGGATTATCCTTTGGAGCCCTGGATTTGTGCTTGAGGCGAGGGCAGCCAAGGCGTCGGCCTGGACGTTTTCCGAGCGAGGAATTCTGGTCAGGGCGAACTGGTCGAGACTACGAGCCAGTTCTTGGACGAGTTTTAGATACGCGTCCATCCTTTCGTCTCTTGCCTCATATTCTCCGCTGTATTGATTGGCGACTAACTGAGAATCGCAGTAAGCGTGAATATTACGGATTTTTAATCCATGGGCCAGCCGCAAGCCTGCGACGAGTGCTTCGTATTCTGCCTCATTGTTTGAAGAATGAAAAGCCAATCGGAAAGATTGTTCTAGGATTTCCCCGTTAGGAGAGGTGAGTCGTATTCCGATTCTGGATCCTTGTTTGGACGAAGACCCGTCGACGTGGAGGACCCAAGTTGAGTTTGGTTCCTCGTTAGTCATGCCTCTAGTGGGTAACTCTACCAAGAAATCCGCAAGTACTTGGGACTTTGCACATGTCCTTGGGCGATATTCGACGTCGTATTCACTCAGTTCGATTGCCCATTTTGCGAGCCTACCAGATTGGCTCGGACTATGCAGGATTATCCGCAGTGGGAACGTGGTGAGAACCACTATAGTATGAGACTGGAAATATGGTCTTAGTTTTCTTGCCGAGGTTATGACGGCGAATGATAATTTTTCCATTAGCGGGTATCGAGTTTCCGCATCCAGTAATGTCTTGCTTACGTAAAAGATTGGCTTTTGTTCGCCGCGTTCTTCTCGTATCAAGACGCCACTGACTGCTGTCGCGGAAACTGCGATATAGAGGAAAAGGGGTTCACCTTCCACCGGCTTTGCGTGGACTGGTGGAGTGGCCAGGTAATGTTTTAACTGTTGGAAAGCTTTTTCACATTGCTCGGACCATTCAAACTTCTTGTTTCCCTTCAATGTTTCGTAAAACGGTAGGCACTTATCCGTAGAGCGCGAGATGAAACGGTTCAAAGCCGCGACTCTTCCGGTTAGCCTCTGGACTTCTCGCTTGGTTCTCGGAGAGGCCATCTCTATCAGTGCGTCGATTTGTTTAGGGTTGGCCTCGATTCCGCGATACGTTACGAGGTATCCGAGGAATTCTCCCGATGCCACCGCGAACCTACATTTCGCCGGGTTGAGTTTCATGTTATGCTGGTTGAGTCGTGCAAAACATTCCTCTAGGTGGGCTACATGATCGTGTTCGTCAAGAGATTTTACGAGCATATCATCGATGTATACCTCCATAGTTTTTCCGAGTTGCTCAGCAAACATTCTGTTGACGAGTCGCTGATACGTTGCACCCGCGTTTTTAAGACCTAAAGGCATTACCTTATAGCAATACGTTCCGCGGTCTGTGATGAACGCAGTTTTTTCGCGGTCGTCGGGATTCATCATGATCTGATTGTAACCGGAAAAAACGTCCATGAATGACAGAAGCTTGTTTCCCGCGGTTGCTTCGACCAATCGGTCGATGTGCGGGAGCGGGAAGCAGTCCTTCGGACAGGCTTTATTCAGATCCGTGAAATCGACACAGACTCGCAACTTGCCGTTCTTCTTTTTTACCACGACAGGGTTGGCAAGCCAATCCGGATACCTAACTTCTGTTATCGACCCTACTTTGAGGAGTCTTTCGACTTCCTCGTTGACTGCGGTGGCACGCTCAGGTCCCAGCTTTCGTCTATTTTGTTTTACGGGTTTGTGAGTTGGGTCGATGTAAAGTTCGTGACATGTTACGCTAATGTCGATTCCCGGCATATCCTCCGCAGCCCAAGCGAACGTACTGAGGTTCTTTTTGAGGCATGCGATGAGCTCTGCTTTTATTGGTTCGCGGAGGTTAGCTCCGATTTCGACGCACCGTTCCGGGAAGGAATCGTCGAGGCAAATTGAGACCATCGGTTAGCAGGTTGGTTCACGCTTCCCTTCCAGGGCCTCAGCTCTTTGGGACTGCCAGAAGGTTTCTGGCGAGTTGTGAATCGTTTGCTTTTTTCGAGAGGTCTCGATTTCGGAATTTTTCCGTTTTAGTTCGGTAGCGAGGTAGATCTGCGCTGCTCCGTGACTACCATGTATTGTTTCAACCCCGAAAGGCGTCGGGAACTTGAGGCATAGGTGGAATGTTGATGGGATCGCTCTCATGGAGTTTAGCCAGGGAGTTCCAACTATCGCGTTGTACGACGTTGGACCATCGATCACCAGGAATTCCGTGTTTTTGGCGACGCTCCCGGCTCTGACTAGGAGGTTAGTCGAGCCGAGGGTCATAATTTCTCCCGAGAGTCCGAATACTGGGCTGGGGTCGTCTGTAAGGATGCTTAGATCGACGCCCATCCTCTCGAGGGTGCTTTTATAGATAATATTAGCCGAGCATCCGGTGTCGACTAATACCCTTGCTACGTCAATATCCTGGATCGTGAGTTCTATTACGAGGAGATTGTTGTGAGGTTTGGCCATACTGGCCGTTGCTCGATCCTCGAATGATACGATGTTGCGGGCTGACGAAGAAGCCATACTGGATTTCGATCGATTGGTGGTTTTCGGGTTAGAGAATCCGTCCCCCCCTCCTTCTAGCGCCAAACTGTGGGAACCGAAATTCACACCGTCAATTACCAATAAATAAGATTGCGGAGGAAAGCCAAGTAAACCCGACTTTCCTTGAAGGTCCGGATTCTCTGCGTTGCCACACGAAATCGAGAAAGTTCAATAAATAAAAATAAGAGTTGAAATATTTGCCCGAAGGCGTTTTATTAAATGAAAGCTACGAGTACAAGGTTTTTCCGAAAGACAGAGAGAGTTGCGATTAAAGAAAAAATATAGAGTCGCAGGCAGCCAAACGTCCTAAGCCTTGCTCCGCTAGTCTAACCACCTAAGCCCTAATTCTTCTAAACTAGCAGAATGCTCTGAGTCTAATTTTCGGATCCCCTCCTCTTCTACTCCTGCTCTCCTTATATATCCACTCCAAGGTCGGTTTGCCTTTAGGATGATGGACCTCGCCTTTGGGCCCAAGCTTATCTCTTCAGGAAATATTCCATTTTCGTCGGTCTTCGTGGTTATCCTCGAGTTTTTCCGCTATTTTTCGATGACTTGATGTTTATTCGATGTTCGGGAAACCAGATAAACTGTCATAGCCTGATTGAGCCTGAATCCTTAAAATCGTAAGTAAGTCTGTGGACTTGTCTTAAGTCGTGGAACGTTTTATACGATTTCTCGGGAAGACTATCTTTCTCATAAAATAAACCGTATAGCTTGAAGGATCGATGTTCAAGTTAATCGATCTTCAGTTTATACGATATTTTCTACGAGAAATCCAATCCTTCTAGATTTTGTCGTAAAACGTCGAAGACGATTCCAACCGAATCGAAAGATGTTCATTCCATAGCCGTGGTCGTACCAAACTCACGAGGATTGATCAAACAAGCCAAGATGGGATCAGACCGAGCATGATGGGACCGAGACCAGTACGAGGGCCGTCGACCGGAGCCAGGCCGGGGTACCGCCGGCCCCAGGCCGGCTTGCGGAACGCGTGCCGCCGGCGCCAGGCCGGCCCGCGTGACGCGTGCCACCGACGCCAGGCCGGCCCGCGTGACGCGTGCCGCCGGCGCCAGGCCGGGGTGCCGCCGGCGCCAGGCTGGGGTGCCGCCGGCGCCAGGCCGGGGTGCCGCCGGCGCCAGGCCGGGGTGCCGCCGGCGCCAGGCCGGGGTGCCGCCGGCGCCGGGCCGGCTCTCGTGATGCGTGCCGCCGGTCGCCAGGCCGTCTTGCCGTCCGTGGGTTTTCCGTTGTTCGATCTTTCCCCCGTTAGTCGTCCGTGCGGGAAATCTTTGAGTTTGGAAGGATCTTTAGCCGTGGATTTCGAGATAACCGTTTTTGACCCCAACAACCTACAGGTCCCATGTGATCTCAGGATCCAGAGAATCTACGAGTTCCATAAGACCTACGGGTCCCATGTGATCTCAGGATCCAAAGAACCTACGGGCCTCTCATGACCCAATGATCCCATATAATCTCAGGATCCGAAGAAGGATCCCAGTCCATCTTCCCTGAAGACCTCCAAGCCCTGAAGGCTATCGTGCAGCATCTACCACGTCAGAACCTGGGGCCGTTCCCCTGATCCCGACATAAACATTCATTAAGATAACGGAATCATAGAGGGTCGAGGAAAAAGAAACTTGCTTCGAGACCACAAGAGGCCTATCTACGGCGAATGGAGGGAGCGAAAAGCTCACAAAAAAAAACATGGTTCAAGGAAAGGAATGCATTACAAAGGATTCATTATTCAAAGCAAAAATTCAGTAAAACACCGTAAGAAAAAATTAGGACATAGCCTTTTAAGGCAGCGGCCCCTCCGAGAATCGAGATCCCACTACGGACCTTGGGGTGCCAATCCGGACAGACCCTTCCGGAGCATGGTCGACTCCTCCAAACAGAAGCAGGTAACGGCAATATTCTTCGGCAGGATCCCAATGTTCAACTCTCTTCTCCAGCCATTTTTTCATGATCTCCCACCTAGCGTATGCCCTCACACGCTGCACCAACAGGTCACGTTGAGCCATCATATCTCGCACCTGAGGGAGAAGAAGCTATACCTCACCAAGCAACCTCTGGTGGACTCCCGCCTGCAAATCCTGATTAAAAGCTACACTAGCCAGTCGTGGGGGAGGAGTAAAAGACCTGGGGGCATAACGGCTAAAATAAAAAGGGAAAGAGGATTACCAACGGTACGCCAAAACGTGGGGTAGTGGAACAGCTCCGAGATCTTCACGAACACGTACCGCTTATCCCATTCATCTCAGAAAGGGTAGTTACCCCTGACACCCCTTGAAGGCTCATCAACCAAGGGAGCACCGTCGTGAGAACGAAGATGGTAGAACCCCGCTTTGCTCACTAGAGTAGCAAAAGAATAGAGATAGAGGACCTCTTGCACTTCGATAGAGAAACCATGGAATTCCCAAGCACTTGGATAGCCAACAAAGTCCTCCACGATAGAGGAGTGAGCTGCGAGGGACAGAATCTGAAATATGAAGAAACCTCGGTAATTAGAGAAGGGACAACGCCCGAAAGCCTGCCTCCAAGAATGCTTCGAAAATGGCTATTTCGTTGGTTCCCCCGTCTGGAATGCATTCAAACTCGGAAGGGCATCTCATCTCCGCTAAAGGGAGGATTATGAACTTCTTCCGGATCTCCGCCAAGTCTTCCTCCCGGATCTCAGAACAAGGACCATTATCGGGGAAGTAAGAATGATAGTGTCTCACGGGCGCCCCTGGGGCCGCTTTGTTGATATTCTCCGGAACTTCTCCCCAGGTCGGGTTCGGAGAAGAAAAAGAGTCGGCAAAAAGATGACGCGGTCTCATATGACCACCCACGAACGAATGTGGGAACATGGGAAAATCGGAACGATTATCCATCTCTCTTGTTCGGAGGAAATTTAGAAAAATCAAGGAGGAATGAAGCTATTGCTGATCGCACCGATCCATTATATACGATCAGGCATCTCCTCCTTAGGAGCCAGAAAACGAAAGATAACAATTCTCCATATCCCGGGTGATTCTCGATGAAAGTAGCCTGGAAAAAGGAAACCCAATCCTTGCAAATAATAAGGGAAGATCCTTCCCAGTAAAGGAAATTTGGGAAAATATCCATCAGAAGGCCCAAGGAGACATCCGAGAATTCTTCGCTACCAGCCTCGGTCCTGCACCACAAGAGCAAGCTCCACACTCCAACCTCGTCTTCCAAAGAAACTACTCAAGCTCCATGCTTCACCGACTTCACCAAGTTCGAGAACTCGAAGAAAACCAGGTCCCGACCTATCATTAGGGAGTCAGACTACCTCCATGTTCAAAACACGGTTCCGACCTAAGAAGAACCCAGGAAAGTGGGTCTACCGGAGCGATGTCCTGCCCAAGGGAAGCCTGCTCAGAATGAGCAACCCGATTGACTTGAGTGCACAGGTTATTCCCCGATCCCAATGACAAAATCGAGAAATAAGGGGCAAACTGTTGGGGAAAACTACTCAGGTATTAGATTTCTCCAGACCCCGGGAAGGACATCGGTTTCCAGGTTCATGCAAAAGACGGCTCCCGGGTCCGACCCCTGCGAAGGTTCCTTCCCCCGGGGAAATGGAAAATTTCCGATTGGGAGAACCTTCCATATTTCCGAATATGGAAGATTTTCACCTACCCCGAACCGACTCCCAGAAGCCTGCGAAGACTATAAAGGGAACCTAAAGCCTAATACAGGAGATGGACACTTCAAGACTTAGAGACTAGGGTTAGACGACTAGAATTAGGGTTCTACCCAATACCTTGTAATTCCTGCACGTTTGATCAATAAAACGTCTCTTCAAGTCTATTTCTCTCCGAGACTCTCAAACAACTCACAAATCTATACGAAATACCAGCTCATCCATCGTTCCATAGTACTCTAGAAGATCCTACACAAAAATCCCCTAACAGAAATCAAGGTTGGTACGGCGCAGATGGACGGGCTGGAAAACCTCTGAATTGTAAAATTCATACCTTCTTGCTCCATGAATATTTTATTATGAATACAAATGCGATTGACTTTTTGTTGAGTATAGAATCCATGAAAATTGGTTTCATGGTAAAATTCTTTCTGGTTGTTGAGATATTCTCCTTGGACTGAACCTCGGTCGATGGTACCTCCTAGATTGCTGGTTTTGACAGCTTGGTTGACCTCTGGTTCAACCACTGGTTTGATGGCCGCATCACACCCTTCCCCTTGACAAAGTTTTGACCTCGAAACTGGATAACCTGCACCAAGATATAACAAGTCAGCTTTCATTCTCTTTTCAGATTCTAAAGCCTTACCTTGGTATTGTTTCGGTTTGGGAATGAGTTGTGCATCAGGTGGTTCTCCTTTGAGCAGATAGGACATGATCACACCTTTGCTCTGGACATGGTAATTGAAACTCTTCTGAATTCTATGGCACTTCACACTTTCTGAGTTATTTTTAGAGTTGTTCTTTGACCATCCTTGGAGTTGATCCTTTTAAAAAGATTATCCGGTGGGATTTCTTTGAAGCTGTCTTCTTTGCAACCTGAAAAATTCTCAACATTCTGGACAAAGACCAAGTGAATATATCTGATACTGGAGTTTCATGAACATAATGTGTTATAGCCGAATTTACTTAGGTGCATCAGCATGTTGAAGAATGATATTCTTCTTTGGACATGTCTGGTTAAATGACTGCCTTTCTTGCAACTTTTGATCTAGGTTGGTATGACCTTTTTCTTGTAATATTTCTGGATCAAAATTTCTTGGAAAAGATAAGTTCATTATACCAGGATTATCAAGTGTTGAGGTCGTTTTGAGATAAGAGAAACTCACCTTGCTTAGGCTGAATTTGAATGGCATTGGTTCAGCATCTATTTGATCTAGTTTCTGGACAGTATCTATTGACATCATGGATGAGGCTTCTTCTTGCAAGGTTTCAGCACGGTTTGGATGTCCTCTTTCTTGTCTTATCCCTGGGTCGACATCTTGGCAAAGACAAGTGTAATATACCAATGGACAGAATTTCATAAGTTGATGAAAACAAAGAACAATGAACCTTAATGTCAGCTGTGGCTGGAGTGACCTCTTGTACTTGCTTCCAACTTAACCTACAATCTGTTTTTGGTTTTTTTGACAAGAACAAGTGTATCATGTCTAAATAATGAGGGGATAAGGATGTTACACTGGAAAGTTTTACCTCATTTAAGGCGGATTTAAATTGCAAGAATTCAAAATCGCTTGAGCCTTGTTTCTGATCAGAAAGTGGAAACATCTTGGTTGGTGTTTGTTCTCTTTGGGCAGTGTACTCTCCTTGGATTTCTGTACCTTTTCCACTTTCCCGTTGACAAGACAAGTGCATTATTCTTGTCATGGAATTAATAATAGAATTCTGAACCTCAGGTTTTAGCACTTGAACAATCCTTTGTTCAGATTTTGGTTTCCACTTGTGGTGTGGATTTTGATTGAGTTCATGTTCTGATTCGGCCCTTGGCACTTCAGTAAGCATAGAGATCTCATCTGGCATCCCTGTACCAAGAATATACACGTTTAAACCAGTATCTAAAGGTGGTGTTAGACACTTACCTTGGTTTGATACTTTGATCACTGGTTTTGCTTCTTAAGCAACTTTGATTGCTTTTCCTTCTGGTCCATTAGAAGGTTTGCTCTTGGTGTGCCATCTCCGTGTGATCTAGGCTCTTTAATACCTGTAATAACACATTTGGACAAAGACAAGTGCATCATACAAGTGGTAGATGATTCATGAACCAAATTATCAACTGTAGGACTTACCTTAGCCTTTACTTGCATAATATCTTGCACTGATTTTGCTTTGGTTCTGATCAAAGTGTTTTGGCCGACACTTTTACTCATCTTCATGGCCTTTGGGATGTCACTCTTCTGGTCTAAGAATTGGACAATGGCGTTCCCCTGGTTTGGCTTAAAGTTTTCTTGTTGAGGCAAGACGCTTTGACCTTCTTGTACCACAACTTTCCTTGCTTCTTTGGAACCATGAGTTAGATACCTCCTTGGATATAGTTCCTGGATTTCAGAACTTGTAAACTCTGGTGCAAACTCATATCTCATGACTTCTTAAGAGCTCTCCACGTTTTGATAGTTGGCTCCTTGTAAAACCATCTATCATCCACTTCTTGGACCCACCATTTGAAGGCTTCTTCTCTAAGTTGATCAATGGCATAAGCCAGCCCCTCTTCCTTCAAGATGCTGTTGTAGTAAAAACATTCATCAAGGTTCCTCTCCCATCTTAGGTAACCTGTTTTTGTTGAAAATTTTAAAAGTTAACTTTATCAGCAAAAGATTTATAGTCAAACCGATCGAGAGTTAACAACATGATGGTTGGGGGTTTTAGAAATTGGAGTGTGATTGATCCTTGAAGGATCTGGTGGCTTGGGCTCTACATAGACAGCCTCTGGTGCATATCGAAATATTCTCTCTCTTTGTCGTGGACGTTGGCCTTGTGCCTTATTTCTTTTCTCCAACCCAGCAATTTGATTTTTGAGCTTTTGTAGAGCTGCTAACTGTTGGCCCAGTGTGGCCTCTAGAGTTTGGCCATGTTCTTTCTTGTTAATGTAAGATAATTGAGGAACGCGATCTAGAACACACAGTAGTACAGGGATAATAATTTCCAAGAAACATGACTAGATTTATTCTTTTAATAGCACATACACGTTCTTTCTAAAAGCAATATATCAATCAAGCTCAAGACAAACTTTGACTTATTGACTAGTCTTACTCGTCCAAAGACCTACGACAGTCCCGAACCACTTAAGCTCTTAACCCTTAGATGGTTTGCCTCTCCTTCTCTGGACGTACAAACGCTCTATTGCTAAAAGCTCTCTCTGTGTGTTCACCGGCAACACAATGCCACAACCTCTTTATATATTGCAGAGGGAAAACCCTAGATCTAACGATCTATCTAATCGAAACTTTCCATTTCACTATGCTTCAGCGAATAAGCCAATCTTCCTTTATTCTTTAGGTCGGTTGATTCTTCTCCAATACTTCCTTTTAACTTGCACTTCATTAAATCTTCCTTTAATGCGTCTGCCTTTGAACCGTGCATCTCACGACTTGTTCCTTCATGTGGTAGTTCATGTCACACTTCATGAACTAGTTCAGCTATGCTACATCTCCATCTTGACCATACATCTTCAATCTCCCCCTTTTTAATTCGTCGTCTCACAAGTACCTGAGATGAAATACAAAGACAAGAGACAAAACACGACAACCACCATTTCTGCACTAAGAAATAATCTGATCAAAGCAACCAAGAAACACAAACATACTTATATTATCCTAGCCACAGGTTCAAGCATTTTAATACATCTTAGCCAAAAGATAGTACACATAAAAGCTCCCCCATACACTGATATTGTCTGAAAATAAGGATAACAAAAAAATTGCAACAAGTGGTGCAATTCGAACAACATAAAGAACGACATGGTTGCTCCCCCACAAACTTAGGTCCTCTTCATCTCATTCCTCATCTTCTCTCCCTGCTTGTGAGAACACGGATTTAAAACTTAAGAAGAAAAGAAACAACTTGAGAGAAAGGAGTGTACTAACCTGCAACCGAGCTCATCAAATATTTAACAATGTCAGTCAGTGCTTGAAGAGCTCGGAAAGTGTCCTCAAGAGCCTCGTGCAGATCAGCCTAAGTCATTGGACTTTTAGGGATAACGACAGAACCAAGCTCGTAGACTGTGACGCGGCATGGAGCACTTTTGGATCTTGATGTAGGAGCTGCTGGAGCAGGAGATGGCAGACGAGATGATCGAGCAGATGTCCTTCCTTTTGGCTCATCTCGAGCTCTTCCCTTCCCCTTTTCCTTACGCTGCTCATAGGTCTCTCCCACACGCTTGTCTTTCTTGTAGGTGACAGCATGCTCAACCTTGTCACCAGTGACTGATGAGACATGATGATGCTTCTGAAGAAGTTTCATGATCAGGCGAGGAAAAATCAGCCAGCGAGAGTCATTGCGCTGAATTACACCCAGATTTGCAATCTGCTTGAAGATCATTTTCCCCATGTCCACTCGACTCCCATGTGCCATGTTGTAGATAAGCCTAGCACTGTCCAGAGACACATGTGTCTTGTGTGTAGACGGGATCAAGTTATGAGCAGCAATTATCATGAGGGCTCCAAAACACGGGGTGAGATCCGCTGTTATGAGATTGTCCCACTCCTTGCGAGTTCCATCAGTAAAGAACTCCTTCAACTCAGTTACGGGAATCGCATCAAGGGTTGTGTCCTCTTCCTCTTCCTCCTCGGAGAAGTGTCCAAGAACCAGGGCCTCATTGATCATAGCTGGAGAGAACTTGTACAGATGACCACGAACCGTGACAGCAATTTCCTCTGTGTCTGCTTCAACCTTCGTGTCAGGGAGACCAGCATAGAACTCAACAACAACCTGCTCGACATAGCTTCCAAGCGACGATACGGTTGATTCCATCGAGCTTTTCTTAATGACAGCTAAGTACCTCCACTGATCCGTCTCCATCATATCAACCAATCGTTCAGAAACTATTTTACGTTTACAAAACTGGTCATACCTTTTCTTGTTCACGCCTGTGACACCGGAAGTACTCTGCTCAGCAACTTTCTTTGATCGATTCTGAGCTGGGGACTTGTCAGCATCCTCCGGTTGAAGAAAATGCGATTGAGTCGGTGTGCTTGAGGCACTTGTCTTTTGCTGCTTCGATGAACGCAACCCTAGACGCTTCAGAACTCGCTTCTTTCTTCCTTCTTTGGCCGTTGTGTCTTCAGATGAGGATCCAACAGCAACAACCTCATCATCCTGGTCACCCTCTTTGTCTTTCTTAGCTGATTCAGACTCAGCTTCACTTTGATTCTTTTCATCAGCAGGATCTCTCTCTTGGTTACTCACCGTGAGAGGCAGAGGAGACTCTTCGACTTCTTCTTGATTTGCGGTCTCAATCGGAGCTTTAGTCGGAGAGATAGATGATGGATCCTTCAAAGGCTCTGGGTTAGTAACCGGTGTCTCAACTTGTGTCCCAGAGACTCCCTTAGACAGATCTGTCCCGTGAGCTGAGGTCCCTTGATGTTCATCGCTTTCCTCGGAAGGAGCCTTCTCATGGGCTGTGTTGAATGAGTCGAGTTCCTCTGTAATCTGAGGAAGAGAAGCCAACGGAGGTGGATTGTTTCTTGGCGGTGTTTGATCAGGTTCTCCGTCAGAGAGTTCCCTTCGAGTTGATTCAGAGTCTGCATGTTTCTTGTTCTTGGAGGCTCGCTGCACAATGTGCTTCGTTTTCATTGTGAGAGACGATTTCTTGTTGGATTGAGAGAGATTTGCACGATGAGGCGGCATTTGCAAGGGGAGGCTACAGTTTTAAACCCTTTATCGCACGATGGGAGCCTTTTTAGGGTTGTACCCCACTACTTTCCTTGTCCGAAGGAACTATGATCAATTTTTCTGAAATTGCACTTCCGGTCCCTGTCTTATTAATCCTCTCTTTTGTACACCTACAACTTTTTTATTTCTCTCATCCAAACACATTAGCATTATGCACATTCGTGAATTAATAGTGTATCATTAGACTTTCAGAGTAGTAATATAACACGAATCACAATTCACAATTGGCTGAATTAAGATCAGATTAACGCTTTTAGTTCAGTTTATTTACCATTATTGGTACTGTGCAAGATGTGACTCAGCACTCAATTCAGGTTGCACATATAACTCTTGTAGATTTCACGATCTGGTGCACCCGATTGTCTTTTATGGCTAGCTTTCACGTTGTTATGCCTTCATCAATTCTTTGGGTTTTCAACCTTTATCCGCGAGCTGAAACCCCTGTTGTTTCCCTTCTAATTTTCTTTTTCTTTTTTTTTCTTTCATATATATATTATTCTTGAGCATCTTTCTGAAACATTGCTGGCTCTTGTGAGAGAGGGGGGGCACAGATTGACGCGAAATCTGTACCTCACAGAAATGACGGCACACCAAGCAGCTCTTTTCCACAGCGTTCTCAGGTTCCAAACATAATCTGAATTATATGTACACTCTGAACCTGTACCTGCACTACTCTCTGCACAACTTGACTCAACAATCAAGATTACACACTCCAATTGTATTTCTTAGTGTGATAAAACGATTAAATTCAAGAGATTTAGTGAATATATCAGCCAATTGCAAATCAGTAACTACATGTTTGATTACTACCTGATTGTCTTCAACTAATTCTCTGATTAAGTGGTGCCTGGTGTCAATGTTTTTCGTCCTTGAATGCTGGATCGGATTCCTTGAGATATCAATTGCACTCTTGTTGTCACAGTACACTAGAAAGGGACCAGAGCGCATTCCATAGTCAGCTGACATTTGCTTCATCCAGATAAGTTGTGAGCAACAGCTTCCCATCACAATGTATTCAGCTTCTGCCGTAGAAAGTGATACAGAATTTTGTTTCTTTTTAGCCAAGATATCAGATTGTTCCCAAGAAAGAAGCATCCTCCACTTGTGCTCTTCCTGTCATCAGCACATCCTGCCCAATCAGCATCGCAGTATCCAACTAATTTTTTATTAGAGTTCCTTGAATAGTAGACTCCCAAACTTTCTGTTCCTTTGACATACTTGATGATTCTCTTTACTGCATTCAGAAGAGATACCTTGGGCTTGGCTTGATATCGAGCACATACTCCCACACTGAACGAAAGATCTGGTCTGCTGGCAGTTAGGTAGAGTAAGCTTCCAATCATTCCACGATAGAGTTTCGGACCAACATCCTCTCCAGCTTCATCTCGTGCAAGTTTTAATGATGTACTCATTGGAGTCTTAGATACTTTAGAGTTTTCGAGGCCAAAACGTTTCACCAGACTCTGTGCGTAGGCACTTTGAGACACAAAGACTCCCTGATCAGACTAAACAATTTGAAGTCCCAGAAAGTACTTCAATTCTCCACACATGCTCATCTCGAACTCTTGAGTCATACTTTGTACAAACTCATCAACCATCTTCTGTGAAGTTCCTCCAAAGATAATATCATCCACATATATTTGGACAACAATGTTGTTCTTCTCCATCTCCATAAATAACAGAGTCTTGTCTACACTCCCTCTGATGTACCCAGCATTCAACAGAAAACCAGTGAGTCTTTCATACCAACCCCGCGGTGCCTGTTTCAATCCATACAGAGCTTTCTTCAAGCGGTAGACATAGTCCGGATGAGTTGGATCTTCAAATCCCTTAGGTTGTTCAACATAAACTTCTTCTTGTAGCACACCATTCAGAAATGCACTCTTTACATCCATCTGATACACCTTGAAGTTCAAAACACACGCCATACCCCAAAACAATATTATGGATTCTAGTCTTGCAGCCGGAGCAAAGGTCTCTTCAAAGTCGACCCCTTCGATCTGTGAGTATCCCTGAGCTACAAGCCTTGCCTTGTTGCGAACAAATTCACCATGTTCATCTGTCTTGTTCTTGAAGATCCATTTTGTTCCAACCACGTTTACGCCATTAGGTCGAGCAACCAGTTCCCACACATCATTCCTAGAAAACTGCTCGAGCTCCTCTTCCATAGATACAATCCAGTATTCGTCACAAAGTGCTTCAGCATGTGTCTTAGGTTCAATGGCTGACACAAAGCATGCGAACTGCACCATTTCCCTGAAGTTGATGACTTTACCATGAGTTTTTCGACCATCTCCAATACTTCCAATCACATCTGACTCTGAGTGGTTTCGATGGACTTGCTGACTTACTTGTTTAGGTGGTGTATCAACCGTTGGGCCTTCCTCCTTCCTCAAGTGTCTCTTTGCTAGCTTCAGTTGGTGTATCATCATTTTCTTCATCTGATTCAGACTGTTCTCCTAGGACCACAGACAGATCGTCGAACACTACATTGACTGACTCCATGATTAATTCTGACTGCTTGCTGTAGACTCTGTATGCTGTGCTAGACTGTGCGTAACCCAGGAAGAACCCTTCATCACTTCTTGAGTCAAATTTCCCGAGGTAGTCCTTGTCATTTAATATGTAGCACCTGCATCCAAAAACATGAAAGTACCCAAGATTAGGAGTTTTGCCAGTCCACATTGCATAGGGAGTTTTTGTGATCCCTTTTCTGACATAAACACGATTGATTGTGTAGTATGCCGTGTTGAGTGCCTCAGCCCAGAACTTTTTGGCTTTCTTGTTACCATAAAGCATTGCCCTGCCCATTTCCTGTAGAGTCCTATTCTTTCTTTCAACAACACCATTTTGCTGAGGTGTCCTTGGCGCTGCAAACTGATGAGCTATTCCTTTTGATTCAAGAAACTTAGTCATGACTTCATTCTCGAACTCACCGCCATGATCGCTGCGTATCTTCTTGATTCCTCCTTTTTCATTTATCATTTGGAGCGCCCAGATTTTGAAGCTTTCAGTAGTCTCAGATTTTTCTCTGATGAATTGCACCCAAGTGAATCCGGTGAAGTCGTCTACAAGCATGAACACATATCCCTTGCCTCCAATACTTTCTGTTTGCATTGGGCCCATGAGATCCATGTGTACCAAATCCAGTGGTGCTGAAGCTTGTATGTCTGGTACCTCTCTGTGTTGTATTTTTACTTGCTTTCCTTCATTGCACGCACCGCACACCATCTTGTCATCGATCTTAAGTTTGGGCACTCCGCGAACCATATATTTGTGAACTAGATTCGTCATGTTCCTGATGTTCATATGACCCAATCATTGATGCCATAGTTCAGCATTACCTTGAGCTGACAGACACTTGA
Source organism: Brassica juncea (assembly GCA_018703725.1). Lineage (NCBI taxonomy): Eukaryota > Viridiplantae > Streptophyta > Magnoliopsida > Brassicales > Brassicaceae > Brassica > Brassica juncea. Next base: position 856,913 of record CM031938.1, read on the forward strand.
CTTTCTTTTCCAACATGTAGCAGTTGTTGCCAGACCTGACTCCTTGCAGTATTGTCACTCCATATTTATTTATAGCACGACAATCAATTTCTGAGAAGACCACTGTAAATCCTTCATCACACAGCTGGCTGACACTTATCAAGTTTGCTTTTAATCCTTTAACAAAGTAGACGTTGACCAATCTAGGCACTTCCGAGCTACATGTTGTGCCTTTGCCCTGAATGACTCCATAACCTCCATCTCCAAAACTTACTTTTCCTCCTTTCACTTTTGCAATTTTGTCCAGATACTCAGCGTTTCCAGTCATGTGCCTAGAATATCCACTGTCGAAGAACCATGGTTCATCTTACTCTGAATCGCTTGAGACCCGTGCTATGTTACATTGAAAGTTACTTCTTGTCTCAGCGACTGTCTTAGGGTACAAATCAGTTTTCTTCATCCATCCTTGAGAAGTTTTCCCAATTCGCTAAAACTTGTGTTGTCTCCACACTTGCTTGACCCTTTCGAGGTACTTGTAGCAGTGCCTCTTGTAGTGACCAAATTTTCCACAGAAGAAACATCCCGTGACTTGTGCTGGGGCGCTTTGTGACTTAACTTCTTCAGCATGCGCAAATCCTCCAGACACAAAGCGTGTTGTACCCGTTGTGCCATTCTTCCTTCAAGTATAGCCAAGTCCCGCCCATGTAGGATTTCTCTGTTCTGCCACTACTCAAAATCTTGTCAAGTTGTTTAGTTCCATTGAGCATCTTAATCTTCCGGTATTGTTGATCCAATTCAGATTGAAGATCAGCGGCTTTCTTTCTTTCAGCAATTATTTCCTCTTTAAGTTTATCAGCTTTCTTGGCAAGGCTCAACTTCTCTTTGATTAGATTAACGCTTTCCTTTGCTAACTCAGCTTCTCTGCTGAGTTCATCCCTTAGAAGTTGTACTTCGGTTTCAAGCCGATCCTTTTCTTTGGCTAATGAGAGATTCTCCATTCCCAGTTTCACCAAGGTTTCACAAACTTCCTTGTAGCTTTCTTCCAGCTCCTTATCTGGTTCATCATCCCTTTCGGATCCCGAGTCACATTCTACTATTCCCAGAAAGGCCACAAAGTTGTTCACTTCTTCATCACTCTCGCTGTCTGAGTCTGTCGTTGATTCCTAGCATGGATTTCTCTTGCTTTCTCCTTCCATCAGATTCACATTCAGCTTGAGTATGTCTATACCCTTTGCACCCAAGACACTGAAACTCTCTTCTCTTTACTGTCGGACACTCAGTTCGGAAGTGACCATATCCTTTGCACTCGTAGCACTTCGAGTTATTTTTCTTGGAATTCTTATCTGATTCAGCCGTCTTCCTTCCCGGGACAAACTTCTTCTGCCCATGCTCAACCTTTCGTAGAGCTCTGTCAAATCTTCTGACCAAGAGACTTATTGGATCATTATCTTCAGTCTGATCCTTTTCAACTGATGCAAGAGCAATTCCTTTCTCCTATTTCCCAACAGACACTTCCATCTCATGTGCTTGAAGCATGCCAAGTACTTCATCAAATGTCGTTTCGTCAGTGTTTAAGGAGACACTTATAGCTGCCTTGTATGCCATGAACTTAGCCGGCAAGCACCTTAGGAACTTCTTCACCAGTTTTTTCTCCTTGTATTTCTTCCCAAGGGTAAGTGCTTCTTGTGCCAGTGAGCTGAGTTTGGAGCTGAAATCCCCAATAGATTAATTCTCTTCCATCTTTAGCTCTTCGAATCTGGTCACAAGCATGTATTTCCTTGAACTTGGAACCGTTAGTATTCCTTCAAAGTGCCTCTGCAGAATATCCCAAGCATCCTTGGCTGACTCACACCCATGAATTAGCTCAAATTGTTTCCTGGCCACACTGCAGTGTATGATGGTTAGAGCTCTAGGATTGAACTTTGCCATCTTGTTTTCCTCATCAGTCCAGAGCTCTTCCTTCTTAGGAACATCTTTCCCATCATCACCTCTTGCAACTGGTGAAGTCCACCCAGATTCCACAGCCTTCCACGCCAGTGGGTCAATACCCTTGATCGTAGCTTTCATACGCACCTTCCAAAACCCATAGTTTCCTACTTCTAGGATCACTTTTGAGTTTGTCACAAATTCGCGATAGCTGTCCATCTTACTCCGCAGGATCCTACCTGTTTAAAAAGAAAAAAAAAAACAAAGTACAGATACCCGCTTAATGTAAGATAATTGAGCTACGCGATCTAGAACACACAGTAGTACAAGGATAATAATTTCCAAGAAACACGACTAGGTTTATTCTTTTAAAAGCACATATACGTTCTTTCTAAAAGCAATATATCAATCAAGCTCAAGACAAATCTTGACTTGTTGACTAGTCTTACTCGTCCAAAGACCTACGACAGTCCCAAACTACTTAAGCTCTTAACTCTAGATGCTTTGCATCTCCTTCTCTGGACGTACAAACGCTCTATTGCTAAAAGCTCTCTCTCTCTTGTGTTCACAGGCAACATAGTGCCACAACCTCTTTATATATTGCAGAGGCAAAACCCTACACCTAACGATCTATCTAATGGAAACTTTCCATTTCACTATGCTTCAGCGAATAAGTCAATCTTCCTTTATTCTTTAGGTCGGTTTCTTCTTCGCCAATACTTCCTTTTAACTTGCACTTCATTAAATCTTCCTTTAATGCATCTGCCTTTGAACCGTGCATCTCACGACTTGTTCTTCAAGTGGTAGTTCATGTCGCACTTCATGAACTACTTTAGCTCTGCTACATCTTTGTCTTGACCATACATCTTCATTTCTCTCCCATTTATTCCTGCAAACAATCTCAAAAATCAATTGAGGGTATGGGAAGTTCTGGTCGAACCAAAATTAATCAAATGCAATAATGAAACTTAAACTAAACAAAGAAATATGCAATTATGGACCAAAATGAAATAAAATATGCAAAAGGATTTTTCTTTTGGTTTTCTGAATGTAAACCCGAAATGAAGCTATATGATATGATAAGAAACACAAATGGAAATAAATATGGAATGCAAAAATAATTCTGATTTTTTTAAAAAAAAATTCTTACGATGCAAACAATTAAACTAACAAGATGCAAATGATAGAAACTAAAATATGCTCTTAATTTTGTTTTTGATTTTCTTGATGCAAGCACGAAATAAATCAGTATGGGATGCTATGAACAATAAATAAAAAGAAAATATGGAAATAAAAACTAACACTGATTTTTTTTTTGAATTATTTAGATGAAATGCAAATAAACAGAAAATATTTAAATAATATAAAATATGCTGAATGATTTTTATTTTCTTTTTCTGAATGCAAATAACAAACTTATGGAACAAATATGGTATGCACGAAATTAATAAAATGATGTTCCTTTTTATTTTTATTTTTATGCAAGATTCAAACAAGAAACAAATATAGAATGCAGATTTCGTTTTTTTAGATGAATGCACAAAATCTAAAAATGGAAAGTGGAGTTGGGGAATGAATGCAAACAAGCTAATGAATAAAATTTGAATCCTAGATGATCTACACGAAAATAAACTTGTCTCCTACCTCTCCTTTTTCTGGTTTTCAGTTTAAGATGAACAAAGAACAAAAAAAAATATATAAAAAAAACTGTTTTATGGCTTTTTCGATTTAATAAATGATAACAAATGAAAAAGATGAATGATGCAAGGATAGAATGGACCTGACTCAGGAACTTGAGCTCTGATACCAAATATTACAGGCTGGAAATCAGGGTTGTGCAGATGGTTGATGGAAGCTTGAATGATCTACCAAAGATATGATTGGATGGACGATATGAATGGGATGTAAGTGATAAACATGAAACAAATGCAAAAAGATGAGATGTGAATGCTAATATGATAAAACAATATAAATAAAGATAGATAGGATGGAATTAGGCTGCTGGTCGTGTGACACTCTCAGCTTAATCAGTTGATGACTGAAGTGGATCGAGATGGTGCTTTGCTTGTTGGATGTGTATCACTCTCAGGCTTGGCAAAAGAAAGGGATGAAGGATGGTGGAATGATGGACGCCACAAGACTCAATGGAAAGGAGCCTTGATAAGTCAAGGTGCTTTGGAGCTTCTTCTCACAAACTCAAAAGATTTAGAACAATAGTTTTGACAAAACTAGAAAAGTTGAATAATTCTTATTACTTTTAAAAAGGGGTGTCTTACAAAGACTAAGGACTTGAGCTTATATAGGCTCGACTAGGACACTTTCTAACAGTCAAAATTGACTAAAGGAAACAAATAATCCCCTTAATATTAAAGTAGGAGCACTTTTAGAGACTAACCTTATGTTCATGTGTTATTAACAAGAATGTCATTTCCTACGTGGCAACACCATATTCTTTCGCGGCCCTTTTATGTAAAAACCCTCTCTTTACTAGACTTATTACATTCTTTGCCATTTTCCATTTAATATAGATTAATATAATATTTTATTCATGTTAATTGGTTACGTGCGTTGATATGGGAGATAATATCAAATCTGGTAGTCAAAGCCGACTGTTTGTTATTGTTTTTTATATCTTTATAAAACCGGTTACCATATTATATCACATAAAGTATACTCAATGTCCTATATTATAATAAGAGATTTTGGTATTGTACACTCTTTTCATAAATACTTTATACAACACGTTAACAAACCACATAATTTATATAACACGTTAACTCTTTATGAATATATTATTTACCTTATATTATGGAAGCTATAAGGGGATGTATAATATAATCTTGTGAGATTTTTAATATGAAATTCGGTTATTGTTAACGTGTTTTATACCATTTTAAAACATGAACCATATATTATATCACATCAAATATACATATATGCTAACAAACATGTTTTGTGTCGCCTTCATTGATTTAACGTGTTTTATACCATTTTAAAACATATTTCTACAAGTCAAATTTATGATTCATATGTGATCGTCACTGATTGATTTTTAAATTTAATTTGATTGACCAGATCCTCAGTTTGTTTCCTTTAAAATTACAAACAAATCGCGATAGACATGAACAAGGAAAATAATATATTCAGTATTTATTAGAATTACGAAATATCATTTCATAATATAATATTTGTAATATAGCAAGGTTGTATAAATAGGTTTATATGGACATCAAATTATTATTGCATGGTATACCAAGATATTGTTCATGACAGTTCAAAAATAAAACTGCAAAGTGATTATTCATCACTATTGTTTACTGTTTTATATGTTTAAAACTGATCATTGTTTTTCATCAGATAGAAAAATATAATGGATGCAAAGATAAAAACATAATATTTTTGCGTGTAGTGAATAAAGTGTTTATATTTTATAAATTAAAATGATGAATGTTTTGTAATGAAAAGTGTTTGAATTAAGGTATTCTACCACACGTCCATGACAATCCCCGAAGCCAAAATTATTGACTGACATACAGAAAATTATTTCATTCCAAACGTTCATGCAATCCATATACTTAATGTCCACTATTTTTGTAATAGATAGATCTTCATAAATGTTAATGGAATAATTTTTTATATCAGTTCATGTGTTTTCGAAAATATCTGATTTAACGCCATTGCAATATTACCATAAATTGGTTTCTTTTTCCATTAGTTTTGTGGCTATATTTCTTATGGCAAGTAAAAATATTTCTTTCCAATTTTAGATAAGAATATTCGCCGTTTAATCAAAGATTGATCGTTTGATTATATGATTACTAACAATAGTTTTAAAATCCGTAGTGTCATATCTCATAAACTGCATTCTTTCTAAATTACAACTTTTAGACGATCAGTTACTGATATTTTGGCTGATTATGAGCGCTATTTGATTATCATGATGGTAAGAAGTTCCTCTCCTAAACCCTAAACTTGATTGATATATATATATATATATATATATATATATATATATATATATATATATATATATATATATATATATATATATATATATATATATCTTCCTATACTATGAGAAACATAGCCATCACAGCCTAAAGGTATTCAAAAGCAACATCAAAAATAAATGTCATGAACTTCATCTCGGATTTAAAGCCAAAGAAGTCTATGTGGAAGATACGGGTGAAAATGATTAGACTCTGGAAGCAGCACTCGGCTGCTGGTGGAAAAACCATAGAAATGGTTTTCGTGGATGCAAAGGTAAGTACTCCTTTGTATGAAGTTTCATAAAATCTCTATTTTGTAATTTATTTTCTATCTGATGCCCACATTTTTTTTTCAGGGAGATTTAAGATCCATGTGTCAATGTCAATGAAGAAGGAACCGATTCATCCATGAGGATTTGTTCAATATTTCGTAATATAACATGTAAAATATGTCACTTGCACTTTTACTTATCGGCTATCTGTAGAATAAAAAGAAAAATTTGTTTTAGTATACTTACCACGTGCAGGGCGCGGGTCATCACCTAGTCTCGAAATAAAAGAAAGGAAATCAAAGTTTTGATGGCTCCATGGAATATAGCCGTTAGGCTTGATTAGCTCTTGAGCCAAAAGGAAACTTGTGGAGCCTTTGTATCTGGACAGCTTCTGGATGTAGCCACGGTCAAGAATTCTTCTTGATAAGTCTCAGAAATATATGGCCGTTGGTCTTGATAGATTCCTTGAGGAAACTCCTTTAAGGCATGAAATGTCAATGCTGCCAAATATGGAAGGTTGGTGCAAATGAAGATCCGCCTGATCTCCTGGGTGCTGGTGAAGGTAGGGACGTCTTGGATGTCTTCTGGATGGTTAAGATGCTCGCCTGGCTTCCATAGAAATTTTTGGTTCGAGCCAAATTGAAGTGGTTGGCAACTTTCCCAAATTGATGTCAGTTTAGCCGGTTTTGGGAAATTGATTACATCATGGAATTTCCTTGACCAATTTTCTTGATTTACGGCTTTCTGGAAAACTGAGAAATCTCTCTTGAATCCCATGACTGATTCTGGTGAAGGCCTCTCCATGGTTGGGCTTGTATTTTCTTCTAAAGCCTGGTACGCGCAGATGAACGGGCTGGGAAACCTCTGAATTGTAAAATTCATAACCTCATGCTCCATGAATATTTTCTTCTGATTCCAAATGGACTTGACTTCTTCTTAAGTGTAGAATCCATAAAAATTAGTTTCATGGTGAAATTTCTTCTGGTTGTTAAGATACACGCCTTGTACTGAACCTTGGTCGCTGGTACCTCCTAGATAGCTGGTTTCGACAGCTTGGTTGACCAATAGTTCAACCACTGGTTTGATGGCAGCATCAATTACCCTCATGCTTAGGATTATCTACTTAAAGTTAAATATATTACTTAAAGATAAGCCCTAATAGAGTCCTTATACCATTAGATTTATATCTTTATTTCAAGTATATAAACAAGCGCAGTTACTCAATATCAATACAAGTTTACAGTTTATTATTCAATCTCTACTTTACATGGTATCATAGCAGTAAATTCTTGTGGATCTAAATTAAAGGTTTTTGCATCAAAAATAAATGCTAAGGCTTTCACATTAAAATGAGGTCGTCATGGTCGGCTGTAACCCTTGAAGGAGACGACGAGGAAGATCGTGATAATAATGATGATGAAGAGAACGTGGCACACTTCACGTCTTCTTTTGTTCTAGTTCAAATTCAACTAGTTGTTTGCCCGTACAAGCGGGCATAATCGTCTTACGAATATTTATTGAATTATATCTTATTAATTCAAAAGTTCTCCAAAAGTTTAAATCAAACATCAAATTATTATATACGACAAAAAAAAAATCTTCAAAATATAAATGTTTATTATTGAGTCAAAATTTTTAAAACACTCACATATTAAAAATATTTTCAAAAATATCTTTGTAGAAATACTTTTGTTTAATTAATATTTAATTATAAAATATTTTATCTTATTTTTTACCATTTATAATAGAAAAATATTATTTCCAAATAACAACACAATATGTATAAAACCTATCTTATTCTTAAAATATTTTTTACAACAAATAAATAAATCTACCAATGCTTTAAAAATGTTTAGGAGATCTGTTATGTTTTAAATATTCATATTTTTCTTCTCTTTTTTATTTTTAAATTTTTTGTGTGTTTCTCGTAGGATATGTAATTAAGTACTGCACTTGTATCGGTAGAACATAAACATGAGCTTTTGTGTTGACACATATTAGTAGAATTTACAATTATTAGAAAATGTATTTTATAAAACTAAGAAATTAAAAATAATAAACTGCTTGAAATGTTATTGATAGCTTATATTAACAAAATCCAAAAATTTATAACATTTTTAATACCAAAAATATAGATATAAATTTTTCATGAAATAAAAGATAAAAATAATTTTATATAATGTTAATAAGGTAATATAAATTATTTATGTAGATGATAATTATCATACTTTTCTTAAAACTGTTTGTTATCTAATATAAAGATTATTTAAATTATTTATTAAAATCATTGACTCAATCGTTTTTATATAATAATAAATAACATAATATCAAATATTTGTATAGATGAAATATTGTAATTATCATAATTTAACTATATATTATTAATATATATATATATACTACAAGAAAAATAGAATATAGCCACAAATTGGTAGCAAAAAAATTTGCCGCAACTGTTTTTTCAGTTACAAATAGCCACAAGATAGCAACGAACAAAAATTTGTGGCGATTAGGTGGATATTTGTCGCTTAAAAGCTACAAACTATACTTCATTGCTATTTGAAGAAAATTAACCACAATTCGCCACAATGTTTTTCATAGAAATCAATATCTACTATTATCTACAACAATAATCGTGGAAATAAATAAACACAACATAATTTGTGGCTATACGCAGAAAACTGAAACCCTAAACATTCCCCAAACTCTAATTAAAATTTTAATCTTTGGTGAGATTTTTTTAAAATAACAACAAACAATGTTTTTATAAAAATATCCAACAGTAACAACAAATTTTACTCACAATATATAAAAAAAATATCACCAAATTACAAATATAACTATTTTTCCAAACTCTAAACCTTAAATATTACATATAAGTAACATATGTCTAGTATCGAACAATGAAAAGTATCTCAAATATAGATTATATTTTCTATATCATTAATCTTAAATTTTGTAACTTAAAATAGAACCCTAGGTTATGAGTTAATTAGTTTGGACACTGTAAGAAACTTTAACTATAACAAATTACACATATAATCATGTTATAAACCGTGACATATTACATTTATAATCACATTGTAAACACTGACATATTCTTGACCCAAACATTTAATGTTTAAGAATAAAATCAAAATCAAAATTGTTATCTCATTCTATAAGCAAAACCCCAAACTCTATATACCCTAAATCTCTAAACATCAAATACAATCCTTAATTTTTTTTTTTAATCATTAATCATAAACAGTGTTGAATATAAATAAAACTTAGAGAAATTTGGAGCTACACCAAGACACTTATGCTTATTTAGCTCTATAGGAAAATCCCAATAAACGACACTGTTCGAGGGAGCGTTAAGACTCTGTTGCCCCTACAGCCTTCGGAGCGAATAACCCCTATAATCGTAGATCGAATCTTCTATTCGGATACGCAAGATCAATTACATATCAGATTTTCCAAAGCACGCGCCATAGGTCAGTCTCGTCATAAAACCTCTACAGTCCCAAAAGCAAAATTAATTTATCTTTGAAATCCACCGTTCCCAGAAGCAAATTACATCCGCTCTGTGTTCGTCTGGAGAAATAACAAACGGCGACAGTTAGTATGGAGGATACCGACAGAGTCCAGATGCCTCCATGCCAGTTACCGGAAAGGATTTTTGCAATCGGAGAAGAACCGACTGGCGTCAGAGTCACTCCATACCACAAAGCGCGCAGGATCAGGAAAATCCTCAACGCCCTCGATCCCGAAGAAGTTGACCAGATTCGGCGATCGCCGTTCGGGAAGTTGGTCGACATCGCTGAGAAACCGAGTTTCTCGGGGAGGTTTGGGCGATACCTCATCTCTAGGAAACTGAAGGTCTCTAAGAAGCACGAGGCATGGTTTCTGTTCGCCGGAAAACCCATTAGGTTTTTTCTCTGGGAGTTTGCTCTGGTGACCGGAATAAACTGTAAAAAATTCCCGAAGCGGTCCAAAAAAAAGATCGATACACTTCATGGCAGAGAAACCTTACTGGGGTGAGCTTTTTGGATCTCTAAAAGAGGTGCCGGTCTCCACGGTGGTAAAGATGTTAAAGAGGAAAACTGTCCCTGAAAAAGAACTTAGGCTAAAGTACGCATACCTGGCATTTAATGTTAGGAGTTTTCAAGGCTCCTAAAACAAATGTTGTAGTATGAGTGAATGTCGAACTAGTTCTGAGGGATTCAAAGCACCAAGAATCCAAGTACCTACTTAATCTAAGTGCAACCGATAATTTGGATGGTTTAAAACTATTACTAATGAGAGAATGCAATAACAGAACAATAAGACAATAAATGAAGAGATTTTCTTTGGTTATGATAAAAGAGAACTCATGGGTATAGGAATTATACCTGGGGTGATCAAGTTTCGAACTAAGGATGGCAAATGATCAATCAACTATCATCCTTAAGCTTAGACATATGTTAAACAAACTCTATGTCTAGATGAATTAATGTTCATTTGCTAACACATTTCAAACATCAAATGTCTTTGGCTGAATAACATGAAAGCAATCATTACTAACAAGTCTATTGGCTATCTTAACACCTTTAACAACAAATGTCTTTGGTAAAGTATGTTAAAAGCTTAGGAGAGTTGTCTCAGACATTTCATCAAACACCTTGTGGGTGGGAAATTCCTAAAGATCAACTTTTGAGAGGCCAACTCAGAAGATGCATTATGGATACTCTACTAGCAAGGAATAAGAATGATCTACACCTAAACATCCTAGATCTAGCCTAATCACCCCTAATCTCCCTAACCCATGAATTCAAATGAGGATTACTCACTAATATCCATGATTCCTCTTAAACCCATATTGGATTTCAGATTAATCATGTAGATATATACAGAAAATAGATTAGAAATCAACAAGATAACAAGAACAATGATCAAATAAATCCAAGAGATGAACTCTCCAAATGGTTTTTGGTGGTTTTTTCAAAGGTAAAAGATAGTCTGCCACTAATGGCTTCCAAAGAGTACTTAAACATAGATTTTTCAAGTCTAAAACGTAGAGGGTAAAATGGTCAAAAGCACTGTTTCGGACGCAGCCGCAGCCATCTCCAGCCTGCTACATGGAGTTGCGACCACTCTGTCTTTAGGCCGCGTCCTGCTCTTCCTGCGACGGGAGCCTGCAAAATTCTCTGGCCGTGACGACGATACCAACTTGCGGTCCCGTAACAGCCTCCATTTGCCTACGGCAACAGCCTGCGAAATTCTCTGGTCGAAAACATCATTTTGTTCGTAACTCGGACGCAGGCAACTCTACCCTGTGAAATCAGCCTGCGGTTGTGTGCTCCTGTTCGCAGCCTTCATTTGGTCGCGATCTTTGCCCGCTACTACTCCATTCTTCATCATTCTGAACTTTTTATGACTCATTTTGCTCCAAAACCTGTTTTGTACTTCTCCAAACCTGAAAACACACAAATATAGTGCAATGCACCCTAAACATATCTATATGCAAGTCTAAATGATTGATATGAATGCAAAATGGATGCTTAAAACCATGAAATGTGCAAGATATCAACTCCCCCACACTAATCCTTTACTTGTCCACAAGTAAACTAGCAAGGACAAAGGAGGAGAGGTTTGAAAGAGGGGACTCATAACCAAAAGAAACACACATAGCACTCAAATCAACATCTAAATTCAGCATGAGCACACTCTCTGTTATTATACTCTAGCTTCTCTAGGCCTATCTTAGCTCTTTTTGTCCCTACACTCATCATCATGCATTCACACATACAAATCAGCCAACTCTCATGTTCATTAAGCATAGTATCAAGTGAATTCTTGCAAATGGTCAATTGGTCCAAATCATTTGGGTAAGGGTAGGCTTTTTATTCAAGTGAGTCAAGAGGTTCAAGAAATATAATCTTTAAGGTGGTATACTCTCAAGACTAGTAGCCTTGACATTGCACATAATATATCTAAGAAAGGGATCAACTCATGCATACAATGCTCAATCTCCATTGTTCTACCCTTTTCCCAAACATATATGATACACATTCATTTCCCAATACCAATCCCAACTCACATCTCTCGCCCAAAGATCTCAAGAACATTTCTCAACATAAAACTCTTTATTCTACAAGGGATTTATTACACTTTTTGAACATCTCTTAGCTCATACTAACTTTGCTAGCCCTTTCTTTATTCTTTTTGTTTTTTTATTTCTTTTTTTTTATATATATATTTTTTTTCTTTTTCTTTTTTTTTTATATTTGGGAGCTAAGACTTTTCACAGCTTGAGCTAAAGGTTTCTCTACTTATCCCATAAAGACTAGTCAATTAAGCACAAAGAGTTTATTCTTTTCCTTCAACTTTTTCATATTCCCAAATCAAACTTTACAACACTCACCCCCATCCTATGGCTAGACAATAGTGTGTCTAATCTAGCAAGGATGAAGATCAAGCATTGTCGTTCCCAATACTCTCAACATTATGTGCATGTAAGACTTTCCGAAAAAATGCCTCACTCATCAATCAATGAAGGCTTAAAAGGAGGAAAGGATTTTGGGAGAGGTCTACCACTAGAGGTTGTCAAAAAGATTGGCATAAAAGATGTGACAACTCAAGTATGTATAGCCATGATTCAGTACACAAGGGACCATGAGCAAGATGCATTAAGTTCGTCCAGTTCAAATAAGGTTGTAGTTGGCTTCAAAGGCTGAGTTTCAGCAATTAACAAGTTTCAGGAAGAGTTTTCAAGGCTCGAAGCATACAAGTTTTTTTGAGTGGTGCATAAGCTACTCAAGCGCGAGGTAATTTCTTTACAAGGCATTTTAAATCATTGCTTCCAATGCAAGTGAATGCAACCTATATGCTCTAGACTCTCCTAGAAATGCAAGTGATGCAAACTAAATGATTCTTTTTGTTTTTTTCAAATTTTTCCAAATATTTTTTTATGCAAATAGATATGTACAATGCAAGACTCAATGCAAAAAAATCAAAGCAAACATGATCAAATACTGGTACCTCCCCCAAACTGAAGTTACACAGTCTTTGTGTTGTTAAGTTGAGAGAAATGCCCAAAAGAAAGCTAATATGCAAAAAATAACTGGTATATACAAGGGAAACGTGGTGGAGTGGTACCTCAAATGGAGAGTGGAGAAGGGGGATCCTTCCCACCTTCAAGAGTTTCTTTCTCACTAACAACCACTGCAGCCTTGATCTTTTCAATGGAGGGGTCTCCACAAGTGATGGTTCCACAATACTCAACATCCAGAGGAGACTGAATTGGGTAAGAGACAGCTTTGTTGACATTGAGGAGTGTGATCTTTTTGTTGGCAAAATCGATGCAAGCACCCACAGTAGTAAGGAATGGTGTGCCCAGGATCAATGGAACTCTCTTCACAGTAGCCATCTTCAAGACAGTGAGGTCTATAGGAATGGTGCAAGATCCAATCTTCAAAGGGAAGTCCTTGATGAGACCAATAGGGATAGTAGAAGAAGAATCCCCAAACGTGAGAGAGGAAGTATCTGGCTCCATGTGTTCAATCTCAAGACTCTTCACCATCTCCATTGAGATCACATTCACACTTGCACCAGAATCAACAAGAGCATCATCAAAGGTGAGCTTACCAAGGGAGCAAGACAAGGTGAACTTCCCTTGGGATTCTAGTTTAGGGAGAGACTTTGGTGTGACCGATGGATCAAGTTTCAAAGTTGAGATGTTGAGAAGCTCTGCTACTTCTGCTTGGTGGTCTACAATGTCCTTGATGAGCATCATTTGTACATGAGCCTCACGCATACCCGAGATCTCTGGAAGCTTAACTCCAATAGCACCTAGGTCTTTTCTGAACTTGGAAATCACCTTCTTCTGAGCTTTGGTGAGGACCCTTTGTGGAAATGGGAGCTTGTCATAGGGTGACTGCTCAACCTCAGTGGTGTCCTCCAGGTTGTCCTCTTTCAGATTCTGGTCAGCTCTCTTCGCAAATGGTTTGTCAGCCATGGGTTCATCTCCCTTCAAAATCTTTAAAGCCAAAGAAGTCTATGTGGAAGATACGGGTGAAAATGATTAGACTCTGGAAGCAGCACTCGGCTGCTGGTGGAAAAACCATAGAAATGGTTTTCGTGGATGCAAAGGTAAGTACTCCTTTGTATGAAGTTTCATAAAATCTCTATTTTGTAATTTATTTTCTATCTGATGCCCACATTTTTTTTCAGGGAGATTTAAGATCCATGTGTCAATGTCAATGAAGAAGGAACTGATTCATCCATGAGGATTTGTTCAATATTTCGTAATATAACATGTAAAATATGTCACTTGCACTTTTACTTATCGGCTATCTGTAGAATAAAAAGAAAAATTTGTTTTAGTATACTTACCACGTGCAGGGCGCGGGTCATCACCTAGTCTCGAAATAAAAGAAAGGAAATCAAAGTTTTGATGGCTCCATGGAATATAGCCGTTAGGCTTGATTAGCTCTTGAGCCAAAAGGAAACTTGTGGAGCCTTTGTATCTGGACAGCTTCTGGATGTAGCCACGGTCAAGAATTCTTCTTGATAAGTCTCAGAAATATATGGCCGTTGGTCTTGATAGATTCCTTGAGGAAACTCCTTTAAGGCATGAAATGTCAATGCTGCCAAATATGGAAGGTTGGTGCAAATGAAGATCCGCCTGATCTCCTGGGTGCTGGTGAAGGTAGGGACGTCTTGGATGTCTTCTGGATGGTTAAGATGCTCGCCTGGCTTCCATAGAAATTTTTGGTTCGAGCCAAATTGAAGTGGTTGGCAACTTTCCCAAATTGATGTCAGTTTAGCCGGTTTTGGGAAATTGATTACATCATGGAATTTCCTTGACCAATTTTCTTGATTTACGGCTTTCTGGAAAACTGAGAAATCTCTCTTGAATCCCATGACTGATTCTGGTGAAGGCCTCTCCATGGTTGGGCTTGTATTTTCTTCTAAAGCCTGGTACGCGCAGATGAACGGGCTGGGAAACCTCTGAATTGTAAAATTCATAACCTCATGCTCCATGAATATTTTCTTCTGATTCCAAATGGACTTGACTTCTTCTTAAGTGTAGAATCCATAAAAATTAGTTTCATGGTGAAATTTCTTCTGGTTGTTAAGATACACGCCTTGGACTGAACCTTGGTCGCTGGTACCTCCTAGATAGCTGGTTTCGACAGCTTGGTTGACCAATAGTTCAACCACTGGTTTGATGGCAGCATCAATTACCCTCATGCTTAGGATTATCTACTTAAAGTTAAATATATTACTTAAAGATAAGCCCTAATAGAGTCCTTATACCATTAGATTTATATCTTTATTTCAAGTATATAAACAAGCGCAGTTACTCAATATCAATACAAGTTTACAGTTTATTATTCAATCTCTACTTTACATGGTATCATAGCAGTAAATTCTTGTGGATCTAAATTAAAGGTTTTTGCATCAAAAATAAATGCTAAGGCTTTCACATTAAAATGAGGTCGTCATGGTCGCTGTAACCCTTGAAGGAGACGACGAGGAAGATCGTGATAATAATGATGATGAAGAGAACGTGGCACACTTCACGTCTTCTTTTGTTCTAGTTCAAATTCAACTAGTTGTTTGCCCGTACAAGCGGGCATAATCGTCTTACGAATATTTATTGAATTATATCTTATTAATTCAAAAGTTCTCCAAAAGTTTAAATCAAACATCAAATTATTATATACGACAAAAAAAAAATCTTCAAAATATAAATGTTTATTATTGAGTCAAAATTTTTAAAACACTCACATATTAAAAATATTTTCAAAAATATCTTTGTAGAAATACTTTTGTTTAATTAATATTTAATTATAAAATATTTTATCTTATTTTTTACCATTTATAATAGAAAAATATTATTTCCAAATAACAACACAATATGTATAAAACCTATCTTATTCTTAAAATATTTTTACAACAAATAAATAAATCTACCAATGCTTTAAAAATGTTTAGGAGATCTGTTATGTTTTAAATATTCATATTTTTCTTCTCTTTTTTATTTTTAAATTTTTTTGTGTGTTTCTCGTAGGATATGTAATTAAGTACTGCACTTGTATCGGTAGAACATAAACATGAGCTTTTGTGTTGACACATATTAGTAGAATTTACAATTATTAGAAAATGTATTTTATAAAACTAAGAAATTAAAAATAATAAACTGCTTGAAATGTTATTGATAGCTTATATTAACAAAATCCAAAAATTTATAACATTTTTAATACCAAAAATATAGATATAAATTTTTCATGAAATAAAAGATAAAAATAATTTTATATAATGTTAATAAGGTAATATAAATTATTTATGTAGATGATAATTATCATACTTTTCTTAAAACTGTTTGTTATCTAATATAAAGATTATTTAAATTATTTATTAAAATCATTGACTCAATCGTTTTTATATAATAATAAATAACATAATATCAAATATTTGTATAGATGAAATATTGTAATTATCATAATTTAACTATATATTATTAATATATATATATATACTACAAGAAAAATAGAATATAGCCACAAATTGGTAGCAAAAAAATTTGCCGCAACTGTTTTTTCAGTTACAAATAGCCACAAGATAGCAACGAACAAAAATTTGTGGCGATTAGGTGGATATTTGTCGCTTAAAAGCTACAAACTATACTTCATTGCTATTTGAAGAAAATTAACCACAATTCGCCACAATGTTTTTCATAGAAATCAATATCTACTATTATCTACAACAATAATCGTGGAAATAAATAAACACAACATAATTTGTGGCTATACGCAGAAAACTGAAACCCTAAACATTCCCCAAACTCTAATTAAAATTTTAATCTTTGGTGAGATTTTTTTAAAATAACAACAAACAATGTTTTTATAAAAATATCCAACAGTAACAACAAATTTTACTCACAATATATAAAAAAATTATCACCAAATTACAAATATAACTATTTTTCCAAACTCTAAACCTTAAATATTACATATAAGTAACATATGTCTAGTATCGAACAATGAAAAGTATCTCAAATATAGATTATATTTTCTATATCATTAATCTTAAATTTTGTAACTTAAAATAGAACCCTAGGTTATGAGTTAATTAGTTTGGACACTGTAAGAAACTTTAACTATAACAAATTACACATATAATCATGTTATAAACCGTGACATATTACATTTATAATCACATTGTAAACACTGACATATTCTTGACCCAAACATTTAATGTTTAAGAATAAAATCAAAATCAAAATTGTTATCTCATTCTATAAGCAAAACCCCAAACTCTATATACCCTAAATCTCTAAACATCAAATACAATCCTTAATTTTTTTTTTAATCATTAATCATAAACAGTGTTGAATATAAATAAAACTTAGAGAAATTTGGAGCTACACCAAGACACTTATGCTTATTTAGCTCTATAGGAAAATCCCAATAAACGACACTGTTCGAGGGAGCGTTAAGACTCTGTTGCCCCTACAGCCTTCGGAGCGAATAACCCCTATAATCGTAGATCGAATCTTCTATTCGGATACGCAAGATCAATTACATATCAGATTTTCCAAAGCACGCGCCATAGGTCAGTCTCGTCATAAAACCTCTACAGTCCCAAAAGCAAAATTAATTTATCTTTGAAATCCACCGTTCCCAGAAGCAAATTACATCCGCTCTGTGTTCGTCTGGAGAAATAACAAACGGCGACAGTTAGTATGGAGGATACCGACAGAGTCCAGATGCCTCCATGCCAGTTACCGGAAAGGATTTTTGCAATCGGAGAAGAACCGACCGGCGTCAGAGTCACTCCATACCACAAAGCGCGCAGGATCAGGAAAATCCTCAACGCCCTCGATCCCGAAGAAGTTGACCAGATTCGGCGATCGCCGTTCGGGAAGTTGGTCGACATCGCTGAGAAACCGAGTATCTCGGGGAGGTTTGGGCGATACCTCATCTCTAGGAAACTGAAGGTCTCTAAGAAGCACGAGGCATGGTTTCTGTTCGCCGGAAAACCCATTAGGTTTTTTCTCTGGGAGTTTGCTCTGGTGACCGGAATAAACTGTAAAAAATTCCCGAAGCGGTCCAAAAAAAGATCGATACACTTCATGGCAGAGAAACCTTACTGGGGTGAGCTTTTTGGATCTCTAAAAGAGGTGCCGGTCTCCACGGTGGTAAAGATGTTAAAGAGGAAAACTGTCCCTGAAAAAGAACTTAGGCTAAAGTACGCATACCTGGCATTTAATGTTAGGAGTTTTCAAGGCTCCTAAAACAAATGTTGGAGTATGAGTGAATGTCGAACTAGTTCTGAGGGATTCAAAGCACCAAGAATCCAAGTACCTACTTAATCTAAGTGCAACCGATAATTTGGATGGTTTAAAACTATTACTAATGAGAGAATGCAATAACAGAACAATAAGACAATAAATGAAGAGATTTTCTTTGGTTATGATAAAAGAGAACTCATGGGTATAGGAATTATACCTTGGGTGATCAAGTTTCGAACTAAGGATGGCAAATGATCAATCAACTATCATCCTTAAGCTTAGACATATGTTAAACAAACTCTATGTCTAGATGAATTAATGTTCATTTGCTAACACATTTCAAACATCAAATGTCTTTGGCTGAATAACATGAAAGCAATCATTACTAACAAGTCTATTGGCTATCTTAACACCTTTAACAACAAATGTCTTTGGTAAAGTATGTTAAAAGCTTAGGAGAGTTGTCTCAGACATTTCATCAAACACCTTGTGGGTGGGAAATTCCTAAAGATCAACTTTTGAGAGGCCAACTCAGAAGATGCATTATGGATACTCTACTAGCAAGGAATAAGAATGATCTACACCTAAACATCCTAGATCTAGCCTAATCACCCCTAATCTTCCTAACCCATGAATTCAAATGAGGATTACTCACTAATATCCATGATTCCTCTTAAACCCATATTGGATTTCAGATTAATCATGTAGATATATACAGAAAATAGATTAGAAATCAACAAGATAACAAGAACAATGATCAAATAAATCCAAGAGATGAACTCTCCAAATGGTTTTTGGAGGTTTTTTCAAAGGTAAAAGATAGTCTGCCACTAATGGCTTCCAAAGAGTACTTAAACATAGATTTTTCAAGTCTAAAACGTAGAGGGTAAAATGGTCAAAAGCACTGTTTCGGACGCAGCCGCAGCCATCTCCAGCCTGCTACATGGAGTTGCGACCACTCTGTCTTTAGGCCGCGTCCTGCTCTTCCTGCGACGGGAGCCTGCAAAATTCTCTGGCCGTGACGACGATACCAACTTGCGGTCCCGTAACAGCCTCCATTTGCCTACGGCAACAGCCTGCGAAATTCTCTGGTCGAAAACATCATTTTGTTCGTAACTCGGACGCAGGCAACTCTACCCTGTGAAATCAGCCTGCGGTTGTGTGCTCCTGTTCGCAGCCTTCATTTGGTCGCGATCTTTGCCCGCTACTACTCCATTCTTCATCATTCTGAACTTTTTATGACTCATTTTGCTCCAAAACCTGTTTTGTACTTCTCCAAACCTGAAAACACACAAATATAGTGCAATGCACCCTAAACATATCTATATGCAAGTCTAAATGATTGATATGAATGCAAAATGGATGCTTAAAACCATGAAATGCGCAAGATATCAACTCCCCCACACTAATCCTTTACTTGTCCACAAGTAAACTAGCAAGGACAAAGGAGGAGAGGTTTGAAAGAGGGGACTCATAACCAAAAGAAACACACATAGCACTCAAATCAACATCTAAATTCAGCATGAGCACACTCTCTGTTATTATACTCTAGCTTCTCTAGGCCTATCTTAGCTCTTTTTGTCCCTACACTCATCATCATGCATTCACACATACAAATCAGCCAACTCTCATGTTCATTAAGCATAGTATCAAGTGAATTCTTGCAAATGGTCAATTGGTCCAAATCATTTGGGTAAGGGTAGGCTTTTTATTCAAGTGAGTCAAGAGGTTCAAGAAATATAATCTTTAAGGTGGTATACTCTCAAGACTAGTAGCCTTGACATTGCACATAATATATCTAAGAAAGGGATCAACTCATGCATACAATGCTCAATCTCCATTGTTCTACCC
This sequence comes from Brassica juncea, assembly GCA_018703725.1. Lineage (NCBI taxonomy): Eukaryota > Viridiplantae > Streptophyta > Magnoliopsida > Brassicales > Brassicaceae > Brassica > Brassica juncea. The sequence goes on from CM031938.1 coordinate 877,192, forward strand.
TTTTCCCAAACATATATGATACACATTCATTTCCCAATACCAATCCCAACTCACATCTCTCGCCCAAAGATCTCAAGAACATTTCTCAACATAAAACTCTTTATTCTACAAGGGATTTATTACACTTTTTGAACATCTCTTAGCTCATACTAACTTTGCTAGCCCTTTCTTTATTCTTTTTGTTTTTTTTATTTCTTTTTTTTTATATATATATTTTTTTTCTTTTTCTTTTTTTTTATATTTGGGAGCTAAGACTTTTCACAGCTTGAGCTAAAGGTTTCTCTACTTATCCCATAAAGACTAGTCAATTAAGCACAAAGAGTTTATTCTTTTCCTTCAACTTTTTCATATTCCCAAATCAAACTTTACAACACTCACCCCCATCCTATGGCTAGACAATAGTGTGTCTAATCTAGCAAGGATGAAGATCAAGCATTGTCGTTCCCAATACTCTCAACATTATGTGCATGTAAGACTTTCCGAAAAAATGCCTCACTCATCAATCAATGAAGGCTTAAAAGGAGGAAAGGATTTTGGGAGAGGTCTACCACTAGAGGTTGTCAAAAAGATTGGCATAAAAGATGTGACAACTCAAGTATGTATAGCCATGATTCAGTACACAAGGGACCATGAGCAAGATGCATTAAGTTCGTCCAGTTCAAATAAGGTTGTAGTTGGCTTCAAAGGCTGAGTTTCAGCAATTAACAAGTTTCAGGAAGAGTTTTCAAGGCTCGAAGCATACAAGTTTTTTTGAGTGGTGCATAAGCTACTCAAGCGCGAGGTAATTTCTTTACAAGGCATTTTAAATCATTGCTTCCAATGCAAGTGAATGCAACCTATATGCTCTAGACTCTCCTAGAAATGCAAGTGATGCAAACTAAATGATTCTTTTTGTTTTTTTCAAATTTTTCCAAATATTTTTTTATGCAAATAGATATGTACAATGCAAGACTCAATGCAAAAAAATCAAAGCAAACATGATCAAATACTGGTACCTCCCCCAAACTGAAGTTACACAGTCTTTGTGTTGTTAAGTTGAGAGAAATGCCCAAAAGAAAGCTAATATGCAAAAAATAACTGGTATATACAAGGGAAACGTGGTGGAGTGGTACCTCAAATGGAGAGTGGAGAAGGGGGATCCTTCCCACCTTCAAGAGTTTCTTTCTCACTAACAACCACTGCAGCCTTGATCTTTTCAATGGAGGGGTCTCCACAAGTGATGGTTCCACAATACTCAACATCCAGAGGAGACTGAATTGGGTAAGAGACAGCTTTGTTGACATTGAGGAGTGTGATCTTTTTGTTGGCAAAATCGATGCAAGCACCCACAGTAGTAAGGAATGGTGTGCCCAGGATCAATGGAACTCTCTTCACAGTAGCCATCTTCAAGACAGTGAGGTCTATAGGAATGGTGCAAGATCCAATCTTCAAAGGGAAGTCCTTGATGAGACCAATAGGGATAGTAGAAGAAGAATCCCCAAACGTGAGAGAGGAAGTATCTGGCTCCATGTGTTCAATCTCAAGACTCTTCACCATCTCCATTGAGATCACATTCACACTTGCATCAGAATCAACAAGAGCATCATCAAAGGTGAGCTTACCAAGGGAGCAAGACAAGGTGAACTTCCCTTGGGATTCTAGTTTAGGGAGAGACTTTGGTGTGACCGATGGATCAAGTTTCAAAGTTGAGATGTTGAGAAGCTCTGCTACTTCTGCTTGGTGGTCTACAATGTCCTTGATGAGCATCATTTGTACATGATCCTCACGCATACCCGAGATCTCTGGAAGCTTAACTCCAATAGCACCTAGGTCTTTTCTGAACTTGGAAATCACCTTCTTCTGAGCTTTGGTGAGGACCCTTTTTGGAAATGGGAGCTTGTCATAGGGTGACTGCTCAACCTCAGTGGTGTCCTCCAGGTTGTCCTCTTTCAGATTCTGGTCAGCTCTCTTCGCAAATGGTTTGTCAGCCATGGGTTCATCTCCCTTCAAAATCTTTGCTTCAACCATCTTGTCAGCTTCCTCGACAATCTTTTCCTCAGATGTTGCTACAATCGGATGCTCAACCTGTCCAATCTCAGTTCCAAACACCAATTTTTCAATTTCATCTACCTCTTGATATCTTGCATATTTACATGTTTTTAGCATCCATATCTCATGCATTTTGATCATATAAGTTAGGCATTAGGCATCTTTAGGTCCATTTTGCATTCATTTGTCCTTATCAGGTGTTGGAGTATGCTTTGGTGTGATTTGAGGTGTTTGGAAGCCTTATGGCCCAAAAAGAGGTGAAGAATCAAGTTTGGCCATGAAAAGAGAAGTCAATGCATGATCTGGTCAAGAAAAATATGAGCATGGACGGAGGCCTTAGAAATTTCTTTTGATGCTAAGATTTTGTGGAGACACGGAAAATTGAGTTAGCTTTCCAATGGAAGTGATTTAAAGTCATTTGGAGCTGTATTGGAGGAGTTATGATCAGTTCACTTGAATCATATCAAGCTTGCCGGGTAGATCAGTCCGGGTTCGAGCACCCGGTCGGAACGCTGGACGACCAGGCTGGGGAGGCAGGACCGGGTAGGCTGGTCCGGGATGAGCTACCCGGTCGGGAGAAGCTTGAGATGGACAAGTCAGGACCGGGTAGGCTAGTCCAGGATGAGCTACCCGGTCGGGACGGCTGGACGGGCCAGAACAAGATCAGTCCGGGTTGGTTGGACCGGGTTGGGCCATTTGCTCAACCCCTGACCGAAAATCACCCTCTCCTCCTATTGGTTGAAGCATAATTGACCCCAGGGACCTTTTAGTATTTTTCTATGATGTTTTTAGGGCTTCCAAGCCTTGTATAAATACTCTTATATCTCCCAAAGTGGGAGTATCTCATTTTCTCTCAAGACTTTGCCTCATATTGTAAAAGCTTTAATCTTTTTATCAATCTAAGAAAGTTATTCATCTTATATCTTGTTTCTCTTTCTCACAAACATGATTAGCCTTGAATCTCACATAGATATAAGGTTTTTCATGGAGATTAGAGAGTAGACACACTTTGGATTCATGGGCTAGGGTGATTAAAGGTGATTAGTGAAGATATAGGGTGATTAAGTGAAGATCTAGGGTGTTTAAGTGTAGATCTATCTTGTTCCTTGCTAGTTGAGTGCTTTTAATGCTTCTTTTGAGTTGACCTCTCAATGGTTGAGTTCTAGACATTTCCTGCCTACAAGGTGTTCTATGAAATGTCTGAACCAACTGTACTAAGCTTTTAACATTCTTTACCAAAGACCATTTGTTGTAAAGGTGTTAATATGGCTAGTAGGCTTGTTCTTAATGATTGCTTGCATGTTATTCAGCCAATGACCATTTGATGTTTGAGATGTGTTAGCAAATGAACATTCTTCTTGACCATAGAGTTTGTTTAGACTTGTGCCTAGGCCTAAGGTTGTTAGATTGATTGAAAGCTGCCACCATTAGATCGGATCTACTTGTTTCCTTGCTTGTTGAGGGTTCTTAATGCTATTTTGGTCTTGATCATTTCAAAATAGATCTATAGGCATTTCCGCCCGGAAGGTGTTCGATGAAATGCCTGAACCATCTCTTCAATGCTTTTAGCTTGCTTTACCTAAGGGATTAGTTGTTAAAGGAGCTAAGATTGCTATTAGAGTTGTTATCCATGCTTGCTTTAGTCATTACAGTCAAAGGGATTTGATGTATTGGGTGATCATTGCAAAAGAGCATTCATCTAGGGATAGAGCTTGCTTAGTTTTGTTGTTTAGGCATAAGGAGAATGTTTGATTGATTGCTTGCCACCCTTAGATTGGATCTTAATCACCTAAAGTCAAGTCCCTAATCCCATGGATCCTACCTTAGCATTTGATTGAGTTCTTGCACATGTTTCTTGATTGGATTTGAGATCACCTTGTTTATATTTCTAGGAATTTAGCTTGTTACCTTCATCCATCTTCTTGTTTGCTTAGATTAAGGAAGCTTGTGTATTCTTGGTGCTATAGATCACTAGTTCTCTGTGGTTCGACAACCTTTCTATACTTTCATTTTACTTGGGAGCCTTGAAAACTTCCACTATCAAATTGGCGCCGTTGCCGGGGAACTAGTAGATTTATCATTAGGATTTCAATCTTTCTTGAGACTAAGCTTTATTTCCTTGCTTTGTTTTGCTTTTGTACAGTTACTAACTTTCTATTCTAGAATTTCTGTTTTGTTGTGATGGCTTCAAGCTACTTTGAGAAGCCACAAGAAGAGGAAGATCACATTAAAGATGAGCCATATGTGTATGTGGAGCTGCCACCCTTTGATATACGCATACTCACACCAGACCAAAGGGTGGAGTTGCATCGGCTTCAGAGAATGAGAGAGAATTGGGGCAAGCCAATGAGATCCCTGACACGAATGATCCGGGTACACCTCATTAGGGATCGAGCAGAGTTTGAAGAAAGGGAGGTTACACAACATGAGTTTGATGTTCCTTATGACCTTAAAGAGGTAATGTATTGAGTTCCACCACTCCAGCTGGAAGGTACAAGCATTTCCACTTTAGAACATCAACTTGAGGAAATTTTCTTGCCTTGTGGTGAGAATATTGCCCATGATCTTGATTCTCATGTGCTCATAAATGAATGTCTTGATCTGATATGTGAAACTAGAAAACTAGATGAGTTGAGAATAGAAAAGCTTGTTAGAGATCATATTGAAGTTTGTTTTGACAAGAGTTATCTATGTGCTTCATTTGATGTTGAATCTGAGTTTTTCATTCTTAATGAACCTAGTCATCTTCTTGCACTTGCTGATCTAGGGGATGAACTTGATGTGGATAATCTCTTGCTTGAGATAGAAAACCCCCATGCTGAAAATTATCATGAGAATGTGAACATTGTGTATTATTTGGTTGATGGAGATAGAGTTGACTACTTTGTTAAAACTTCGTTTGAGCCTGTAGTTGACTTTGTGTTTCCACCAAATGCTTTTGATTCTCATGACCATTTGAACCTCAAAGAGCATCTCATGATTCATGATACATCTTTAGTGAAGCTCTTTGATGAAAAATCTGTCTATTTTCTATGGACAGTAGTGTGCTCCTTTGCATACTTGGTTCCTTGTCTAATAGGAGAAGGACCAAAGGTGCATTAGCTCAACCTTTTGATACTTATGATTAGCAAGCACACAAAGTCAAGCTAGAGACTTAAAACAAGCGCGCTTGGGAGGCATTCCCATGTTTATCCATTTTAAATATTTCTTTATCTTTCTTTCTTTTGAAGCTTTTTAATAAGGATAGTTGAGGTTTTTCAGGTTGGTTCTAAGGCTAGACAAAAGGTGAAAGGCGGCCAAGCATTGCAACTCTTGACACCCGCCTTCACTTATCCACTTCAGCCTATCTCTCCCGGTCGCACAAATCCGAGGCCAAGGGTCCTCTACCACCCAATTCAGCCAATAACTCCAAGTATGTGTCACTCCAACCCTTCTTGTATATACATTTGCTTTTGTCTTGTTGGGGTATTCTCCTTCCCTCTTACTCACACAGAGACTGTGTGATTTAAGTGTGGGGGAGGTACCAGGTATTTGATCATTTTTGCTTTGTGATTGAGAGTCTCATGCATTGCATTGTACATTCATATTTGCAATTAAAATTTAAAAAAAAAATTTGAATCATGTAGACTGCATCACTTTCATCCCTAAGATTGAGTCTAGAGCATATAGGTTGCATTCATTTGCATATGGAGCATTGCCTTGTAAAGAACACTTGTTTCCACTGAATTTGACACCCTAGTTAAGCATATCAAGTAGCTTAAGCATCTTTTGAAAGGCTTGCATGCTTTGAGCCTTAAAAACTCTTCTTGAAACTTGCTTGCTTGCTTGATATTGGCATTGTTCTTAAGACCAGCTCCATCCTGAACTTAGACTTGAATGAACTTAATTTCTCTTGCATATGGGCATTTGCATACTTGATCATGGATCTCATACACATTTGGGTTATCTTTTCCCATTGTACCACTCTTTGTTAACCCAAATAGCACTTCCATACCCTTGAACCCTATCCATTCTTTGAAGCGTACATTGATTTGCATGAGTGAGGCCTTTTCTGATAGTTTGTCATGTGCAAAATCTTGAGAGTATTGGGGGCGACATGGATTTGTTCTCATCTCTTGCTAGCATAGGGTCATCATTTGAGCTAGCTTCTAGGATGGTGAGTGGGGTCTTTGTTACTTAATGGTTTATATCTTGGGTTTGGAATGTAACAATGTTGAGATTGATGAACAAAGAATGTATTGAGAAAGAAACACCCTAGGGACCTAGAATAGAAATATTAAGAGGCTCTTGATTGATGTTTTTGACCTTCCCCCTTCATATATAAAAAAAAAAGAAAAAAAAAAGAAAAAAAAAAGAAAAATAAAAAGAAAAAGAAAGATTCAATAAGATAGTGGGGAAGGAAAAACAAAAATTACTAGAGCTTAGAAGTATAAATTGTGAATAAGAGGTCCTTGGTGGTTGAATCTAAAAGCAATGTGAGTAAAGAGGATCCATGGGACTAGGGACAATTGACTTTGGGTGAATAAGATCTGATCTAAGGTGGCAAGCTATCAATCAAACATTTTCCTTATGCCTAGACACTAAACTAAACGAGCTCTATCCCTAGATGAATGCTCTTTTGCAATGATAACCCAATACATCAAATCCCTTTGACTGTAATGACTAAAGCAACCATGGAGAACAAGTCTAATAGCAATCTTAGCTCTTTTAGCAACTAATCCCTTAGGTAAAGCAAGCTAAATGCATTGAAGAGGTGGTTCAGGCATCTCATCGAACACATTCCGGGTGGAAATGCCTATGGATCTATTTTGTTATGGTTTAGACCAACATAGCATTGAGAACCCTCAACAAGCAAAGAAAGAAGGAGATCTAACACTAAACACCCTAGATCTTCACTTAAAAACCCTTAATCATCCTAGCCCATGAATCCAAAGATGATTTACTCACTAATCCTCATGATTTCTCTCAAACCCATGAAGGATTCAAGCTTAATCATGTAGATGAAGAGATAAAAGACTCAAAAACACAAGAACAAAATGAGATTTAGATTCAAGGATCAAACTTTCTACAAAGTGTTTTGTGTTCTTAGAGAGAATAAAATTTAGATCTAAAGTTGTGGCTTACAAGAGTATTTATATGAGGCTTGAAATCCCTAAAACATAAAATAAATGACCAAAAGGTCCCTGGAGTCATTAAGATCTCGACCAATCAGAATTGAGAAAAAGGAAGAAGCTGGCCGCGGCCTGGGGAGAAGGAAATTGTCCAACCCGGGTACAGCCTTCGACCAAAGCTCGACCACACGAGCCGGGTCTTCATCCCGGGTGGACTGATCTGGATGTCCTCTTCGTCGACCAAAGCTCAACCACACGAGCGGATAAGTGAACCCGGGTGAGACTCGACCATCTTCTCTTTTGTCTTGTCTTGTTTTGGCCAAACTTCATTTTTCACCTTCTTTTGGATCACAAAGCTTCCAAACACCTCCAATCATTCCATAGTACACTCCAACACCTGATATAGACTTATGAATGCAATATGGACCCTAAAGATGTCTGATTCCTTGTCTACATGATCAAAATGCACAAGATATTATGGCTAAAATATGAAAGATATCAGAAGACATGGAATGTTAGGAATCCTGTGGATGTTTGGTAGTTCCGAGATTCCAGGTAATCATTTGATGTTGGAAAGCCCAGAAAACAATACTTGAGCCAACGAAGATGTCTCGGGGTTTGAGACACAAGAGGGAGCCCGAGTAACCTTTTTGATGTTTCCACCGAAGGCAGAGCCTTTTTGATGGAGGTGGGCTGCCACTAGTTCAAATTCTAAGAGCAATTCCATTTTTTCTTTTATGTTCTGCTTTTTTATCAAGTGGCACTTTGCTTTGCAATTTTTTTAACTTCTTGTTCTGAACATTATGGCCTAGCCATTATTTTGTAACTTTTCTAGTATTTAGCAAATCTTTTGTCAAAAAAAAAACAAAAAAAAAAACAGGGCATGATGTCTTATGACTAGTTTTAATGGTAGAAAACTTTATGGGGATGTAAATATTTGTTACAAAATTGCAAAGAAAAGCAATATATTTTTCGTCGTGTTTCAAATAAATACAGGACTGATAAAAATTATGATAATATACAATATGTGTGTTCTCAGAGGTGTACCATGAGCTTCTGCTACCGTAAGAGCCAAACAATTTTTTAATAATAATAAAAATTTAAAAAGTAACTAACAAAACCATTTATTTATTTATAGTGTAATTTTTCTTTTTTGAACGCATAACTTATATTAAAACTTCTCAGTCCCTAACTAGGAAGGATGAAAGGTAGCAGTACAAAGTGCAGATTTAGCAAGGCTTTCTGCTGCAGAATTTGAAAGTCTAGCAAGAAATTTAAAAGAAACTGAAACAAAGGAAAGGGATAGTTGATCGATGTCCTGGATGATTCCGTAGAGATCAGCCGGAGGAGACTGCGATCTGACTGCTACTAGCAGCGACTGGCAATCTGTTTTAAAGCAGATTTTTGAAATGTCCAGAGACCGGGCTGTCATGATAGCCCACCGTAATGCTAAAGCCTCTGCTACCCGTGATGATGATACATTCTGTTCCACTCGGGAAGTTTGGTGGATGATGGCGCCCTGATTGTTCTTGAAGATACATCCAAATGCTGCCAAATTGAGTTCTTGCTTCCATGCTGCATCCGAATGACAGATCATTAGATCATCCAGGTCGGGTATGATCAACAATCTGTCTCTGTGAGTAGACTGAAGAGACACTGTGGGTTGGGCCATTTGCCATTCTCGAGCTCTGAAGATACTTAGAGAAGTAGTAACGTCCGGTGGGACGAATCTTCTTTCAAAGATCATCTGGTTCCTCGCAATCCATATATACCAGCAGACCCAAGGGAACAAATCAGATAAAACACCCACCGGAGGAAGGCAAACTGCCTCTTTTAAGGCACTAAGGGCCTCTGGGAATTCATCAAAGCCTAATGGGTTGAAGCTGTCCTTGAAGAGCATTGAGGACCAGACTTCCCGCGCATACCCACAGTGAAGAAATATATGTTCTGTAGTCTGGAGGGCTCCACAGCGTACACACGACGTATGTTGAAGAAGTCCTCTCTGTTGCAGGTTCGATCCTGTAGGAAGAGCTCCCTGCGTAGCTCTCCAGAGAAAGAGCTTCAGTTTAGGGGAACTGCGTCCCGTCCATATGAGCTTTTTCCAATTTCTCACTGGTTGAGCGGCTCCTGCATTCTCCTCGTTTTCACACGCAGCAAAATATCCAGAGCGTGTCGTGTATACTCCAGAGCGTGAACCAAGCCAAGCGATTCCATCCTTATTCCCTAGCAAGCTCGGTTTCAGGAGGGTAATCTCTTCTACCAAGTGAGGTAGAATTCTTTCTATCAGCCCCACGTTCCATTCTTTAGATTCTCGTGTAAGGAGGTCACCACTCTAAGATCTTGTAAATGCTCCATACGGTCTTTTGGGTATATCGGTACTCAACCAAGGGTCCTTCCAGACATTGATTGATTCACCATCCCCTATGACCGAAGACAGCTTCAGCACTAATAGATCCCTCCCTGCCATAATACTTCGCCACCCATGTGAGCATTCTTTCGGTAGTTTTACCGTGAGAAAGGAGAAGTTTCTGCAGTACTTCCCCACCAGTACCCTTGCCAAGAGTCCTTCCGGTTTGGTGACTATGCGCCAGGCTTGTTTGGCCAACAGAGCCGTGTTAAAATGCTGGATGTCCCTTATTCCAAGACCCCCCATATCTTTGGGTTTTTTGATTCTATCCCAAGAAACCCAACACATCCCTTTTTCTCCTCACAAGAGTCCCACCAAAATCTTGTAAGCACTGATTGTATCCGCTTGCAAAGACTCACAGGTAGTTGGAAACACGTCATTGCATACGTAGGAATGGCCAATAGGACCGATTTCAACATAACTAGTTTCCCAGCTTGTGATAAACGTCGTGTGGACCAGCTGTTAGCCCGTTGGCGAATGCGTTCAACAATTCTCGTGAAAAGATCTTTCTTGCGTCGTCCAAAATATTCCGGTAATCCTAGATATTTACCAACACCACCTTCTTTCTCGATCTCGAGGTATGAGTGGACACGTAACCGTGTCTCCTGCGGGGTTTGCGAGGAAAAGGAGATGGATGATTTGGCTGTATTGATCACTTGACCGGAAGCCGTCTCATATTTGCGCAGAATGTTGCTTAGTGTGGCACAGCTCTCAATATCCGTCTTAAGAAAGAACATCGTATCATCGGCAAAGAGGAGGTGATTGATCCTCGAGGACGTCGTTGCCACTCTAAGACCCGTCATATTTCCACTTGCTTGCGCTTGACGACAAAGACATACAGAACCTCTCCGCAAAGAATAAAGATGTACGGAGATAGCGGATCTCCTTGTCGGATACCTCGTGATGGAACCACATGTCCATGGGCCGAGTCGTCTAAGAGATAAGAGTATGACACCGAGGAAATTCAGCTCATAATCCACTCTGTCCAGATTGCATCAAAACCCAGCCTTCGAAAACCAGCCGTATAAAGTCCCATTCCAAACGGTCGTACGCCTTGCTCATATCAGTCTTCACTGCCATTGAGCAGTTTTTCTTTGCCTCCGAAGTCTTCAAGTAGTGGAGAATCTCGTGCGTTATAAGAACGTTATCTGAAATAGCTCGATCCTTGACGAAAGCTGATTGAGTCTCACCGACGATGTGCTGGAGAATAGGCTTGAGCCTGAGCGATAGCACTTTGGAGATCAACTTGTATATAATTGCACAAGGCAATCGGCCTGTAGTCTGCAACAGTTGTAGGGCCTGAGATTTTCGGAATTAGCCTGACAAAAGTGTGGTTTGTAGACTGTCGCATGGACCCTGTCGTGAAAAAGTCTTGTACCTCCTTGCATATTGCTTGGCCTACAGTCTCCCAATTTTATTGGAAGAAGCAAGATGAGAACCCGTCCAGGCCAGGAGCCTTATCCGGATGGATCGAAAAGAGCGCTTCACGTATCTCTGCTGGAGATGGAATAGCTGTAATCTGCGCATTCATCTCTGTTGTGATGTAGGGGTTGATGGCTTCCTTAATTATCGCATCTATCTCTTCCTTTGTCGAGGGTAAGGTAGTGGATTTGAATAGATCTCCATATAGTGTAATTAATATACAAATTTACAGAATTGTGTACTATTATGTTTTAGGGAGAATTTCAATTTTACCACATTCCTTGTACCACTTTTCATTTTTACCTTCAATATAAAGACATTTTCATAAATACCTAATTCATTAATGAGCGAAAGACTAAAATAACCCTGACAACCCTAAATCTCTTACGATTACTCGTCTTCTTTCTAGAAAGCAGCAAGCGACGAGATCAAGCGTCTTCTCTCTCTCACGTCCGGTGATAAGAGCAGCCAGGTAATTATTGAGATTCCAAAACCTCCAAAATGGTGGCTCCTTTACACGATTCACAACTTGTAAGTTTCAATTTTTTTTATCTTTTGTTTGTTCTAAGTGATTTTTGGGTTTTGTTATTTCTGTTATCGAAAAATCAAAAATGTTGATTTAGACTTGTAATTTGAGTAGTTAGATATAAGAGAAAGAGTTTCGATAATGAAAATTGAGTTTTTGAAAAATTATAACCCTTTTCAAATCTGGATTTCAAGTAACTTTAGAACTGTATTTTTCCTGTCATCCAAAAATCAAAGAAAATTGATTTAAACTTTTCATTTGAATAGTTCCAGCTAAGAGAAAGAGTTTTCCATAGTCAACGTTACATTAAAAAAATTATAACCCCTTATAAATCTGGGTGTGAGAAAATTGTTAGTGATACATCTAAACTATCTACATGATTTTTTAAAGAAAATTTTAAACAAGAGTTCATCATATATATTTACAAAACTTAAAACAACATATAAATGTGTTAACTTTAGAAGTTTTATCTTCTATTATCATATATTATTTATAAGACTATTATCAAAATACATGAATATCTTGCTTGGATAAGGTTTCGTTGGACCATGAATTTTGCCCAACTTTGAGATTGTCTGCGAGGATTTATGATGCTAGAACAGAACCACCAGACAATTCAAAAGTGATTATCCAACATCCAAGTATTGATTATGTCTATAAGATTGCTGATATATTAGAAAAGGAAGAGTTTGCTCATTTAGAGAACTCACATATTGGAAGCATTGTGAAGCTAGCTAGAAGGACTAACGTTCAGTTTTTAGAGGGTCTCTTCTATTGTATCATGTTATGGAGAATATTGACGAAGGGAGAATAATTTAGGTTTACATTATCTGATCACCCTATGATGTTTTCCATGCGAGATAATAGAAAATAAAAGCTCTCTAACTCCAATGAATGGCTTATATTACTGTGTGAAAACTATCTCTATTACATGCATTTGGTGAACTTTGTTTGTAGAACTCTGAATACTATATGAGTTTGCGACTTGCGTTAGTAGTTTATTAATAGGTAAATTTGTATTTCGCTAACTGTTTAAATGATTTATAAAAGCCTATACATAACTTATAAAGGCTTATAAATCTATAAAAAAAATATTAATAATTATTTTTTAGGGCTTATGAAATGTTAATAAGTGTTTAATTTGGGTTTTAGTTTATCCCTTTAATCCTATGTATGGTGTCTTTTTATAGACTTATTAATAAAATAATATTCACAACTTTATATTATCACGTGTCTCTCTATGTATTATTTTCAAGTAACTCTAAGCTTCGACTAATGCGAGCAAGCCCAACTGTGCGCTCATTTCCTTTTCCCCACATAACAAATCATCATCACATTGATTTGTAAAACAAATTGGAGACTAGATTTCTGAATAGGAATGTGAATCTTCTCCCAACATTCCTTCCTCGTTTATTAGAAAAATCTGAAATTTTTTAATTTTAGATCCATATACAACATTTCGATTGCGTTCAATCCTTTCTAAAGACAAAAACATGAAACATAGACATTAAGAAAAAAAATAAAATAGAACTTATAACCCATTATAATAAAATTAAAATAGAATCTATAACTCATTAAACTACTATAAATTTATATTAAAAATTTTATATATACATTATTGACAACAAGACCACTTGAAGGAGAAATAAGAGTATCTCTTATATGAATATGTTGTATACCAAAGACTTCGTTAACTCTCTGAAACTTGTTCCATTCAGTCTCAGGATGTGTGTGTTCCTCTCTACAACATTAAAAATGGATCTATTTGTTTTTATAAAGCATTATAGACACAAATCAGTATCTAATTTTTTTAATAAATACGTCATTACCAACAATAGTTCAATAAGTACCAATACTACCGAAAGTATTTTTGTATTACTCCTCTAAATCTTATTTCTAATACAGTTTACAAAGCTTTATAAATACTAAACGTTAATATAATAGTTTTGAAAAGCACCTCAAATGCATTACTACTTTCAGCAATAAAAAATCATGAGTACTAAAACTTCATGCCATATCTGAATCATTCTTAACACAATCAATGGTGATAATTGTGTTTCTCTCGGAAACATAGAAACATAAAGTTAATAATAAATCTTATAAAGTTTTTTTATAAGGTCTTATAAATGTAAAAATTGCCAAACATACCTAGAAGGAAATTCTACTTTCAACAATAGAGAAATCACCAGTAATAGAAACCTCATCCTGTGTTTGAATCAATGGTGATATTTTTCTTCTTTGAAACATAAAAACATAACGATAATAGTGAATCTTGTATAGTTATTTTATAAGGTCTTATAAATATATAAATTGTAATAAGCAAATCATGAGTACTAAATACTACCTTGCTTGATTCAATAAAGGGAAATGTGTATATTCTTCTCTAAAACATAAAACATGAAGCTAATTAGTATAGTAAAATAATTAATAACCCTTATAAACAAAAATGTTAGCAAAGAGTATTATGTGGTTGCCTTAATGGTTACATATAGATGAAGAAGTCCTCAATCCTCTTGAAGTTTTTTCAGATATGTTGTTACTTGACAATCATTTCTACTAAATATCAGAGGAAGAACCAAAGTTTAATTTTGAAGGTGAAGCATCGTTTAAGTGTTACACTGTTTTTCTTCTAATCAATTCCAAAGTCTTCTAAAACAACCCCAATCAAATCTTTGTACCAGATATCTTAATGAGTGATAACAAGAAAATATCCTCGTTCATCACCAATTATGAAATCCTAGTGAATTCAATTTATTAGTTTTCATTCACCACATATAAGACATATTTCAAACATCATAACCTGATTATAAAAATATAGGGATCAAAGAAGCAAAAAAATATATTTAACACAAAATACTCACAGAAGGAAGGATCAACAAGACATATCAAAAACGTTAATGCATAAACATTATGTTCTTGGCATATAAATACTTATAAGGTTTTATAAATTTGAGAATAAAAAATTTCATCCAAAAAAATTCGTCTCCCTTCCCAGAAACAGATCGATTTGGAGAAATCAAGCTAAAATTAATGAAATAGAACAAAAATCACCATGTTTTATCTTGTCACCTTTCTTACGTGTTCGTTAGAGAGGATCATCCGGTTCGTTTGAGCTTCTCGAATTTCTAAGGTTCGCCGGAGAATTCGTCACCCTAGTCAAATCTCGTCGCTGTAGATAATTTGAAATATCGTCAGATGTGGTTGAAGATCGTGATCTGGATAACTTGTGGGAGAAAGAGATTAGTTTTAGGTTTAATTAATTAGGGGCATAGTGGGTTTTTTCCTATTAAAATTTTAAAGGTAAAAATGGTTAAGGTAAAGATAAAAAATGGTACTAAGAAAGTGGTAGTTTAAATAATTTCCCAATATTCATCTAAACAATTAAAACAGGAGTACAAATAATAATTGACTCTGACTTTTCCTAACTATTTACAAGGGAATTCCCCTGGCTTTTTTGTCATTTACCTACATTTTTAATCCATCCAAATTCGATTGCCTTAATAAAATTAAACCTCTTCTTACCAAATCTCGGTTTAAGTTGGACTTAATTACAAATTTCATTCCATCTTCATTCGTAACATGTAACCAACATGTTTACATATAAAACAAACGAACTCAGGTCAACTAAAATATATAAGTTTAATATTGTCCACATTTTTGAAAAATAGTGTAATGAACGATTACTTTTTTCTAAGGATTTTGATTCTAAGGACTTTCATATTAGTAAAAATAAAACTATACGTTAAGGATCTTGATGTACGATTGTTTTATATTTACAAACATGAAAATCCTTATAGTCAAATAATGTGATTCACTAAACAATTTTTACGTAACGACAAATTCTTGGGTACACCCCCTAGGGTGAACCTATAGGTTCACCAACCAAATAGGATTTAGTTATTTCAAATTTAATATCTTTTAAAAAAAGAAACAAAATATTAAGAATTTATCAAGTTATGTGAACATTGTTTAGGGTTTATGTAAACATTGTAAAATTTGTCAAGTTATGTAAACCTTAAACCCTAAACCCTAAATTTTTGGGTAAACCCTAAACCTTTGGGTGAATCCTAAATTCTAAATCATTTATCCAAGGGTTCAGGATTTACTCAAAAGTTTAGGGTTTAGTGTTTAGGGTTTAGGGTTTAGTGTTTATGGTTTAGGATTTATCCAAGGGTTCAGGGTTTAGGTTTAAGGATTTAGTGTTTAGGGATTAGTGTTATTAAGATTTAGTTTAAATATTTATGATTTAGGGTTTATGATTTATCCAAAAATTTAGGGTTTACCCAAGGATTTAGGATTTCGAATTTAGGGTTTATGGTTTAGTGTTTTGCTGACTACGTTAACAATATTTTTAAAAAAAAATTTGTAACTACTATTTTTTTATTTTTTAAAAAAACATAATATAATTTGACAAATTAATTTTCATTATTTTGTTTTTTTAAAAGATATTGAATTTGAAATAACTAAATCCTATGGTTGGTGAATCTATAGGTTCACCTTAGGGGGTAAATCCAAGAATAACTCGTACATAACCACCAATAAATCAATCAATTCGGAAAGTTTCTGCCTAAAGTTTGTTTCTGTGATGGAATTTGATCCCGGTATTTTATAAAATACTACCAGACCAAACCGAGATCAATCTTATGTACTACAATGCATCTATCCTAAGATTTAAAATATTTCCGGTTTATATATAACGTTTTAATGATCTACTAAAGCTATAATTACCATCCACACAATCTAAAACTGTACATGCAAAAAATAATACTAAAATCCATGATATTCAATAACCGCTCCAATATTAAAGCAATCACATTAACTAAAACCATATCAATCTTTAAACTAAAACCATATATGAAATTCTAAATATGAGGATATTTCCTTTTATTACACAACAACAAGAAAGAAGGTCGATTCTGACCGAAATTCTGACCTAAATATTTTCTGGTCAGAAAATTCCGACCGATTTCCTACGAAAACACAATATGGTCAGAAATTTCCGACGACAACTAATCGGACAGAAAACGGTTAGAAATTTCTGACCGTTTTCTGACGAAAAAAATTCAAATTTCTATCTCTTAGAAATCTGTCGGAAATTCGTCAGAAATTTCCGACCGAAACTAATCGTCGAAAATCCGTCAGAAATTTCCAACGGATTTCTGACCGAAATTCGAACGTTTATTATAGCCGTTGTATACCGTTGGAAATCGGTCAGAAACAGTCAAAAGTCGGTCAGAAAATTTGTCTATAAAATCCAGACTCACAGAGCTTCCCCAATGACAGATTCTTTTCTACAAAAAAATTCTCTATAATACAAAATATCTTTCTCAAATCATAATCAATATTTCAGGTCGTGGATGGATCAAAATCATCAAGATCCATGTACTGGACTTCTGACGGAAGAGTTTGCTCAGGGTCTTCAACAATTCATGGCATTTGCTTCAAACCAGCAGAGGACATTGGAAATGGGTAAGATGTATTGCGTCCAATTTGTCAAAATCGTAGATTTGGTACTGTTAGTGGTGTATCGAAGCACTTATATAGTAGAGGATTTATGGCGGGTTATAAAGTTTTGTATTCAGATGGTGAAACTTATTTGATGGTGAATTTCGGTAGTACTAGTGAAGAAAATAATTTAGGAGGGGTAAAAGAACAACAAGGTGGTTTAGATGAACATATAGGAACTGTTCAAATGGTTGAAGATAGGTATAGAATGGAGGAACCAAATTTTGAAGCGCAGAAATTTTATGATATGTTAGATGCAGCAAAAAATCCGTTATATGATGGTTGTAGAGATGGTATTTCACCTCTTTCAGCTGCAACGAGAATGATGTCTATTAAAACAGATTATAATTTAAGCGAAGGTTGCGTTGATGCGATAGCTGATTTTGTGAAAGATATATTGCCGGAAGATAACTTTCACAACCTACATATTATGAGATACAGAAGTTGGTTTCTGGGTTGGGTTTGCCCTATCAAATGATAGACGTTTGCATCGACAACTGTATGCTATACTGGGGAAGAGATGTTGATCGTACTAGTTGTCGATTTTGTCACAAACCACGGTTTCAAGAAACACGTCGAAAGACTAAAATCCCGTATAAGAGAATGTGGTACTTGCTAATAACAGACCGACTAAAGAGGTTATACCAATCCAGAGAGACTGCTGAGGCTATGAGATGGCACGGTGAACACAGAAGTGACGGAGAAATTGCTCATCCATCAGATGCAAAAGCGTGGCAACATTTTCAGTCAAGTGTATCCTAGTTTTGCAGCTGAGAGAAGAATTGTTTACCTTGGATTAAGTACGGATGGATTCAACCCGTTTGGAAGGCATGGGAGACAATATTCTCTTTGGCCGGTTATTGTAACGCCATACAATTTACCTCTATCTTTGTGCATGAAACGAGAGTTTCTCTTTCTCACAATTCTAGTTCCTGGTCCTAAGCATCCTAAAAGATCCCTTGATGTTTATTTGCAACCATTGATTCATGAGTTTCAAATGTTATGGGACGAAGGAGTTGAAGTGTATGATATATCTTGTAGGCAGAATTTCATAATGCGTGGAGTGCTTATGTGGACCATAAGTGACTTTCCCGCATATGGGATGTTATCTGGATGGACAACACATGGAAGATTAGCGTGTCCCTACTGTCAAGATAACACAGATGCATTTCAACTGAAGAATGGAAGAAATACATGTTGGTTTGATTGTCATCGACGATATTTGCCTCATGATCATCCGTATCGTAAAAGCACCACATTGTTTACTAAGAACAAAAAGGTGTTTGAGGGGCCACCACCAGAAATAGATGGAAATTCTATCTTGACTCAGCTCAGAGATTTTGGTGTGGAGAAGACAGCTGAGTGTGGTGGAAATGGGCATAATCAAGTTTATGGGTATGGAGAGCATCACAACTGGCACAAGAAAAGTATTTTCTGGAATTTGTCATATTGGAAGGACCTTCTAGTTAGGCATAATTTAGATGTGATGCACATAGAAAAAAATATCTTTGACAACTTCATGAATACCATTCTCAATGTAAAGGGGAAAACAAAAGACAACCTCAAGTCCAGATTAGACTTGCCATATATTTGTGCCCGTAGTTCTCTTCACGTGGATGGGAGAGGATGTATTGGCAACTAACTGGTTTGCCATTATACTATATACCTGGCTCATCATAAGCCCTTAGATAAAAAGCAATCTAAAAATGTAATGGCAACTAACTAAATAGGTTGAGCTATTAAAACAAAAATAAATATTTATTAATAACTTCAAGATAGGAATATTCCTTAAAACATGTTAATCACGTTTGACAATAAATCAGTTGTCATTACCTAATATGATTAACATACGTATCATAATTAATGATTATGAATAATAAAGATTGATAACAATTTGTTATCCTTCATACTTTCTGTTTAATTTTATATTAATAAAAGAAATTAAATAATCACATTAAGCATATAATTAAAAAAAAAAGATTTTTTTCTTATATATTAAATTTCGAATTTTTTAAAAAGACTATAAATTACTAAAAAGGGTAAAAGTCTTACATTGAAAATTTTGTGATCAATGGTAACTTTTTTTAGGTCAGCCCATCGTTGTTCTATAATCGGTATGTTTAACGATTAATTAAATGAGCCACGTATATAGTATAATGTGTTTTGGTTTAAAAATTATTGCATACCCAAAATCAATATGAACCATCATCCCTTTCGTTTAAAATTTTGTAACAGCAAAAAAATATAGGGTTGGACAAAAAAATCTGAATCCAAATAACCAAATCAAATCCAATCTGAAAAAGTATTACTGAACTTTAACCAAAATTGGTTAGATATCGGAATGGGTTCAAAACATTAGTATCTAGATAACCGGAACCGAGTTCGATCTGAACCGAAATATTTCGGATATTCGAGTATATTCGAACCAGATTTATATACTTAAATATATTAATTATTTTAAGTTTAATATCTAAAAGAATATACAAAATATAAAAGAGTTTTTTTAATTGTCCAAAATACTTATAAATATATAAAAATATTTTTAAAATGCATGTTTAAAATAGCTAAACGATACTCAAAATTCCAAAAATACTTAAAATATCTAATGATTTGCTATCCAAATATTTAAGCTAAACCAATTTTTATGTTAAGTTTAAGTATTTTGGCATAAATTATTCATGTTTACATGTTATATATTATTTTATTTTTAGATTTTGAGAAATTTAAAGTATATATGAACTTTAATTTTTTTTTAAAGTTTAAATGGGTTATCTGAACCTAAACTCAAATCGAACCAGCAAAGATTCGAACCAAACCCGCAAAGATCCAAACCGAATATAACCTAACCGAACCAAATAGTACCCAAATGTCTATCTCTAATCAAATGTTATTGATAACAAATATATATTTTTTTATAATATTTAAACACAACATATTTCTAAAAAACTAATCCCGCGCAGGGCACGGTTATCATCTAGTAAACTTTGGTTTAGACAACTTAAAACATCAAGTATTTATAAACTTCTATTTAAATCATAAACTCCAGTTCACTAAGCTAAATTATGTACATCGTTAAAATGTTTAACAGAATTTTAAACATCGTTAGTTAACTTGTAACTAAGTTCAGTTAAATAAAGAGTAATGCTTGAGTTCATCTCCTAGGGTGAACATGTAGGTCACCAACCACCAATAAGAATTCATTTTTTCTTATTCAGTATCTTTTAAAAAAAAAAAAAATATTGTCAAGTTATATTATGTTTTTAAAATAAATATAAAAAAAGATAAATAAAACATAATAGTTTTTTTTTTGACATCAATAAAAAATAATAGTAGTTGCAAAAAAAAAAAAAGATTTTTTTTTTGAAAAAATACCATCAGCAAAAAACTAAACCCTAAATCCTAAACCCTAAACTCTAAACCCTTGGTAAACCGTAAAACCTTGGATAAATCCTAAATCATTGAATTTTTATAAAAAAAAATATTTTTAACACAGTCAGTAAAACACTAAACCCTAAACCCTAAATACTAAAACCTAAACCCTTGGGTAAACTCTAAACCCTTGGATAAATCCTAGACCCTAGGATATAGGATTTACCCAAGGGTTTAGGGTTTAGGATTTAGGGTTTAGTGTTTTACTGACTGTATTAAAAATATTTTTTAAAAAAGTTTTTTTGTTTGCAATTACTATTGTTTTTTATTTATTTGTATCTTTTAATTTTAAAAATATAATATAACTTAACAATATTTTGTTTCCCTTTTTAAAAGATACTGAATATAAAATAACAAAATCCTATTGGTTGGTGAACCTACAGGTGCACCCTAGGGAGTGAACCCAAGAATTACTCTTAAATTAAATGTTGTCGTGATGCTTCATATTACTTTAGTTTACATCATGGTATTTTTGGTAATGAAACTTTGGGAATGGTCTGAGAAAAAACAAGTCACGTAACCATGAAAAACACAATCATTATATGCGTAGAGAATGAGTTCAAAAAGAAAACAACGGTTGTGGTCAAAATCGGTCATGACAAATCAGCAGTTAAATATTCTGATAAATTGCACCTTAAGCAAAAATGAGTCAGAAATATCGATGAAATTATACGACATAAGCCAAACCTATTTTCATAAGGATACAAGAACAAACTTCTTATATTTCATCCTGAAGGAATAAAAGAATTTTTATCCAAACATGAAGTGATCGAAAAACTTCTTATGGAAGTTTTTTTGCAAGAAATGACGAGTTTTACGAAACAATCCTCCGTAAAACAAAATTTTGAAAGTTTTCGCGAAAAAACTCATAGGAAAATCAATGAGATAGTCTTACGTAAAACAGCTTTCGAAAAGTCTTTACGGAAAATTTGCGTAAAACGAACGAAATATCAGCTTGGTCAGTGTCGCTCTCTCTCTCTCTCTCTCTCTCTCTCTCTCTCTCTCTCTCTCTCTCTCTCTCTCTCTCTCTCTCTCTCTCTCTCTCTCTCTCTCTCTCTCTCTCTCTCTCTCTCTCTCTCTCTCTCTCTCTCTCTCTCTCTCTCTCTCTCTCTCTCTCTCATACCGCAATACACATCGCTTTATTATGTGTAGGTAAGTACACAATAATAAATGGATTAATATAAAGTCTAGAGAAAATGTGTATAATTAAAATAATAAACCAATTAACCTATTTTATGTAATATCATTTAAATAAACATATTGCAAAAAGTACTTATTTGTAATAAAATATATATAGTAAATGTGTATAAGTTTATAATAAAAATAACATCTAATACCTATTTATCTAATCTATTAAGAGCTAAAAATGTATATTCTACACATATAATACATAAATAATGAAATATTATAATAAACAAATAATATATAAACAAACAAATAAATGATAATTCACCATTAATGTTATATATCTACATTTCAATTCAAACCATCAAGATATATATATTCTAACCTATCAAGATATATATTTCTACCACCATATTAGAATACACGTCTAACTGCGCTACTCCGACCCATCCAATGAGATCCATGTTCGATGATACGTCTTGCACCATGCTGAAGATCTTTTGTAACCTTTTTCTCCATAATCTGCATAATTTGCATTTTCTAGGATTTGAACCCCAGACCTTCTGGTGTAGAAACATTAATAAACTGTTAGTTAAACCGTTGGACTGAGGAGGCTTCCACAAAGAAATGATAATTTAAACCAATTAATAAATAGCTGCATATAAACTATAAAATCACATTAAACATCTATTAAATATTGGTAAGTGGTGAAAACCAAACAAATTTGAACAATATAAAAGTTTTAAGAACACCCGTGCGGATGCACAGGTCAGAATCTAGTATATACATAAAACTATATACATGAATTTACATTTATTTTTAAAATATTTTTGGATAACATAATATAGAATATTTTTAGATAATGATGATCATAAAATTAATTTCGTTTTAAACTTGGATAATTATATTATGTGATATTATATATATGTATATATATATATATATTAAAATTGAATCACTTTAATATTTCTAAACCAAATATAATATAAACTCACACACACCCACACATATATATATAATATTTTAACATTAATAAAGTAAATATAATATAAATTTAACTATGATATTATCATTAGACTACACACACACACACACACACATATATATATATATATATATATATATATATACTATTTTAACATTATTAAAGTAATACAATATAAATTTAACTATGATATTATCATTAGATTTTTTTTAATTATTCTCTAGATAATAATAATAAATCATCAGCTAAATCACTAAAATACTTATTAATATTAATAATTGATTAAAAATATGACTAAACCTAAAATCAGCACCTAAAATTATGTATAAATATAATAAATATATTATATTACCAATTAAAATTATTAAAATATGATCAATAAATAACCTAAATTATGGAGAATATGATAAATAATCAAACTAAATTTATTAAAAACATGAAAAATAAGAAAATTACCTAAAATTATGGAAAATATGACAAATAGACAATAACCAATGACAAATAAGTAAAAAAAAAAAATTAAAACTATGGAGAAGCTGACATATAAGACAAATCACTTCATAAATAATAGTATAGATTGTTGATTGATTGTATAAACAACTAAACTATAGCTAATAATTAATATTGGTTTAAATCCCAAAATAATTTTACATTATGTATCTAAGCAATATAATAGAATTTTCAAACTTATATATATATATATATATATTTGTATCAAAACTTATAGGGGAAATTTTACTTTTACACTTTCTTTGGTACTACTCTTGAACTTTACCACCAATCAAAGAGCATTTTCATACTTATCACATTCATCAATACTATTAAAAGAGAATGAGTTTGAATAAATCTACTTAAAAAGGTTGTTTGGACCTATTCATTAGCTAATTAAATGTTGGCCCTACCTAATATTTTGTAATATTTCTCTAACTATACTAACCATAAATAATGCCCTATTATTATACATATGTTACTTTTACCATTTTTTTACCACCGGATATTTTTACCATCTACATACATAACTCAATTATACTAATTCATATAATATAAATACATTATACTAACATATCATTTTCCCAACCGTGTGTCATGAATCTCAATGACCAAAACATTAATGATTTATCCTAATAAACGAAAATTATATTGTTTTTTGGTACCATCTTTTCCATTGATCGAACTGTGTCTATTAAAAAAAATTTCTTTTATGTTTCAGGTTGACCTGATACATTATACCTTCACTTTAATAATAGAGAATATATAAATGTAATCTTCTCAACACATTTCTTCCAACTGAAGCAAAATAAGACATGTCCATACTTTTATTATCACTTATTTATCCTAAAACTATATCTATACTATTTAAAGGAATTCATCCTAAAAATCTACTTACAATAGAATTTTTTATTTAAGATTAGTTTTAAACTCATCAAAAACCTTACAAATTTATATATTAAATTAGAAAAAAATCTGCCAATTAAATCTTAAGTTTGACCAGTGTTTTTATAAAACACAAACAAAAAATAATGAGAGAGATTAGGTTTAGGTATTCATACCTTCGGTTTGGGTATAAATCGGCTTCTTTCGGCTTTGGATCTTAAAAATTTAGACGTAATTAAGTAGTTAGAATTTTTGGTTCATGCTCAGATCTTTTTTTAAGATTTTATTCGAAACCCAAAACTATAATCGAAAACACGAATCCAAAACTTAAAGACGTATTTGTAAAATCAAAAACATATCTTAAATACCAAAATAGACTTAATATCACAAAAAAAATTCAGAAAAATTGGGTTCCTGATCGAGTCTTGGGTAGGACCTAGACTCGAACAGAGACTCGCAGGTCCAAAAAAATCTAATATTTTCTTTTCCCTTGACCCAGACCCAAATAACTTCTATATTTCCGGGTCGATTTTGGTTTGGTTTTCCAGATCCCGTAAAATATCCAGGCGTAAGAGAGAGTTACATAAAAGTATACATAAAAAATCTTAAATAAACTAATTTGTAAATTATTTAATTTTAAACAAGTTTTCGTTCATCGATATTAAAACAATTCTTAAATACTAACTCATAAATTTTGTTTACAATCCAAAAACCCGCGCTTTCGAATCGCGGGTCAAAATCTAGTTAATGTATAAAAGACTCAACTACCCTTACCTTATCTTCAACAACTCTTGGCCTCTTCTTTTCCGTCAAAATCTATGTTCTCTCCGCCGAGATTCTTCGTCTCTCTCTCACGCAGCCGGTGACGAAAGTGGTTACAGAGAATCGAGATTCAAAATCTCCAAAATGTCGACTCTTGTACAAGATTCACAATTTGTAAGTTCTTAATTGTGTATTTTTTTGTTTGTTTCAAGTAATTTTTTGATTCCGTTCTTTATTTTGTCAAAAAATCAATGACGGTTGGTTTAGACTTCTCATTCGAATGGTTGCGATGATGAACAATGAGTTTTTGCCAACTTATAACACTTTATAAATCTGGGTTTCTAGTAATTTTAGGATTTTCTTCCTTTGTTTATCCAAAAATAAAAAGGTATATTTAGACTTGTCATCTGAATAGTTCCGGCTAAAAGAGAGATTTTCCGTTAGTGAACTCTGCATATTAAGGAATTATAACCCCTTATAAATCTGGGTTTCGTGATATTGTTGATAATACAACTCGACAATTTACAAGGTTCTATAAAGAAGTTTGTAAAAAAGAGTTTCATCGTATATGTATAAAACATGTGAACTGAAGTCTTGTGTTGTGTTATCTTATATTATTTACAAGGTTCTATAAAGGAAAAGATCTTTGGCTTACATTCTCTAATCAACAAATGAGGTTTTCAGTGCAAGAATTTTATCTGACAACAGGGTTAGCTTGTAAGGAAGATCAAACAATAACAGAGTCGCAGTTCAAAAGAGTGGAGAAACCTTAGTTTTGGATGCTAAGCAAGGGGGACAAGCATACAGTGAGAAGCTTGTACGATCTGCTCGAAGAGAAAGAATGAGGAATAACAAGACTAGAGAGACTATCTCTTGGAATAGCAATAATCACAGAATGAATAATTATTTTAGAAAACACAAGCTCTCTAATCCCGAAGGACAGGTTGCTGGCTTATATGAACTATGATAGGTTTTCCAAGATGGCTTGGGGTAAAACTGCTTATAAAGTTTTGTCAAATAGTGTTAAAAGTTTGAATGCAAGGTCGTGGACAAGAGATAGTTATGAAGTGAGAGGTTTGTGCAGACAATAAATTTGTGGGCAATGTATAAGGGAAAACACACATGAAATAAGATAAAAATAAAGAGCAAAAGAAAGATGAAGAGCAAATAAGAGTTTATAAATCATTTGTAAAAATTTCTAAAAATATTTTATAAAGGTTTATAAATTATCTTAAAGAGTCTATAAACCATTGATAAAAGATTATAAGACAATTTATAAAGTTTATAAACCATTTTTAAATGTTTATAAAAACGTTACGAAAGCTTATAAACAATTTATAAGGGATATGTATACAATTTAAAAGGTTTATAGGTTTACGAATCAATCAAAAAGTCTCTAAATCATTTATAAGAGTCTATAACCATTTAGAAAGGCTTATAAAACAATTATAAGAGTTCATAAGATAATGTATAAGGGTTTATAAGAATATGTAAATAATCAATAATAGTTTATAAATCTTTTGTAAAAATTCATAAAAGTAGTTTATAAAGTTTGTCAATCATTTATAAAGTTCGTAAATAATTTATAAATGTTTTTAAATGATTTTTAAGAGTTTATAAACCATTTATAAAGGTTTATAAAAAGTATATAAAATATATAAACCATTTATAAATGTTTATAAAACAATTATAAGAGGTTATAAACAATTTATAAGAGGTATGTATATAATTTATAAGGTTTATATAGGTTTAAAAACCAGTTAGAAGGTCTTTAAATCATTTATAAGAGTCTATAATTATTTAGAAAGGCCTATAAGACAATTTATAAAGTTTGTAAAATACTTTTAAAGGTATGTAAATAATTTATAAGTGTTTATAAAATGTTTATAAAAGTTCACCAAATTTTTTTATAAATTTTATAAACCATTTATAACGGTTTATCAATCATTTATAAAGAGTTTATAAACCTTTTATAAAGGGTATGTAAACAATTTATTTTTCATGCCTCTATAAAGAACATCTTTTTGTCTGTTCTTTACTCATTTGATAAGGAAACAACTTCTTACATTTATAAGGCTTTATAAACATACTTGTTAAATCTAAGATGACATTAATTATACTTCCCACTTCGTCAACTCTTTGAATGTTGTTTAATTCAGTCGCACAATGTGTGTGAGTTTCTCTCTCCAACATTAATTATAGATTGATTTACTAAAAATTAATTATAAATTTATTTACTAAAAGTTAAATCTGTTCGAAAAGAGTTTTTAAAACCTTTATAAAATATAAATGTCACACAAATATTTTGAAGAAAAATGTTAACATCATTAGGCAAAATTTGAGTAGTAGAAACATAATGGTGTTTGACAGAATCAATGGTGGTCTTATTCTCTGAAACACAAAACATAAAGTGAATAAGTGTTATACCATTATTTTATAAGTCCTTATAAATGTAAAAGTTATAATATACACCTCAAGAATATTACTACTTCCAGGAATAGGCAAATCTTGTGTATTAAGAACTTCATCTCGGGGTTCTATCATATTTGATACAATCAGTGGCGATCTTTGTATTTCTATCTGCAACATAAAGGCATGAAGCTAATAAGATTGTACAATTATTTTATAAGTCTTTATAAATGTAAACAATGTAATAAAACCTCAAAGACATGAAATGAATAAGTCCTTCATAATGTTAAACTGTAATAAACACCTCAAGGATTTTGCTACTTCCAGCAATGAGGAAGTTTTGAGCACTAGAAACCTTATCATGTTTGACACAAATAATTGTGATCTATGCCTTTTCATCTGAAACATAAACACATGAACCCAATAATTTCTATACACTAAATTTTTTAAGTCCTTATGAAAATGAAAAAAGATTCCTAAGGGCATTATACAGACAACCTTGTTTGGCACAATCAAAGAGAGTGTGTTCATATATTTTTGCAATATAAAAACACGAAACTAGTGACTGTAGGAAAATAAATAATAAAATCTTATAAATAAAACATGACCAAAGAGTTTATCTCAAAAATTGTTACACAAAGCTGAAAATGTACTCCACTTTCTTTATGTTTGCTCATAAAGGATGCCACTTGGAGATTATTCCTAATTAAAACTGAAAGAACCTCTTTTGTACCAAAGATAGACTTTAATAGTGAAACGTAGCTAAGCTTTATAGTGTTGTCTATTGTAAAATCTTCTAGAACTACCCTAATCAACTCTTTGTAGGATATATCTTTAGGAATAACACTAATCGAGCATCCTCTTTCTTCATCAACACTGAAATTTCAGTGAATTATATTATAGAAAAGGTATGACTTCCTATAATATGAAATTTATAAGGGCTTATAAATATCAGAAAGTATAATTTCAACATCGAAGCTTCGTCAACATAACATAAGCAGATCATGTTTGAAAAATTTCAACCTAAAATTAATTAAATAGATCGTACCAAAAGTATAAGACAAAAATCACCTTCTCAAACTCTCCTGACACCTTCACCAATCTTCTTCCTTTGTTCGCCGGATCGGGTTTAGATCTCGCCAAGTTCCCCAGAGAACGCGAAGTTCGCTGGCGATTTTGTCTGGAGAAACTTTCAATTTGATCGTCAGACAAAGATTTGGAGAACAAAGAGATAAAAGTTAACAAGAGTAAAAATATATTCAACACAAAATATATACTCAAAGAATCAACAATACATATCAAAAACGATAATACATAAGCACTATGTTCTTCATTGATAAATATTTATAAGGTTTTATAAATTTGAGATTTGAAAACTTCATGAGAAAAACTTCGTCTCCCTTCCCAGAAACAAATCGATTTTGAGAAACAAAGCTACAATTACAGAAAGAGACGAAAATCACCATCTATTGTCCTCTAACATTTGTTAGCGTCTCTTGTCGTGAAAGAGATCGTCTCGTTCGTCTCAGCTTGTAGAGTCTGCCAGCTTCGTCGGAGAACTCGCAGCTTCATCAAATCTCGCTGGAGAACTCGTCAGCGTTGTCAAATCTCGTCGGATTTGATCACCGTGGAGAATCTGAGATATGCTCAATTTGGGGAATTTGTGATTTGAAGATATCGTGAAAAACAAAAGTTGTTTTAGGTTTGATTAGTTAGGGGTATGATGGTATTTTACCCATTAAAATCTTAGTGGTAAAGTTGATTAAAGTATAAATGAAATGTGATACAAGAAAAGTGGTAGTTTTGACAAATTCCCTATGTTTTATACATAAAATTTTATGCTCTCGTAAAACTGTCAAATATATATTAGAAAACTAATAAATATAACTGATTTTATGAAAGATATAGATAAAATAATTAATGGATAAGATAAAAAAAAAAAAAAAAGCATTGGATTTTAAGATATTACTGTTGATTCAGAAAGAAAATTTTAACAAAAGCTCCAAATTACTACAGCTAAATTTCGTCATTAACTATCAAGTTTCTTGGGCTTCCAACTTAAAACCAATTGGCAATTAGTGGAGTGGCCCAAGTCCCTTATATATTACTAATGTCCCTTTCATTTTTCCGATGTGGGATCTTATCTCCAACACCCTCCCTAGAGATAATGGTGCATATAACCATTAATCTGGCAGAATCCATCATTATACTCCTTCCGAGATAATGCTTTATTTTCTAGCAATCTCGGCGGAATTGAGCCTTCTCTGGGCTATCAGCTAATAGGGACCACTATCCAGGCCAGATTAATGGGGCAGGGTGCTGGGCCGGCTCTGATATCATGTCAAGTTTCTTGGACTTCCAACTTAAAACCAATTGGCAATTAGTGGAGTGGTCCAAGTCCTTTATATATTATTAATGTCCCTTTCATATTCCGATGTAAGATCTTATCTCCAACATTAACGTTCATCGTGAAGCCCATATTTTTGTAGTGTATATAAATGAGCAAGATAATCATTGAGATTTAATTGGATATGTCATCGCCATAAAAGAAAAATATGCCCAGGCCGAAGATTGAAAATCAACTCTCAAAAATCAAACATTCAGATATTCCACCACAATGGTAAAAACCGCAATCCACTAGCTACGAATCACCTGCCGAACGACAGCATGCTAAGATGCATTCTTATGTAGCACACCTACAAGTCTACCTACACTGACTCAGGACACGAACCTTGTTCATGAAGGATATCGACAATCTAACTATAGTACGGCCATGCACCCCTAAACCAAATGACACAATAAACCTTAAGTTCCTTACCCGTGGTATCATATCTACGAGTCTCTCTATTGGCGCAAGCCACGACATCTTGCTCACGAAGCAAGGCGACTTCTTGCTCAAGAAGCAAAAAGAAGCTTAGCGCATCAATACAACTCAAAAAACGTACAACATGACATGTTCCTGCCTTCAAACAAGAAGCTGGAAAATAAGGATCAATTGGCATAAATTAATTCATGAACAACACATTAGTTAAGAACAACACGTTGTTTGTGGGCTTCCAGACCATGAAGAATCACTAACGCTTACTGGGAAGGAGGAACCTACTGCCCAAGGTTAAAAGAAATATGTTTAAGATAAATAAAAAATTTATTATATCTCAGGGATATAAGCGAGAAATTAAAATACTAAGAGCATATTTAATGGAGGGTTCTTAGTGTGGGGTTCTTAGTGTGGGGTTCTTAGCGGAATTTTAACTAGAAAAACTAAGAACCGGCTCTTATATTCCGCTAAGAATCCCACCCTAAGAACCTCCATTAAACATGCTCTAAGGGCATCCGCATCAACGTTCCCTAACACAGTTTCTCATAATTAAAATAAAGAAACAAACAAGCAATTAGAAGTGAAAGACAGGAAAAGTAAGAGAGAAGAACGAAAGGGTATCTTTACGAAGAGACTGATCAATGAAGGAAGAAACATTTTCTATGCTTGTTATGTTATGATTGCTCAATTTTTCTTTGTTTAAATTTTAATTAGAGAAGAAAATTAGATTGATATTATATTTAGAAGATACTTGTGAAGGGTACCTACTACCTACCACTCACTACAAGAAAGAGCTCTTTATAGCGATGCCCAATTTTGTGAGAAACTCGTCGGAAGACCTCATCTCCGAGGATTTTTCGAGAACTACCAATTGGTCGGAATTTGACGGTCGGAAATAATAGGACCTCGGTACGATGTCGGAATTTACCGACAAAACGTGTTCTCGGAAAATTTCTCGCTAAGGGTTGTAGGTAATTACCTTGGCATTTCCGAAAAATTTTCAAAAATTTAAACAAAAAAAAAGAAATGCATAAATAACAAAAACTTAAATAAAATAGAAATTATTATACAATATCAAATATTTATTACATAAAATTAGAAAAATTTAAATAAACATTTAAACTATGCTAATGCTAAATAAACTGTCTAATACAATAATAAAATGCTGTTCAAAAAAAAATACCCGATGAAAGGATCTACGGGTTTGTGGCGTTGCTTGAAGAAACAACAACGGTGGTGGCCATCAAAGAAACAGTGGCAGTGGCGGTTGTTGAATACGAGTTTGGTTGATCGAATGATAGTGAAATAAACTCGGTTTTGTGGGTCTTACAAAGACGTTTATTGATCGGTGTATGAGAACAAACGAGTTTACAAAGAGATTTACGAAAGAAAGAAAGGTTGGAGCTTTGCTGAAAAGACTCCAACAAAAACACTAAGCGGCTCAATTGGTTGAAAACCCTAGATCTTGCCGTCAATGTCTTAGTGTCTATTTGCGGATCCCCTTCTTCTTACTATTTGTCTTCCTTTTATAGGCTCTCCTCGTCTGTCACTCGTTCGCCCTAGTAATTTGAGCCCAAGTCGGTGCTTGATGGGCTTCTCAACCGAGCGACGGTTTGGTGGGCTTTCCAGCCGAGCGATGGTTCAATGAACTGATGTTGGCCCAGTCGATCAATTAACTCCAAGGCCAAGTTTGATCGGTCAAGCTTTGGGACTAATCAGCAGATTAGGTCAGCTGATCTTGATCGGACTCTCAGTACTTTTGACCTGAATCGTGTTATCTGATGGTCCTTGTGGAGGAATGCCAAATTCATCTCTAACAGTAAGCCCCCCCCCCCCCCCCACGTCCGCTTGCGAGAAGACGTAGTTTCTTGCAGTGGGATGTTCAGACTCAGTTCGAAAGATAATGGATTCGGTCATGCTCCGCTTGAGTCCTGTTTTCTCGATCGCTAGATTCCCGACCGTCGGACGTGTTTTAAAGGTCGTGTGACTGACCTTTTCGGTTCAGGTACGTTCTTACTGAACGATCGATCGGTCGTTCGGAACTCGAGTTTCTATTGCTCGTCGAATGCGTCAATTGATCGTCCAGTTAGCGGAGGTCGGTCGGTTGGTCGATCGGTGTTCGTGTGTCTACCGATCGGCATCTGAGTTGTACGTCGTCACTTGTCGGTCGGACGGGTCGACCTATTGTGGGATGAAGTGACAGCCTCGTCGGCGCGGAAAACAAAGATTAATTTAGGCCCAACGAGCCTAATAGAGAGATTATTCCTAAAGCCCGCAATGTTAGCTATAAATAGTATTCTAATATCTTCTCCTCCACTTCTTCTCAAGCCCAAAGGTACTTTCTCTCTCTTTATCTCTTCTATTTTCTCCTTCCCCTTCCCTTTTTTTACTATCGCCAAAGGGGGCGCCGTCGATCGATCGAGTGGGCGTACACCTTTTGCCGATCGATTGGATCAAGGGCATCCGGGTTGGTGATCAATGGCGTCCATCGAGAGGAGGAGGTCGGTGTCTGAGAAGGGAAAAGGGGTTCAGATTTCCCTGGCCTCGCCGAGCGATCCATCGCTTGCTCCGTGACTCGTGGTACCCTCGATAAAGGCTCAGCGGGATTCTGATTCAGGCGTTGGAGTTGAAAGAGAACTCCAGGAAGGCGAAATCAGGGAGTATTCGACGGGTGGCGACGAGGTTTCTGAAGTGAGTGATGATGACAATAGCGGGTCCGTCGGGCACCTTGAACCCGAGTCCGAGATGGTCGAATCTGGATCTGATGGGAGATCCCCGAGCTATTCCGAGGCAACCGAACGATCGCCGCGAAGGCCGGCGCCTGTAGTCGAGCGACTGACTCCGTTTCGTTGTCACCGAGATGGGACTATCGAAGAGCTTCCCGATCTTGCTCCGGAGCTCAATCGGTCGCATGGGATAGACGAGCAGGATTGGGGCGACGTCGGTCCTACTCTCTCTAATTATTAGAGTCTCTCTTTGTTGATGGAGAACAGCCGAGCATGCGTGACTTTTGTGATTCCGAAGTCCGATCAGCGTCCATGGACCCCGCCTGTCGGATATTGCTGTGTTTATGAGTCATTTTTCGGAGATGACTCGAAGTTGTGGTTTCCGATCCCTCGTTTGATCACTTCGTATTGCTTTCGGCGAGGAATCGCCTTGAGTCAGCTGATGAATGGGGCGTTTAGGATTGCTGTTGCGTTGATGGTTATGGCGGCAGAGATAGATGTGTCGATGACCGATCGTATTTTCGAGGAGCTGACGCAAACGTAACCAAAGCCAAATGGAGTATACTCGGTGCAGATGAGGTCTGGTTTGCACATCTTCACTTGTCCTTTGATAAAAACCAAGAGATGGAAATGCTCCTACTTTTATATCAAATCAGACGAGGCTGGGTTCGAAGATCCACCGGGCGTTGATTGCCGAGTTTTGTGGAGCCGCGGCATTGGTAGAACGTCTATGTTGATCACTTCTTTGTTAATGCACGTACTAATTTTGTCTTTAAATTTTGCAGCGGGTCATCCAAACACTTTTGGGCCTTGGGACACTTTTCAGAGAGATTTGCCGAAGATTGTCGCGCTTCGTCTTCAAGAGTGGAGGAGCTTCGACCGCAAGAGGATCTGTCGTCAACGAAGACGTATCGCAAGAGGTTTAATTCTTTCTTCTCCCCCTTCATTTCTTTATTATTTTTTTGTTGATCGGCTTTCACCATTCGCCATTGACTCTCGGCCGGTCAATTGATCGTTATTATTCCCACATCATTTTTTTTATTGCTTGTTGCAGTTGATTGGTCATTAAACCTTCCTTGTGAAGAGCCGAAAGGGAAAAGGTTGAAACTTCCGCTCGTGGGAATGAATTCGACGATGTATCCAAACTATGCGGAAATTCTGGCCGCTCAGCTAGGTAATGCGAGCTTCTTCTCTACAATGAATGCGAGCAGCGCAAACAGTGCGGATGCGAGTGCGTTGATCGATCGGGAACCAGTGTTAGAAAGTGTTACAGAAGATCCCGAAGTTGAAGGATTCGTTGATGTTCCTCCGCCGAAGAAAAAGAGGAAGAAGACGAAGTCTACCACCAAGCCGAGGGCCGGCCCTCCTTTGGATGGAGACGAGGGGGATGGTGCTCGATCACCGCATATGCGGAGAGGAGAAGATAGGACAGATGGCGATCGTGTGGGAGTTTGTATAGAGAGCTCTGCAAGTCCGACCCGAGGATTGTCTTCGGGAGGAGGAGTTCCTGATTCGAGTAGGACGACTGGCGGGGCGCTGGCGACACTGGAGATTTCTGAACTTTCATTCCCGGATCGGCTTGCCGCATTGGCTCGCGCGGAGGCAGAGGTAAGCGTTTGGTTGAGGAATTGCATTGTTGATCGCCTGCATCGTTTATCTTGGGTGACGGTCTTCTTACATGTGATTGATCATTTTCTATTGTCTTTTTCTGGTTGTAGGCTGCTACCTGCAAGAACATTCTCTTGACGGAATACGAAGCTGCTTTGCGGAAAGCGGCGCTGGATCTTGAGAGAGCCAAAGAGAGGATCAGGGCCAAAGAGGTCAAGCTCGAGACCATCAAAAAGGAGAAACTCGATGGATTCAAGGAGTTGGAGATCGCCCGAAACAGAATTTCTCAGCTGGAGAAGGAAAAGATCGAGGATTCTAAGAAGACGAAGAGAGCAATGGAGCGTTTGAGGCAGTCGCGGAGTCGCAAACTCTTATCCGAGAGAAACTGCGTGGCCGCTGCAGCCGATAGGCGTTTCGAAAAATTTCGGAAGTATATGGCCGATCGAGATAGAAAGGAGGAGAAGCGCTTGCTCCACGGCACGGCTCTCGGGACCTTGGATGCAGTAAACTTGCTGGAGAAGAAAGGGCTGCCCGTCCCGCGCGAGTTGAAGGATCTCCTTGTTGCTAACGAGGCGAGGTTCAGGGAAGAGGCAGAGTAAGTCACCGTTGAAGTTATTACCGAGCATGATCTTGCCCTTTCGCCCCCTCGTTCAGCTTCTGCGGTGGCTCCCCGATCTCCTATCTTTGGTAACGTGGCTCCTCTTGTTGCTCAGGTCTCGACCGTTGCTCGTTAGCCGACAACCACCCTATCTGGGGATCGCGCAGGTGCGTTGGATAGACCTTTCGGGACTGTATCCGGGCCTTTTGGGACAGTGTCCGGACCTTCCAATCGCGGTGACCCGACCGAAGAGCAAGAGACTCGGGTTTTAGATCGGGAGGAGACTGGAACCGCGGGAACCGGAGATGCTTCTTTGTTGGATCCGTCTACTGAAGTTTAGCATGTCATGATTGATTGAGCTATCTGTTGTTGTTTTATTACTTATCTTTTCTTTTGATGCGGATCCTTTGCTATGTACTTTGATCGACCGGTCTTCTTCTTTTGTTCCTTTATCGGTTGTAATGTCGAACCTTTGCTTGCTTTTCCTTGAACTTTATGTTTTGCAAGGAAAATCTTTCGTTATTGCTCCCATGTTGTTTGGTTGCTTGATTCGATGCGAGGGCCAATTTCAGTCGATCTCCCGAGAGGCTTTTGAATGGCTTTAGGAACGAAGAGTGAGAGGGAAAGAGAGCCACGAGGAATCGTTCTCTCTCGGCGATCAAGATCAAAGAAGGTTGAGTGGTCGTTCAACGATTAACCGAAGGGAAGGCTAGCTTGAGTCTGTTTACGCTGGGGAGAACTCTTTTCGCGCGCTAGGCAGAAGTGAAGTACTTGTTTGTACTCGGGCTATGTGACGTGTAATCATTTGGATGGTTCGAAAGTGACATACATGCGTTCAGATAATGCCTTTGGGAATACGTGTTCTGACCGTTCATTCAAACGCTCGCTTGAACCTTGGCTAATGAACCTCGGTGTAGAGAACATCGGTCGGACCTGGACTGTGCGATGTATAGTCATTCTTAGTTGGTCGAAAGTGACATATAAGCGTTCGCACGGTGCCTGTGTAAGTACTCCCTCCCACGCATTGGGGATGTGGGTTTATTATTATTTTTTGTTTGGAGTATGGCTGAACCTGATGACAGGCTGTCTACATACCCCGGTAAGGGGATCAAGCCAATCGTAGTTTGATATGACCGAATGGCGGTTCAGTCATTCGCCATGACTAGGGCGAAAGTGACTAGAACGTGCTCATTCGGCTTTTGGACAGAAGTGACGTGGTGTCATCTGCCGGGGGCTGGGGAAAAGTGACGTTTAAGTCATTCGATCGGTTTTTTTTAACTTCCTAAAGCAGACGGTCAAGCGTAGTACTTGCGGAGGTTCGCGGCATTCCAAGCTCTTGGTACTGGTTCGCCAGTTGAGGTTTCCAAACGATAGACGCCGGGTTTGACAATCTCGACTATCTTGTAGGGTCCTTCACAGTTCGTTCCCAACTTGCCGGCCTTCCACTCTTTTGTGTTGTCAAACACTTTTCGGAGAACTAGATCGTGGAGTTCCAATGGTCGAGCGCGCACTTTCTTGTTTTAGTAATATTCGGAGAGGTGTTGGTAGTTCTGGATGCGGAGGAGGGCCTGATCTCTTCGCTCTTCAATTTC
Source organism: Brassica juncea (assembly GCA_018703725.1). NCBI lineage: Eukaryota > Viridiplantae > Streptophyta > Magnoliopsida > Brassicales > Brassicaceae > Brassica > Brassica juncea. The sequence continues at coordinate 913,617 of CM031938.1, forward strand.
GTCCAATGCTTTCAACAGCATCGACGCATTGAGTTCGTCGTTTTGGGGCATCTTTTCTCGGCGAAGGCTTGTGACGTTGACTTCTTCTGGTGCCATAGCTTTGACGCCATATGTCATAGGAAAGGGCGTTTGACCGGTCGCACTACGCAGAGTTGTTCGATGCGACCAAAGTACTCCGTCCAACTCGTCGGCCCAATGACCTTTCTAGAGGTCTAGGCGTTTCTTGATGCCATCGATGATGGTCTTGTTGGTGGCTTCGGCTTGACCATTGCTTTGTGGATAGCGAGGCGTTGAAGTGTTCAATCGAATTTTCCATCATTCCAAGAACTCGCGAAAATTGTTTGAAATGAACAGAGAGCCATTGTCTGTGACGATTTCATAGGGAAGGCCGTGCCTGCAAATGATGTTCTTCCAAACGAAATTCTGGTATTCTTTGTCGGTGATGTGGACGAGTGCTTTTGCTTTGACCCATTTGGTGAAGTAATCTGTCATGATCAGGACGTATTTGCGTTGACGGGAACTCGGTATTGGCCCGATGAGATCCATCGCCCAGCCCATGAAAGGGTATGGAGCCGTCATGGTGTGTAGTAGTTCGGTCTGACTGTGGATGTTTGGTGCATGTCGTTGGCACTTGTCGCACCTGCGCGCATACGTATCACAGTCCGCAATCATGGTTGGCCAGTAGAAACCAAGACTTTTCACCTTGAGAGCCAACGCTCGGCCGCCTGAATGATTCCTTGCGGCTCCGTCGTGAGTTTCTGCCATGGCTAATGATGCTTCTTCCATACCAAGGCACGTTAACAATAATTTAGCAGAGGTCCAGCGATGTAGCCTACCATCGATGAGGACATAGTTTGCGCTTTTGGCCTTCAGTCGACGGGCTTCCCATTTGTCTGCGGGAAGGGACCCGCTAGATAGGTACTCCATGAATGGCGTTCGCCCAGTCAGGTGGTGTCTCGTCAAGGCGGTCGCTCGATTCGCTTGTATCCATCGCGTCTACAACGTTAATCGCCGCTACGTGTTAGTTCCCATCATTCAATAGAATGATGCTTGGTTAGTCGATCTGTTGAATCGGAATGGTTCGTTTTATTTGATCCCTTGGACTGCTCCCGAGTGCTGCCAGAGCGTCTGCACGGATGTTTTCGCCGCGGGGGATCCTCGTAAGCTGGAATGATTCGAACTCTTTGGCTAGGTTTTGCACGAATTTGAGGTAGGCATCCATTTTGTCGTTCTTGGCGTCGTAGTCCCCGCTGAATTGGTTAGCTACCAATTGAGAGTCGCAGTACGCATGAATGCTTTTCGCTTGGACTGCTCGCGCAAGGCGTAGACCAGCAATGAGAGCCTCGTACTCGGCTTCGTTGTTAGATGCTTTGAAGCCGAGTCGGAAGGACTGTTGAAGCAGTTCCCCGGTCGGGGACTGGAGATGGACACCGATGCCGGAGCCTTTATTGGACGACGATCCATCGACGTGCAGAATCTAGGTTGCGCGTGGCAGCTGTAGATCTTGCTCGAGGTTTGGCGGTAGCTCAATGAGGAAGTCGTCCAGTACTTGGGACTTCGCGGCTGGCTTACTCTGAAAAGTGATGTCGTATTCACTAAGCTGGATAGCCACTTCGAAAGTCTGCCTGAGTGATTGGTGTTATGCAAGACGGTGCGCAACGGTATGTTGGTCAGTATGACTATCGAATGAGACTGGAAGTAAGGTCTGAGTTTCTGTGCTGACGTTACAACGGCGAGTCCCATCTTCTCGAGTGTCGAGTACCGGGTTTCCGCGCTGGTCATGCGTTGGCTGGTGTAGAATATCGGGCGTTGCTCGCCGCGATCGTCTTTGACGAGCACGCCACTCACGGCTGCATTGGAGACGGCAATGTAAAGATATAGTGTGTCGCCTTTGTCTGGCTTGGCCAACACGGATGGTGTTGTGAGGTAATGCTTGAGCTGGTTGAATGCTTCTTTGCAGCGTTCGCCCAAAATGAATTTCTTGTTACCGCGCAATAGCTCGTAAAACGGTAGGCACTATAGAGAGCGGCGATGCGACCTGTCAAGCGTTGCACTTCTCGGCTGTTCTTTGGGCTGGGGAGGTCAAGGATGTCGGATATTTGCTTCGGGTTAGCCTTGATCCCCCTTTGAGTGACTATGTAGCCGAGGAATTCGCCAGACGTGACTCCGAAAGTACATTTCGTTGGGTTAAGTTTCATGCCATACTTGTTCAAGATGAAGAAACAATCTTTGAGATGGTCGATATGATTGGCAGCCTTTTGGGATTTTACCAACATATCATCGATGTACACCTCCATGGTGTCTCCCAATCGCTCGGCGAACATCTTGTTGACGAGGCGCTGATATGTCGTGTCGGCGTTCTTGAGACCGAAGGGCATTACCTTATAGCAATAAATTCATCGGTCCGTGATAAAGGCCGTTTTTCACGATCGGGTGGATGCATCAATATTTGGTTATAACCGGAGAAGGCATCCATGAATGTCAATAGCTCGTTTCCGGCCGTTGATTCGACCAGCCGATCAATATGAGGGAGGGGGAAGCTATCCTTCGGGCAGGCTTTGTTGAGGTCTGTGAAGTCGACGCAGACTCTCCACTTGCCATTCTTTTTCTTCACGACTACTGGGTTTTCCAGCCACTCGGGATATTTTACCTCTGTAATTGATCCTGCGTCGAGCAAACGGTCGACCTCCTCATTAACGGCTTTCGAATGCTCGGGGCCGAGCTTGCGCTGTTTTTGACGAATCGGCTTGAAGGTTGGATCGACGTTCAGCTCATGTGTGGTGACGCTAGGGTCGATCCCTTTCATATCAGCAGTAGACCAGGCGAACGTAGAGACGTTGTCCCTAAGAAATGAAACGATCTTATCTTTCGTCTCGTCAGGAAGGTGAGCACCAATTCTGACCGTTTTGGCATGGTCGGAGTCATCGATGGCGACGTCGAGAACCTTCTCTTGAGAATGGTGGAGCTTCTGGATTGGTCTAGCGACTGTGTTGATGAGGGAGGTCATCTTCTGGTTTTTCACCTCGGCGACGAGGAGATCGCGAGCAGCTGCTTGATTGCCACGGAGAGTGACGATCTGTCCATCGTTGCCTGGGAATTTGATACACTGGTGATAGGTAGAAGGAATGGCTTTCATCGCGTGGAGCCATGGTGTGCCCAGGATCGCGTTATACGGAGCTCGGACGTCGATAACCAAGAACTTGACATTCTTGGCGACGCCTTCAGCGTAGACTGATATACCATGGATTTTACCCGTTTTTACCCATGGTATATGAGTGTCTTTACTACTATTATCTATGTTTTGGAGTCTATTAGGTATGTTTTCAGGTTCAGAAGCATTTTGGAGAAAAGTGATGTTTTAGGTGCCTTTTTGGAGCTTAAAGAAGAGTTCACCCGAGATCAAGACCAGAGGTCGACACCAGAGTTACACATCGATCGATGCACACTCTGTGCAATCGATCGACACACATTAGCCGAAGAACGATACATCGAGACCATAATCGATCGATGTACACCCTGTACTATCGATCGATACTGAGGCGGCTGAAAGACAAGTTGGACCTGGCCGAACTTGAAGCCCAAGATATCACATTTTACAAGAATGCCCTGACGAGTTTTTTAACCTAATGAACTCATATTTATATGTGCCTAAGTGTTTTGGCAAAGATATAGTTTTTTAAGAGTTGTTTAAGTTCTAAAAGAGTTTCTTCTTCTTCTACTCATTTTCTTTTACTGTTTTCATTACTTTGCAAGTTCTCAATAAAGTTCTATTCAGTTCTTTAATTGTTAACAAAAGTTATAGAATTCTAGACCTAGAGGAGAGATCCAAAGATATTTGTGATTGGAACCTAAGTGTTCACCCTCTAATAGGTCTATGAACTTCTATTATTACCTTGTTGCTATGAACTACTTAGCCATGTCTGAGTAGATTCATTTGTTAGATTTAGGGTTTAAATAGGATATGAGGGATTAGCCCCAACCTATAATTGCTATAGTTGTGATATTTATTGTTAGGATTGTTCACTAATGCTTTTTCTAGCTTAGCCACCTAGAACATGAACTTGGATTGCATTGTTCATTACATGCAATACCTGACAACATCCTAAACATGCTATGACCCTCTTGAGATATGCGAAAGCTGATCTAACATCATCGTGAGCATTGTATCAACTCGCGCATAAAGCTTGCTTAGAGCCGTATCGATCGATACTCCTATAGAGTAATCGATCGACGTAGCTAGAGGTGTATTGGTCGATATTCCTATCGAACTATCGAGCGATACCGTCGGCAGAGTAGCCGACCGCAACACCATTTAGCATCTAAGTAATAGATGGTCTAAATAATGCGAGAGCTGATGGATTCATTTAATAAGTGTTGAGCTCTGACATATCATGCAAGCAACTTGTTAGCCTTTATAGTATCTATAATCCTGAATTCCTGAATACTTACCCTAAATCTAACTACTTTTCTTTACTGTTTTAAAAACCAAATCCTTTCAACTGAGTAATCGCATCCTTACTCAGCAAACCTGCACTTTACTTTAAACTATTTTCAACCTAGCATAGTCATTAAGATTGCATCTTATTTGTACACTAGCTCTCTGTGGATTCGATCCCTAAGTCCTACAACTGAAACTCTTATTTGAGAGAGTAAAGTCACTCCTTAGGGTAATTTGAGTGATATCATAGACGCGCAAGCGTATCGTCCCGAGCATAGTCTACATGGATCCGTTAAAACCTGTTAGCGAACGTGATGAGGGTTTCATGTTTTCAGGGCTAATACCCATCTTGACGAGTGTGCTCTTGAAGATGAGGTCAACTGAACTGCCAGTGTCCACCAGTACTTTGGTCACGGTGCAGTCGCTGATGCCGATGTCGACGAGGAGCGGATCATTGTGTTGTATATGAACGCCCACAACATCATCGGCGGAAAAGGTAATATGGGGGCTAGCCTCGGGGGTGGTGTGCCAGCGCTTGGCCTTGACCGCCTTCTTACGGAACTCCTTTACTGATCTGACGGAATCATTGCAAGGAGGGGATCCTCCCATGATCACGTTCAAATGCTGCGGTCGCCCTTGAGTGGCCGGCTTCTTTTCTAGTCGCGTCGCTCGGCCTTGAGAGAGTTGAGGTGAGTACCTAGATCTTGGGTCTTGCGTTGATATGTGACGATCGGCTCTGGCTCCGCTTTGGAGTGGCTGGTCTTGCATCGTTTGAGCTTTTCGCGGAGATCGGGGACCTTCGAGTTGAGGTAAGCTCGAAGATCGGTCGTCTCCGCCTTGTCAGGGCGATCGTTCGACCACAACTCCCGTTCAAGCTCATCTTGTCGGAGGGAGGGCTCCTTGCGCTTGGCATCAAGGACGTGTCGGGCATCAGAGGCATTGAGCTTGCCTATGGGGCGACTGACCCTGGCTGGCGCATCGTCGATTTCCATGTGCGTGCTGTCGGTTGAAGTGAGACTTTCGACCGTTGGCACCGACTGTCCATTGAGTGACTTTCGCAGGTCGTCTTTTGGCTTTTCTGTTGTGGATGGAGCGGGAGAAGGCATGGTCCTGGTCGTGAAGATCTTCCGTCGAGACTTTGGTTTCTCCTCGTCAGAGGTTGAATCTTCGTCGTGGTGCGATTGATCACCATCATCCGTTAGAGGAGAGTCTTCTTCCTTCTTCTCGTTGGATTTCTTCTTTTTGTCTTTTCTCTTGCTCCAACTTTTGTTGTTTTTGGCCGTCCTTGCCTTTGGTGGTTCGACCTTCGTGCGGCCGTCGCTGGTAGCTGTGAGCCAAGCTTCATAGAACTGCCAGCATTACTTGGTATCGTGACCTTTCATGTCATGGTATTCGCAGAACTTGTTCTTGTCGAACGAGCTCTTGGGGTTAGCAGAAACGACCTGGCGAGATTGCTGCGTTTTGTCTTCGGTATCTCGTTCCCATACGTTCCACTTTGGGTCGCATACCGCGGTGGTTGTGCCCGATTGATCGTCCTCGGCGACAGCATAGACAGGTCCTTTCTTCTTGTTGGGAACGTGCTGTCGCGGCTCTTGAGCGTCTGGTGCTTTGGCCGCCACCAATTTTTGGGCCTGCTGCTTGGTGTTGAAGGCCCTTCTGTCCTCGTCCATCCGAATGAAGTTCTTCGAATTGTGAAGAGCATCCTCAATGGTGATTGTTAGATTTGGGTAGAGGTAGTCGCGGAACTTGGAGTTAATCCAAACGCGTTGACCAAGGCGTCGACGGTGTTGTGATCTGGAACAGGTACTTTGGACAAGACTTGCTTGAACCTTTCCATGAAGTCTTTGAGGCTTTCGGTTGAGGACTGGGAAAGCTTCCATAGGTCGGCCATGGATGTTCCTTGACGAGACCACATGATGAAGTTTTTGAGGAAAGATGCGGACAGGTCATGAAAACTTTCGATCGACCCTTCTTCAAGATGGGAAAACCAACTTAGAGCCAGTCCAGAGAGGCTCTCGACAAAAAGTTGACAGAGACTTGCATCTCTCTCTTCGTCCGAGAAGTTTTTCCGACCCATAGCTATATTGAAGGCGGTCATGTGATCGGTCGGATCGGTGACGCCAGTGTATGGAGGGATACGAAGCTTCTCTGCCTGTTTAATCTTGACTTTCGTTATTTTTTGGGGAAAGGGTTCTGTTGAGTAGAAGCGATAACACGCTCGATCTCCGGCGCGGAGGTTTTAACGTAATGGATCTTCGAATGGATGTCTCGCAAGGAAAGTTGCAGATCTGCGATCTGGCGACTGGTGGAAGAGGTCGAGCCATCGGTCGCCTGTGCTTCGTTTGTTTGTTGGTTTGCGTCGCCTCCAGTGGTGGCGAACAACCTTCTTCTTGCGGTTTCGGCTCTGTCGTGCTCACCGTCTAGGGTTCCGAGAGCGGCGGCGAGTGCGGCCAGGCGTTCGTTTGTGGCCTCGTTAGTTTCTTCCTGTTGAATGAAGTGTGCCATGATGGCTTGCAGCATCTCAGGAACGGACGGGACTGAAGCAGCCGGCGCATCGGAGACCGGCGTAGCCGAAGCTGACGGTCGGTCGCCGTCAGCGGGTGTGTTGTCGGGAATCATACGGACGTTGTCAACGTTACTCTGCAAGGCCCCACGGTGGGCACCAAATGTTGAATACGAGTTTGGTTGATCGAATGATAGTGAAATAAACTCGGTTTTTTGGGTCTTACAAAGATGTTTATTGATCGGTGTATGAGAACGAACGAGTTTACAAAGAGATTTACGAAAGAGAGAAAGGTTGGAGCTTTGCTGAAAAGACTCCAACGAAAACACTAAGCGGCTCGATTGGTTGAAAACCCTAGATCTTGCCGTCAATGTCTTAGTGTCTGTTTGCGGATCCCCTTCTTCTTACTATATGTCTTCCTTTTATAGGCTCTCCTCGTCTGTCACTCGTTCGCCCTAGTAATTTGGGCCCAAGTTGGTGCTTGATGGGCTTCTCAACCGAGCGACGGTTTGGTGGGCTTTCCAGCCGAGCGATGGTTCAATGAACTGATGTTGGCCCAGTCGATCAATTAACTCCAAGGCCAAGTTTGATCGGTCGAGCTTTGGGACTAATCAGTCGATTAGGTCAGCTCATCTTGATCGGACTCTCAGTACTTATGACCTGAATCGTGTTATCTGACGGGCCTTGTGGAGGAATGCCAAATTCATCTCCAACAGCGGTGATAGAATAAATGGCGACTGTAGTGGCGGTGATGGTGCTGGCTGTAGAAAATCAGCGACCGATGATGGTGGCCGTGAAAAAAAAGAAATCATGGAAGCATGAAAGGAAAGGCTCCGTAGGCGGCCGTGTAAGAAACGGTGGTGTTCAACAACGGGAGTTGTTTTTTTCCAAGAAAAACAGATCTGAAAAAAAAAACAGATATGAATAGAGAGGTAGCTAGAGTAGGAGGTAAGAAGAAGATGGAAAAAAAGGAACAAGAGAGAAAATTAAGAAATTGATTTAAGGAAGTTAAGAAAGAAGATTGCAAGGGAAGAGAAGATAAGTTAAAGAGATAAAAGAGAGAAGAAAATTAAAAGAAAATGGAAAGAACCGTAAAAATAAACAATGAAAAAAATAATAAAATAGAATGGATGGCTGTAAAAAGATCTTTATAATATTTAATTGATAAAACTAATGATAAAGTAAATAAAACCTAGAATATTAGGTGGTTCCAATGAGTTTGTGTCTATTTTATACATCTTACCGAGGAAACAATGTTTTTTTCCGTAAATGCAAATTTCTCGAGGAAGTTCTGAAAATATATTCCTATTAAATTGTGACAAAAACTTTACATCGGAATATCCCGATCAAGTTCTGACAATTTTTATTATTTTTGGTAACTTCTCTGAAGTTCATCCCTATTTCTCCGACAACAGAGATTCTCGGAAAATTTAGTCGGAGTACACTACATTTTCTTGTAGTGGTACTGCAAATGCTATAAGAGATACGTTAAGAGATACGGCGACTGAGGTTAAGACATTCGACCTACTTTTATTACAATCAAACGGATAGAACTATGGTTCATAATTCTAAAACTTATATCCTTGTTATTTTATGAATAAAATAACTCTTCTTTTATATTTCTTTTCCTCACAGTATCACAAAAAATCGTTTTATTTTACCCAACATATTGTATTCTTAATTTTATAAATTTAAAATACAATTTTCTAACTTTGTACAGAAAAATATTCATATTCTTGAAAATTTCTTATTTTATTTCCTCTGTGGTTCAGTTTCACTATATTTTAATTAAGATAGTCAGTAATTATCAACATAATAAACAGTGTAGGTCGTGTATATATTCCAGTAATTAACAAAATAATAACAGTGTAGGTCGTGTATATATATACTAGGATCGGTACGCGCTACGCGCGGGATTGCTTTACGTGTAATGTTTGACGTATATTTTGTAAATTATAATTGTCTAGGTATTATACAACAAACTGCTATAGAATTATATTTTATTGTCTGTGTTTTTAGGAAAATTGCATTTTCTTTGGTTTTTTATTTTTTTAATTGTTTTGGGCATAATTTTTTGTGTTTTTTTAGATTCCATTTTAGTAGGAATCACAATTCGTAGGATCAATATAGAATTCAGTTATCGAGTCTACGATTAATGGGTTATGGGTCTTGTTATTATTGTAATTCCTAAGAATGGTTTGGCTGTTAAGTTGAGGATTTTTTTAATATGAAAGCCAAAAAATAGTCTTTAGAGTAGTTGGTCTTTTTGTTTCTAAATTTTTATTTTAAAATACGTAAAATATTCTTTATCACAACAACAGTTACTTATAGTATTTAAAGTTAGAGCTGTTCAATCTGCATATCGGTTCAGTTTTGGTTTGTCTTTTTGTCTTTTCGGTATTTCAGTTTATAAAAAATAGCTTCCATATTAAAATCATATTTACTATGGTTTGGTTCGGTTAATATACCTTCAGTTTTTAGTTTGTCTGGTTTTAAACAAAAAACCATAAATATATATCTTTTATATATCTTTTATGAATTTTACTTTATCTGATTAGATATCGGCTTTAATATAACACAGAGACATTTAAGATTTTGAAAAGACTATTTATAATATTTTAAAATAATTAGTAAATATATTAAATTAATAATAATAATAGTTTTTATATAATAAAATAAGAAAATTATTAATTCATAATATTATTAAATAACCAAATATTAGCACACATATTTTTCAAAAAAGTTAAAAATTTTGAATTGTTTTACTAAAATTTTTTAAAAATAATTTCAAATATAATATTAAATTAATAAAACCAATATTTTAAGTATGAAGCTTATATCAATAAATAAATTATATAAATTGTATATATTATTAATTATATTGTATAAGTTACATATAATTGTACTACAATATTTTAATTGACTGGTTTATTTGGTTTACTCGGTTTGATCAGTTTATATACCAAACCATATCTATATACCACAGTTTTTTTAAATTAACATTCATTCGATATATTTAGTATTAATAAATCCAAACCATTTTTTCTATTTTGGTTCTATTTAGTTTAAATACAATTATTGTTTATTTATTTTTATTTTTTGATCAAACACATACAGTTATTATAACTTGTTTGTAAAGAAGTTTGAGAGCTTTGTGTTTATGTAGGATGGAGGGCACATATATAAGAATAAAATGGTGATATCCTATTTAAAAGTTACGCAAGCTATGGCTTTGATATTGTACTTCAACTTTCCGATACTACTTGACCAACTAAAATAATATGTCTGTGCTTACTGAGATTTTACAACTTTCTGATTTACACCCATTTTTCAAATCTATTGGCCCTTTTTTTATCAAATCTATTGGCCTTTATGTGTAACATTTCGTCAGGAAAAATCAAAACATTTTATGACACACAATACCAACCAAGCTAACTCTAATCTTAACCATTCATCACAACCACTACACATGCAACAGCCAATCAAACAGAGCGGAAGCATGTTCTGTCTCAGATTAAAAAGTAAATAAATTAACATGGAACTGAGATAAACCGTTGAGAAATCTTAGCCTGAGGAGCACAATCGATGACATTCAAAAAGTTAAGTTCTCAGCTTTATGCTATACATGGATATGTATTCTTTAGAGTCCTACACAACCCAGGCCCAATTGTGTTAATATGGTTCTTATTCGGAATACCGACATGTCGGTACTTTTTATTCTCTGATCCGATACGGCAATCCGTCTTCATGACCATACATGCTGAAAGAGAATTGACCAAATCCCATGCTATAAATTCAGTGTCCCTTAACTTTGCAGATATGACTTCAGGAAGTTACCTAGAAGCAAAGTGAAGCCATGGACCCGAACCTATTTGCCTGCAAAGAATAATACCATGCAGGATGTTCGAAAATTCTGATCATGGGAAAGATATGCTCACCTCCCACTATAAGAACAGTTATTCTCATCTGAGCAACTGGCGCAACCTTAGGTAGAAGGCTTTCCAGTGCTGGTTGTGGGTAGTTTTTGAGAATAACGTCTAATACAGGAAATGCCGTCTCTAGCATCTTCTTCAAGGTTACTGTAGTTCTCCTGCAATAAATAAAAAAATAAAAATGTGCAGATACTGCAGGAGTAAGCATTAGTATACCAGTAACAGGCCCCAAACATATGATTAGAGCTACCAAATGGTTCTTGAAGTAGTCTTTCTCGGGTGTGGGGGGAGCTTCTCTTGGATATCAGGTGGAAGGTTGAGAAGTTTACATTCTCATTCAAAAAAAAAAAACATCCTGCTCTCCACGCCAGATCACGCATAATTTTTGCTCTGTTGTGCCTGCACACAACGACACCAAGTCAAAACAAACAGTTAAGAGATTCTGGAATTTAATACAGCTACAAACAGTTAAAATGTACTAATCCATTTCCAAAAAGCTGAAGTTTTCAAGAACCCAAAATCTCGTACTTGTCAACAACTTATTGAAAGATGAACTTACTGGATCCAGGGACCACCGTACTCATCGATATCCTCTATTAACTTCCTAATTTTCAGAAATCCACGCAAAATTAGACTGAGTATACTGAAACCCAAAGAGCATAGATGTGGAAGCCGAAAGCTTTACCTCTGGATATCGAGAGCGTGATTAAGAAGACAAACATTGTGTCCTCTCTTCAGAGGCCGAACGTTCTCCTTGAAAGCTCCTACTCGTATCCAGACTCTATCTTCGAAGGGAAAAAAAATCTGCTCCTCGTTAAGATGTCTAAACCCTCGTCGCCGCCATTGTGTTTGTCTCTTTCTTCTTTGCTAGATTTTCGGAACAATTTTGAAACTGGAATGGTTGAGGAGCCATAGAAACTTAGTGTATGTCAGACCACACATATAGCGAGAATTGGGTCTGTTCTAAGAAGATACGAGATGTGGGGGAGGCTTGTTCTCGATCTATATATATAGAGAATCAAAGTAATAGAAGCTGGGGAAGATGAACTGAAGAACAAATAGTGGGAGGACTTGATTAGAAACCATAATTAAGAAAATTTATGTCTTGGTCTGAATATGTAAGGGAAGCGTTGTAACGGTGGTTTGCAGAGTCCGTGATACTCGATCGTCACCGCCTCCACCGAACAAAGAGCAACGAAGAACATAAACACGTTCATCAACTCGGCTTAGGGTTCGCGCTTATTTAGGTGGTCGCTGGGCCGTGAACAAAACATGAGATGAAGTCCAAATGGAAGATCGGAAGATAGCCAAGGGATGATACGCTCCGTTTCATTTATCGGACACGTGTCAGCAGGATAAAGCATTAATTTGTGTGCTGGAGGGTGACGTGTCTCAATTTGGAGAGATTCAACTGAGTTTTATATATATAGATAGATGTGAATAGGTACATCACATGTGGATAGGTACATCACATAGGAAAATACGATCACTCTTCTCTCTAATAAAGCTTGGATCAAAAACGACTAATCTGGGTTAACATGATTAATGTTAATTGTACTTTGTATTTTTTTATTATATATTCTTTATGTCGCTAAAGCCTGGATTAAAAAGACTAATATCGAAATTCATATAAAATTTTGTCAACTACAAGATCGGTCGACACCAAAATATATATCGTAGATTACCTAAGATAAGATAAGCTTCTCTTATCTTACCTAAGATAAGATAAGATATGCTTAAAATAAAAATTTTATATATTTTTTTTTTTTGATCGAAAAAAATAATAATAAAAAATAAATAAATAAAGAATAGGATAGTTTTATATAGTGCTTATAAGTCAAATTCACAATGAACTTTGAATAGGATAGTTTTACTTTTGTCACGCACGTTAATATCATCGATATTCTCGACCTAAAAATAAAGAATAATATAACTTCAGAGATTTCACTCTCAGAGCAAACCAAAAAGGACTATAAATCAGACGAATTACTTCCTGGGTATTACATCTTGCTTCATATAAGAGTTTATTTTTTCACATTTTTCAGCATATATACATGACGTCGTTTATGTTTAGATCTCCTTGCAAATTTCGGACTATGAAAGGGTTTGAACAGAAGAGTTACTTGGGCCTGAAAGCAGCATCGTATAACGTGAGAATCAATCCTTTCCGACGAACGGAAGTTTCTTGTCAACTGCAAAAGATCGACTCCTCCGTGACATGGCCGGTAATTGCTCACGAGGAGGTTCTGGTAAAGAGTAAACCAGCCGAGCCTGTGATCCATCAGCCTCTTGTATGTAAACATTTCTCTCTTAAATTTATTTTGTTCTTCACAGTTTAATGCGGGTTTATCTGTCGTTTAGCACCTAAGCAGACGCGCACGTCGTAACCGCAAGTCCCCTACTCAGAGAGCTGCCTTTCAAGAAACTAATATCTCTCCTGATAATTTCATATACCCGGTCTTCATTCATCAAGGTGAGCTTGAGTTTTCGTTGACAGCTAATACGGTCTCAAGCTGGAGACCGTGTCTCCATCTTGAGTTTGTGCATTAACATCTCTCCTTTTGTCGCAGGTGAGGTAGACATTCCGATAAAAACGATGCCCGGACGTTACATGCTTGGCTGGAGACACGGTCTCATTGAAGAAGTGAGTATTGTCTTTTCAAAAACTTAGACTGGACAACTGATGTCTTCTCATTTTACTTATAAATCATTTTATTTGATCACGGTTTTTCTAACAACCCTTCCGTGTGTATTTTGGGAGGAATATAGGTTGCAAGGGCAAGAGATGTTGGTGTGAGTAGCATAATGTTGTATCCTAAAGTTCCTGATATTTTAAAGGTTTCATCACTTTCTTCATCTTTACAATCCACATGAAGTTCCTATACATATAATAATAAAATTGACCTTTATAATAGTCTCCAACAGGAGAAGAGGCTTTCAACGACAATGGTCTGGTGCAACGAACAGTTGGTCTTCTCAAAGATAGATTCCCTGATCTCGTAAGATACATGTAGTTATGTCATCTTTGCTCACTAGGTAGAGGAAGTGGTCCTTTAACATGATGTTGATTCGTTTCTTCTAATTTCAAAAGGTTATTTACACTGATGTCAATTTTGACGAGTACTCTTCAAGTGGCCATGGTGGGATCATAAGAGAAGATGGTAAGAAATGTTTTATGTATTTTTTATATTTTGTTAAATAAGATGAGACCTTTTCCGCAGTGATTTCGGAAACATTCATCGGTCTTACAGGTGTGATATTGAACGATGAAACGATTCACCAACTGTGCAAACAAGCAGTTTCTCAGGCTCGAGCTGGAGCAGATGTTGTTTGTACCAGTGAGATGTTAGATGGTCGTGTTGGTGCGGTTCGTGCAGTTCTGGATGCTAAGGGGTTTCACCATGTTTCCATCATGTCTTACTCTGTCAAGTAAATTACTACTTAACATTTCTTCTTACTTTATTTTCTATAATTAACTCCAATCTAATTAATTGTAATGACTCTACCGACAGGTATACAAGTTCATTATATGGTCGTTTTCGCAAAGTGCAATTGGACAAGAAAACGTAAAACCACTATAGTCTTGATCGTTTATTTATGTTTGCCTTAACATGTTATTAGTATATATTTCCTATTGAAACCAAATTATTTATTATTTAAAAATATCAATAATCATAAACGCACACACCAAATGCTCTCTACTAGACGAAGAAACTTTGCTTGCATTTAGTATCTTCGTTTACACTTAGCCAATATGTTTCAATAAAAACATAACAAGATTTGGGATTTTGTCAACACGATTTGTGTTTAAAAATCTGAAATGTTATATATAATTGTTTTTACATGCAAATCAGTTTACTCAAATTAAGGGCGGTTGAAACCAGTACAACCTGAATGGATATTTTTGTCTTGTGTGTGTAATTATTATTTTCCTTTGCTTTGCTTGCCTTACTAATTGTTTTATATATTGTTGTTAAATTTGAGTAACTAAAAGTTATCAGATGAACCCGGCAAATTCAAGAGAGGCATTGATGGAGGCCCGAGAAGACGAAGCTGAAGGAGCAGATATCCTAATGGTGAAGCCAGCGCTTCCTTCTCTCGATATCATACGTTTACTGAAGGATCAAATTCTGTTACCCATTGGAGCTTGCCAGGTTTCTGGTGAGTACTCAATGATAAAAGCCGCAGGACTTCTGAAGATGATCGATGAGGAAAAGGTTATGATGGAGTCATTGATCTGCTTACGCCGAGCTGGTGCCGATCTCATTCTTACTTACTTTGCCCTTCAAGCTGCTACAATACTATGCGGCGAAAATAAAAAAAATTCTTTCAACTAGTCATCGATTATTTGCGTTCGTTTTATGTTTATTATATATAAATATATATATATATATATACATCCACAACCTTAATTGTACGACTTGAAAAACTTTTATAAGAATAAAAATGTACTTTTACACATATACGCAAACTCAGAAATTGACTAGACTTCTTTCATTTCTACTACTTCCATAGTTCCATTCATTGAAATTTATCTTGTATTATTAATATTCGCATGTATCTTTACAACATATTCCACAAGGACACAGATTTATCCCAATTCGAACGAACAATATGTTTTACATACGTCAAGCTGACTACGCAGAGGGGGACCTACCTGCTACGTATGCATACTTGGACATACTATGTGGTATTTTCATATATTTTGAATGCAGTTTCCACAGTGGCAAAAAAAAATGCGGTTTCTCCCTCCCCCCACCTCCCCAAAAAAAAAACCGTTATTTATTGAAAATTTAAACGTTTAAAGGATCCCGATTTGACGTTACTTGTGATTCGTTAGCTCACACGCAAGCTAAGAATTAAATATGGAAGTGGAATTTACGAAGATAAATCTTAGATCAATCCTTAAACTTCTACAAACTCTTATGTATGTGGCGGAAAAAAAAGAGAAATTAATATCTCACGCTGCCCAAGAAAAATATTGACCCAAAAAACTTTGTAATCTTCCTCGTCTGTATGCTTTCAAATTCCGCATTTTCTTCTTGAATTTTGAGAATTGTCAACCTTGCAGTTATCTTCAGTTGACGTTACTGTTCTTTGTTTCATTTGCAAGCTAGGAATCAAATATGAGTGATCTGTTGCGAGAAGATCTTAATTAACCGTGGTGAGTTTAACCTACCAACTTCGTAGCATAAAATTCCGAAAAGCTTGACCGAAATAACACTATATAGATATAAAACTCACTACATATTGGACCCGTCTTCTTATGCAATATATGTGGTCTACACTTTTAAAAGAAAAAGGAAAAAAAGTTCACAAACACTGTCAACGCAAAGATGGATAATAATTTTATGCAACACCTAAAACAAAATCACCCAGAAAAAGTCGGGAAGGTTGTCTTTGTCCTTATGAACGTTTATCATTTAAGTATCTCTCAGCCACGGCGGCGTGAACAGCGGCTCCAACCGGTAAACTATCTTCATCGATAATGAAATGCGGTGAATGACCAATGTGGACTGATCCAAGTTCCTCATTTCTTATGCCAATGAAGTAGAAGGCGGCCGGGATGACCTCAGAGTAGAATGCAAAATCTTCAGCTCCCATGACTTGTGGAGCCACCGCGAAGTGGTTGTCTCCCAACAAATCAACAGTGACTTTTTTCAAGTGTGTGTACATTCCGTCGTCGTTTGTGGTTGGAGGGTAGATTGCGTTCTGCTCCTCAAAGAAATTCAGTGTCGCTGTGCAACCGAAAACCCCGACCTGTTCCACTAGTACCTACGCTACAAAAGATGCATATTTTCAATATGGTAACACAATAGTAGCAAGATATACATGATATACCTGCATTATCCACTCCAATTTCTGTAAAGGTAATGTTTCAAATTTCTATTTAACTATTGTTATTTAAAAACGCAGATTGGTTATATTTATACTAATTTGTTTATAAACAAGTACACACCTAAATAAAGACGATGATTTGATCTAAACCGAATAGCATATTGATTGAAATATTGCTAAGTGAATGAACTTAAATAAGGAAAGTACGAAGTTGAGTGAATATACCTATATAAGGAAAATACGTGTTTAAGTGAATTTATCAAAAAAATATAAAATAAAGACCTGATAGGAGCGGGTATACAATGGATAAGTCTTTTGTTGTGAGGTTTCAACTGAGAGGTTTAAAATATAATATTATAAAAATTTATTAAACTAATTAAAAAAATTTAAAAGGGAAGAAATAAGAGATTTTAAAAATTTAGCTGTTTGTTTTCCATTTAGTTCGATTATACTAAACTAGTTATGGTTTGTTTTAATGTCAATTTTAATTTTCTCTTACTGTATAACATAAACAAATCAGGTAAACACATTTCTCCGATTGAGTTTAATATATAATACTTGGGCTTCGATTTAGTTTGAACAACAAAAACAAACGACACGCCACTTAGAATGGACCTAAATTTCGGTCGGCCTGCCTTGTTAGTAACTTAGGATAGTGTTGGAACTTTTGAGTCCATGGTTTTGTACTGGATCAGGCTTATGCAATACAGAACTAAGAAAATAGAATTGCAAAAGAAACTAAAATTATAATCCAAGTGGTTATACGATACGCACCTCTCGAATACGCTTCATAAGGTAGTAGAAGCTTGAGTTGGAAAAAGCTCTGAAAGTGCCCCCAAGAACCACCGTATCGGGCACCGCATCGAGGCTGTGACCGCCATCAAAGGAAGTCACCGACACAACCTAAAATTCGATGAAAAACGAATCAGAATTTCACTTTTGCAAATTATCAAATATCTTGCGGTGGCTTTTCAGAAGCACCTGAGCATCAAGAGGGCTAGCTTCACGTGATACAATGCCTTGAAGGCTTATAACGGCGGAAGAAGCTGCGATGATAAGATCAGCAGAGCTGCCGGTCTCTTCCGAAGTAATGATTGCCCGGAAAAATCCACATCCGGCGAGCAGAGGACCACTCCTAGATCCAATGACACCCGTTGGGTGCTCGTGGGACACATGGACTGCAAAGATAGCCTCCACGTTATCCAAGGCTCCGTCTTCAATCATCTTCTTGGCCCCGTTTCCAGCCTCTTCTGCTGGTTGGAAAAGTAGAACCACTGTTCCCTTTAAATTCGGTACGAACCAATGTTACATAGGTTAGATGATGCAACAAATGTCATGGTATAACTATTAATTAGAATGAGTTTGTAACCAAATATAATCTAATTGTTTTTACAAATTTACACTATGAAGGTAGACCCGTTGAAAATGTGTGGTATTTTATTGAATTTGGAAGCTTCCCCTTATCTTTAAAAGCAAGCCATCATAGCAAAACATGCACTGACCCACCAGTCACAAGTCGGAATGTATTTTTCTTGTTAAAGCTCAAGTAAGGATAGATATAATCCACTCTTAAAAAATCCATTAAACGAAAAAGTTTTAAATGTAAGTTATCCAACCAACTAATGTCTTTTCTTACGTTTTGTTATAATCCAATAAACTTATTAATGTTAAAAGAGTCTCATGAAGTACCTTGAGAAGATGTTCACGAGACTTAAGAATCTGAGCAGCACCAAGAAGCATAGTGACATGTGCATCATGACCACAAGCGTGCATTTTGCCAGCAACTTTACTTTTGTGTTTCCATTCCACTGCTTCCTATTTTATATGACCACAACAGCGTTAGTTCTGTTAATAAATAAAAGAGGTAGCAAACACTATGCGTTATCTATAACCATTTCACATCAACCATACAATCTATCATCATCATATCTCATGGGAGACAGTCTCTCTGTCAGCGACTAACAATAAAAAGGAGCATAATATTTCCTAAAATGGCATATTGCACATGGTCACACGGAACAATTCTCAACAAAGAATGTAAATTACATTATTTCTCTATCACTTTCCATACAAAAACTTTAGCTTAAAAATTATAACTATTAACCAGAAAGCATATAGAAAAGTTTTGTTGTTTCAATGATCATGATTTAGTTTTTTTTTGTCAGATGACATTTCCTAAAATACTTGTAACTAATTTCTGCGTAATTTTGTTCGATATAATTAAATAAATTTGGATGGTTTTTAAAATATATCATGTTTTAGTACATATGCACTTTGGCTTCTTTTTTTTGTTTCAGTTCAACTGTTTCTTATTTTTTTTTTCACTGAGTTTTATTATTAATTGGGACTAGGCCAATAACTTTACACAAAAAGCCCAAACCAACGGGCCAACCAAACGAAAAAGACTAAGAGCCAAACAAATGGGCCAAACTTAAAAACCACTACGGACGCTTGTCCATAGGGTAAACCGTCGAGGAGAAAGGGACGCGTCACCCACCACGTAGACGCTCGACCAGCGAAGCATACGCACGTGTCAAGTCGATGGTCGACTTTCATCCACCGAAAGCAAGGATGCGGCAACAGAACTCCGCCGATAGCTGAGGTCGATGAAACGGTAGCTCAACACGAGCAAGCTTCAAGGAAACCCAAACGCCTACCGGATCTACGCTTCAAAGAAGAATAAAATCATCTACAATCAATCTATCCATCGTCGGACTCGTACGATGAGAGCAGTCGTCTTTTATGATAGATGTAAGCTCGAAGATGAAAAAGCCTTGTCAAGGAAAGGAGCGGTCGACGAGGAGAAGAAAGAGAGACGATTGACCAGTTACATACAAAGGAGCATAGATCGACGAAAACGGGAAACAGATCCCGGAGTAAGCCGCCATCGCATGAAGGAAACTGCGACGCGGAGACAAAAGCCAGCCGTCCTTCGCCGGAGAAGAAGGCGAGAACACCGGAGACAGAATCCGGTCAGATGAAACCGAAGCCGGAAAACAAAAAATCGGCGATCTCTCTCACAAACCGATCTCCCACCTCTCTGAAAGATTTTTTATTGATAAGAGAGGAAGAGATTTAAAGAGAAAACAACTGTTTCTTATTTTATTGTACATAACCACAATTAATATTTTTTATAAGCAATATGCGTTATCTATTAACCATTTCACATCGACCACAGAATCGTCCATCCTAATCTCTCATATGATATGGCTTTGTCAGCCAGAAACAATAGCAAAGCAGCTAATTTTCCTAAAATAGATGTTTCACGTGGTCAAGTGGAACCGAACAAATAACATGTATGTACAAGGGTATCTCCAGTTCAACTCTATTTTTTTCTCCAAAATGGAGTAAAAATGAATATTGAGAAACAAATGTTTCAACTCAACTCCATATCCCATTTCATTTTGAAATTTACTCTATAAATGGAATAAACTATTTTTTGTTTGTTCATGACTTCATTATGGAGTGTAAAATGGGATATGGTTGGAACATTTTTACTCTATATCTATTTTTACTCTATTTTGGACGAAAAAATAGAGTTTTACATGTTCTAAGGACTTTAGTTTAAAACATTTCATATAATTGATTACATTGAGAAATAATTGATTACATTGAGAAATAGAACATCTAAACCAAATTAAATTTTGCATAATTTCTCAATCTTTGACTTTCTTTACGAAAATCTTTGTCAGATATTTTAAAGTCTTAACAAGAAAAGTATATAGAAGAGTCTTAGGGCGTGTTGAGACTTAACTAGTTGAAAGTAACTAAAGTTGAGGAAATGAAAAAATAGATAAAATAAGTAATTAATAATAAGAAGTTAAAAGCAAGCATTATTCTTTCTCTCCAAAAAAACCGTATGGAAAAACTTTTTTTCTGAGCAATAACTAAAGTAAGTAAATAAATAAAAAAAACCCCATTTAAATGATATAATCTGAGAAAATGAGGTAATTATAATTTTTGCTATTTCTTAGCTATTTGTGAAAACAAATAAAGACATATTGTTTCACGCAAGCATTTCCATTTTTGGTTTTTTATTTGCAAATGAGTGAGATCAAAATACCGTAAATATTTGTGATAAAACATTTTCAGCATAATAAAGTTAAAAAAAAAACATTTTCAGCATATAATTATTCAAAGTAGAATAAATTGCGGTGATTTTAAATATATGACGCTGTTATATCCGTGACTTTCTATTGTCAAAATTCAAGTGCGATAAAATTATCGCATTTAAGGAAATTACTGTGTCTTTTCCACAAATTATC
The DNA here is from genome assembly GCA_018703725.1 of Brassica juncea. Lineage (NCBI taxonomy): Eukaryota > Viridiplantae > Streptophyta > Magnoliopsida > Brassicales > Brassicaceae > Brassica > Brassica juncea. The sequence goes on from CM031938.1 coordinate 934,593, forward strand.
CCTGTGTTACCCTTTCTGTCGCCATTATCCCATTTTACATTTCTTTTTCATCTTATCCCCCAGTAATTTACTTTATACAATCTACCTATATCGTCTACACTCTACACAGCAACTAAAACATTTTATTTAAAACATTTAAGTCTTTTCTTTACAAGGGAAAGTTTTGTTTACCTGAATAGGAAGGGCATCCATATCAGCCCGAACAGCAACAAAAGGGGGGCCACCGGATCCGATCCAAGCCCGAATACCCGTTTTAGCTAACGGATACTTGTACCGAATACCCAAACGATCCAGCTCGGTCCGAACGAGCCTACTCGTCTCATACTCCTCAAACGCAAGCTCGGGGTTTTCATGAATTGTTCTCCTCACGCGTTTGAGCCACGCCACGTTCTCCGGCTCGTGAGCCAGCCGGAGAATTTCATCGGAACAGACTTTGGTCCAGAGCCGACACTCATCTGATCCGACACGACTTGGTATACTGGACGACTGGTTTTTAACCGGCGCTGTTGTCCGTAGTAATATATTGTTGTTTGGAAATTTGACTTCGATGAAAGGTAAATCGGTGGCGATGTTGAGAGAGACGATTGTTATGGCTAGAGAGATGAAAACAAGGTTGAGTTTTTGGAGACTGTCCATAACTTGTTGTTCTCTTTTTTTTTTTGAGAAAGAGTGAAAGAAAGAGCGAGGGATGAAGAGACAGAGATTTGTGATTTGGGATTTGGGCATGTGGGGATAAAAAGAGTAAGAGAGAGAAGAACCAGAAACTGAGAGAAGGGAGGTGAGAGATTTTGACATGTGGGGATAAGTAAGAAAGGTAAGAGAGAAAATTAGTCACGTGGGTTATTTAGACGTCGAATCGTAACGGCTGGAAGGACCCACTGCTTTAACAAGGAGAATTCTTCAGACTTTTTTCACCGACTCTTTAGTTTTGACACGTCTCTTTGATAGTTTGATCTTATTTCATCAGATCCTTTCTGTTTTTATGTTGGACGGTGAGTCCTTCCTAACCTTCTTTTTATCAACTTGAATTATTTTTCAACTTAAGTTGGACACGAGTTTTATACCTTGTTCGGACTAGCGTGCGGCACATCTGAACCTATCAATTTTTTAGAAAAATTGAAGAGAGTACATAATTTTTTTATACTTTTATATGTATAATACCTTATTCACATGTATGATACAAAGTATTAGTGTATGATATATATTTATGTATAAAACATGTTTTGTCCTTTTTTATATATATAATACCTTATTTACATATTTGTATATTGTGTTTTTGTTTAATCAGCTATAATAATAATATTTTTCTTCTAATTTCAGTTATGTGCATGACACATGTGTTCGTTTCCACCATCAATAATCTTGTTCTTTGTTTTACAAATCTGGCTAATATCATTATTATTTTCAATCCATATTCGATTTAGAGCTTGATTGGTAGAGCATTAACATGAGCATTATGCTCTTTATTATCCAATCAACAATTTTTACCAAAGCATTTAGGATAGCTTTTAGAAGATGCAAATGCTCTCTAAATGCTCTTCATCAAATGCTCTCATATGAAGCTTTTGAAAGAGCATTTGTATTTACAATATATATAAAAAAAATTAAAAAAAAAAATTAATTTATTTTTTTTAATAATATGTTTAGTTTTTGTTTATTTTCTTAAAAATAAATAAAATAATTTCTTATTTTCTAAAATATATTTTTTACTTTAAAAAATAATAATAAGTTTTTATATTTTTATAAATATTTTTTTCAAAAATAATAATTATTTTTATAAATATTTTTTTTATTTAGAAAATAAAATATTACTTTTTAAAAAAATTTATTTTCAAAATAAGTTTCAATCTATAAAAAATAAACTTTTAATTAAATTTTAGTATTCAAATAAATAAATCTTATTTTATTTTTAAAATACATTTTTATTTTTTAAAAGTAAGATTTTATTTTTAAATATAAAATATTAATTTTTAAATTATTTTCTATTTTTTTGAGAAAAGAAAATTTTATTTTTTATTAAAAAGTAAAATATATTTTAAAACAATTTTTAAAAATAATATTTATAATTCAAAAGATGACATATACATAAATAAATATGATTTATTATTGTGAATAAAATTATAAAATTAATATATATTATAAATATATCTATATAATTTTAAAATAAATAAATAATATATTTTATACTAATTTTTAAAATAGTTTTATATATAAATCATATACTGCTTTAACTGCTCTGTCAATCACTTTATTAACTAGATTTATGAGAGCATACTGCTTCTGCTGCATACAGCTTCTATAGCATAATGCTACTGCTTTTTCATCTGCCGTGCCAATCAAAGCCTTAATCAGCTGTTTCAAATTTGTTCTCAACCACAGAAAACAGGACTACTCCAATAGATTCACAGATAGATCTCGAAAAGCTTGTCGGGTTTAAAATAATTGGACAAATTTTTTTAGGTTTCATGGATTAGATCAACTCGGTTTATAGCTTTAACACGCCAATTTCTCAATTACGCAGGTGACGCGGACAAAACGCGGCTCACCAAGTAATGCAACCGATCAGCATTTATTCGCCATGGCAAGATTTGGAAAGATCGACAAGGTTCCTATCTTCCTGGAGTGTCACATCACTTGCACCAGCCTGCTTGCTTAGTTTATTTAAATGGTCATGTGAATTTACAAGCTGCCTGCATGTTTGTTCATTAAGTCAGTCATGTGCAAGTCACAAGTTGCTTGCAGCTTTCTTCATGAAAGGGAAGTGAGAGCTGCTTATGCTGACTGGTCACCACATGTCTGCTCACTGCCTTGCTTTGTGTAAAAAGAAAACCCTATGCTTAAGCAACTCCGTATGATATAAATACTTTCTTCTCTCTTCTGGACATCATGTTACAGAAGTAAAAACCAGAGAAAAATCAGTGGGAGTTTGAGAGAAAAATTCAGGAAAAATCAGAGATTAAACACATAAGCATAGACGACCCTTTCTAACTTTCTTGTGCCTTAAATCAGTGGCTGTGGTGTGTGGAAGATTTGTATATGGTTCAGGAGATTCATGAGATCAGTCCACAACTTATCACTCTTGAGTATTGAACCGGTATAACCTTTAATCAGTTTGTTCGATCAGTTTGATCAGATCAGTTTTAGTGAAGCTTCATGTCTGGAGTAAACTCTAAGCCATGCTCTGTTCTGTTTGAGTTTGAACCGAACCCTACCTCTCTGTTTTGATGTCAGCTGTGTGTTAACCTTGAAGAAGAGGATCAGCCGAGACCATTTAAACCTTTGGTTGATTTCGGTAAGCTTCAGTCTCATGTTTCAGTTCAGTCTGATTTGAACCGAGGTTTAGGTAATCTCAAAATCAACATCCAAGATTGCTTTAAATCTATTAATAGAGCTAGAGAAAAATCTCTTTCTTAAAATATTTGCACGAAACAACTTCACGAGAAATAAACCTCAGAAAGTTTATGCAGAAAACACTTAAGAGATAAGTTTCGAGACTACGAAAGTATGCAGAATCATTAACCAAGATAAGAAAGGACAAGGGAGAGAAGAGAGGAAAGCACATCACCTAACAGACCTCTCTCGCTCTACCATGTCGTAACACATAACCTTCTCTCACTCCACCTCGCCACACACAGCTCCATCTCGCCTCACATACCTCTCTCTCTCTCTCTACCATGTCGCCTCACAAACCTCTCTCTCTCTCTACCATGTCGCAACACACAGCCCTCTCTCACTCCTTCTTGCCACACACAGCTCTATCAGAGTTCCATTGGGATCTTACAAAGAAAACAAGATATATATCGTTTTCTCGTAAAAGTTTAGTCAAATGTCAAGATAATACATGTTAACTTAACAATAGTATCCTATACTAAATGAGTTGATTTCCATCAGTTCATAGGACCAACAACATATAAAACTTACATCGGAAAAATTGACAAGTTTTCTGAGAACAATCATAAAAACGTATGTCATAAAATGGCATGAAATGGCCTAAAACACGACGAAATCCCACTTGTGGTTTAAAATGAGAACATGCCCATGTTGTAATGACGGTCTACTCAATTTCATAGAGAAAAAGGATAAATGTAAACTTTCCAAGGATAAACATGGAAGTTGAGAGGATAAGGAAGGATACAAGATGAAGATATACTTGAATCTCGAGAGGATAAGGGGAGATGGCTGAATTTGAGAGACTATATATACATGACCCTGAGCTCTGAAGGAAGGGATCCAGAAATTAGGCATTAAGAAATCTCCGTTAGCTTTAGGAGAACTTAGGAATTAGGTGGCTAGACTAGCAAGTTCAAAATTCAGAACGTTTTTATTGCTTTTTTCTTGTGTTCTCCATTGTTGACAGATTTCCCTGAATCTTTTCGGTGAAAATCTGTAAACGCTTCCTCATCTTAATCAATAAATGCCTCTGTGAAATTTATATGTTATTTTGTTATCTTGTTCTTTTTCGTATTTGTGTGAGTACGCACAAAATCTAGATCCTCAAGGAAAGTCGAGAATCTTTACTTTCCTCCATTACTAAAATCGATGGTGAAAATTTCGGTCCCCACATTGTGTATGGAGTAACCTGTAAGGATCCGTTGTATATAGCCCTTGATCGGTTCACTTTTGTTTGGTTTATGATTAAATCAGTCTCATAGAACAAGTAGCTGAACTTATATGAACTGTCTGAATTAAACCTGAACTGGTTTGATGTTGTCCTGAACTGGTTTGATGTTGTCCTGAACTGATCTTATCTGAGCCGAGCTGAGTATGGTTTGAACTTGTTAAGTACTTAACTAGTCTAAGTAGAACCGAGCTGAGCTCTTGTGAACTGTTTAGAATCGGTGTTACCTGAGTTTGATCTGAGCTGAACTTGTCTTGAACCGAACTGATATGAGCGGAGTTGAACTAAAATGATATGAGCTGAGTTGAGTTTCTTCTTGAACTGGACTGATGAACCTTATGCTGCAGCCGTTCTGTTTTGAATTCAGATAGTAGAGGAGAGTGGTCGGATCAGCCGGATCCTTGCGGTGGTTCTGAATATAAAGTGATCCAAAAGTGGAGTGTGATTAGCGTGAGCTCGAGTCTAGTCTACCTTAGCCAATCTCATGACTTCAAAGGTGAGTCTAGATAGATGACTGATGAGTTATTAATGAGCGTTACTTGATTAAAATTATTATATATGGTTGATTGATTAGCAAAGTCTCTTAATCTACAATTATAGTGAGGTGTTTAGTTGTGTAAACACTTAAGAATTATTATGAATTATTCTTTGAGGTTTATCCTAAGCCTTATTACTTATTTTCAAGTACTTATTTATATATGTATATAATTAAGTATGTAAGTATGAATCGTGTGAAGTCTTATTGTATACTCACTCTCCCCAAAGTCCCTACATTGCCGTGAATTGGTCCTGCAATGTGGAACAAGGTTATGAAGACACGATGATGGGATGCAACCTGGAGACCGTGTAACTGCCTCCATCACTTATGACGACTCTGGGCACTCCAAACCTGGGGAAAATAATGGAATTGAACATCTTGGTGACCACTCGCGCATCATTGGGCTTGAAATTGCTTCTACCCACTTGGAGACATAGTCTACTGCGACTAGGATGTATTCATTTTTTTGAGAAGGTGGGAATGGTCCCATGAAATCAATGCCCCAACAGTCGAACACCTCAATCTCTTGTATGAATTTCTAAGGCATCTCGTTCCTCTTGCTGATGTTTCCCATTCTCTGGCACGCGTTACATCTGGATATGAAATCATGAGCATCTCTGAACATAGTCGGCCACCAGAAACTGGCTTGAAGAATTTTCGAAACCGTTTTAAATGTGGCAAAATGACCAGCATACGAGGAACCTTGGCAGTGATGTAGAATCCCGGGAATCTCATCTTCTGGAACACATCGATGGAACAATCCATCTTTGCATTGTCGATATAGGAACGGTTCATCCCAGAAGTAATGTTTGGCATCTCTCAGAAACTTCCTCTTATCATTTCCAGTGAACTCAACGGGTTCTTTCTCAGCAGCCAAGAAATTGGCTATCTCAGCAAACCAAGGTAGATGGGGATATCTCTTTTTGATCGCAGCAACATATTGTTCCGGCTCGGCGGAACAGTCTGTGGAGAACATGTCACGGCTGCTCTCATTGTACAGACCAATCGCATAGACGTGCTCCTCAGGAAGACTGTCGTTGAGAACAGTTTCTTCGTCGATTTTCATTCTGATTAGATGGTCTGAAACTCCATTCTCAATCCCCTTCTTATCCTTGATCTCAAGATCGAATTCTTGGAGTAGATGAATCCATCTCAGTAGACGCGGTTTGGCATCTTTCTTGGTTAGCAAGTATCTCAATGCCGCGTGATCCGTCTGTACAATCACCTTAGAACCTACTAGGTAGGAACTAAATTTCTCGAAAGCATAGACTATGGCAAGAAGCTCCTTCTCGGTTGTGGCATATCGGCATTGAGCTTCGTCCATTGTCCGGATCGCATAGTAGATCACGTGCAGCTTCTTATCCTTTCGCTGTCCCAACACTGCTCCAACTGCGAAATCACTTGCATCTGTCATGATCTCGAATGGAAGGTCCCAGTATGGAGTTTGAACAATCGGAGCACTGATTAAGGCTCCTTTTATTGTGTGGAAAGCAGCAGAGCAGTCACTATCGAATTCGAGTGGTCTTGTGATCCTTGAGAAGTCCTTGATGAACCAGAACCCTTCGTGTCCCAAGAAACTTCTAATTCCCTTGACTGTAGTCGGCGGTTGCAAGCTCATCATCACCTCGATCTTTTCCTTATCGACCTCTATCCCCTTTTCTGAGATTTTATGCCCTAGAACAATCCCATCCTTGACCATGAAATGGTATTTCTCCCAGTTCAGCACCAGATCCTTCTCCTCACATCGCTGCAACACCCTGCATAAATTGCTTAAACAAACAGAAAAAGAGCTTCCATAGACACTAAAGTCATCCACGAAAACTTCCATTATATCCTCAATCAAGTCAGTAAAAAAATCGACATCATTGTAGATCCTAAAATCTACACTAAGAATTTTGTAGTGTTTGAGATGATAAATTAGGGAGAAAAAGGATGTAGGCAACGACTTCCTTAGAACACAACGATTTAATCAGATTCCGGTTGACAAAAATGGACTTTTATTGATTGATGAAGATTGAATACAAGTAAGGAAATATGAGATCGAGAACTACAATGGAGATCGAAATGAATATAGAACTAAAGCGAGCTTAAAGAGGTCGATGTATTGCTAGTTCTCTTTCTCTAAGGTTTTTCATGTGTCTTTTCTCTTAGCTTGACCTTGCTTTTATAATTGCTTGATTCCGCGATCTCATCCAACTTCTTCCAAGATCTTCGGTCTTCTTCTCCTTCTTCGTTGAGGTCGCTAAGACCAAGCCTCACTGATTTTTATGATGGGCTTTTGATTAACATGCTTTCTCATCTGATTCGGGCCGTAAAATCTTCTTGGTCGACCTCCTTATGCCAAAGTTACACCACGATATTAATGGGCTTCGGCCTGCTTATTTTGTGGTGGTTTTTGGGTCCAACATTTGTCCCCCAATCTCTTTATTTGATGAAAATAACAGAGATGACTCATTTCTTTCCCGTCGACCTTGAGCAATCGGAACGGGGAACGTGTCACCTCGCCGTCACTCCGCCCGTCTTTTCGGATTCCAGCCGTAATGGCTATGTTGAAGACGTGATTCAAGTATTTATTGTTTTTCGATTTTGGAAATAGAGCCGTTTCAAACCGTTGAGATTTTTCCTATATAAACTAGGAGATAATCATCTTTGTTTCTAGTTTATGCGATTCTCGTGATAAAAGAAATACCCTTGCTTTCTTCTTTTCTCGCGATTTCTTTTATCTTCGATCATGGCCAACTTCTTTTTCCCCCTTCTGACGACTGACATCAATCATCTAGAGAGGTTGTATTTAGGGTGCGGGATCGATCGCTCCATCACCCTCGAGCTGGTTAATCCCTTCGAGACTCCCGAGAATGTTCGAGATGGTTATTGCGGGTTGTATGCGTCTTTCTTTGAGTCTTGCGGTCTCTCTTTCATGATTCCGGAGCCGGTACTTGAAATCTTGGCGACTCTGGGACTGTCCTTCTCTTAGTTGAGTCCGAATCTGCTGCGTCATCTTCTCGCGATCTTGGTCAGAGCAAGGGAAGAAAATTTGTCCTTCGGTCTTGATGAGTTTCTCATCTCTACGTGATGAAGCGGAATACCAAGAGCCCTGGAATCTTTGTCGTGTCTCCTCGTCCTGGTCGTCATGTCATCGAGGAATCTCCATATCGTGATGATGACTGGCGAGAGAAGTTTTTAATCTTCAAGGTCGATTCGGAGACCATGGGAACTTTCAATTTCTCCCGTCTTCCAAAGCACTGGGCTGAGGATATAGGTTAGTTCCCTTGAATCCTTCTATTTTTAAGGCGTTCGATTGGCTGTAATTCTTTGTTGATGCATACGTATTTTCTTTGGATAGTCCATTCGGGTAGTTCCTCGATGTCTGGTTATCTACGAGGTCTCCTGACCGTTTTGCGACGTGGTGCTACGGATTGGTCGACCTTTACTCGTGACAGAATTCGAGCTGCTTTTCAACTTCCTCCTGGTGTCGAGATGCCTCCTATGATTATTGAGCCAATCGAGTATATTGGAGTCGCAAGAGTTGATGAAGACGTGGGTACTCCTCTTGAAACTCCTCCTGATTCTGCTCGTCTTGACAGGCGCTTGTCGAGACGATTTGCGTCTTTTCGATCTCCGAGGTCTAAAGTTGAGGGGTCGTCTCGCTCGGTTCCGCCCCCTAGTCTTGAAGTGACTGAGGCATCGGCGGTTTCACTCAGTTCTGACTCCCAGGAGGGTTCCGTGGCTTGTAAGCGAGCTCGTTCTCGTACTTTGAAGGCGACATCGAGTGTGGCGCCTTCCGCTTTGAAGAAAAAAGGGAAGAAATAGAAGCTCCCGAAAGGTGAAGGAAGCCCCTTCTAGGCACCCGTTGATCTATGCCAGCAAGACCGTCCTTCCGGCTCTCGCCCTGCGTTCTTTTTCACGGATGAGGAGAAAGAAGCCTACTCCAAAATCTACGGGGAGAACGCCAAGGTACTTTTGATCGGTTTAGATACACTACAGGAAATATGAGGTATTAATATTATTAAATTATAGCATTTTTGACAATTATGCTATCGTATACTAACACTGGATTTTTTAATAGTGTTTATAAATTTAAAACGCTATGTTTAGTATCGCGGGAAAATAAAAAAGTTAGCCGTCTTAATGTGCTAAGTGTTGGTTCCAATAATTAGAAGAAAAAAAAAATTTACCACCAAACAATATCACTTCTTCTTCTTCTTCAAAGGTATCGAAGAGGAAATAGATAGAATCTCTGCTCAGGAACAGAAAGTTTTCACCCTTCAAGCCCTAGTCTCCACTACCAACGATTTCAACCCGACCCACAAACTCGGCGAAGGTGGATTCGGACCCCTCTTCAAGGTAACCCCTCAATTCAATACGCCCAAAGATTGAAACTTTCCTTAAGGTTTAATGTGTGTTTGTGCTGATGAGGTTTTAAACCTTTTGTGTAATTAGGGAAGGTTACCTGACGGGAGAGACGTAGCAGTGAAGAAGCTATCTCAGGCTTCAAAGCAAGGGAACAACGAGTTTGTCAAAGAGGCCAAGTTGTTATCTAAAGTTCAGCATCGTAATGTTGTTAATCTCTGGGGTTACTGCACGCATGGAGAGGATAAACTCTTGGTCTACGAGTACGTCGCAAACGAGAGTCTTGACAAGGTCCTCTTCAGTAAGTTCTCGTCTTATTTTTTGCTTTAATGATGATGTACTAGTGTGGAGATTGGTTTTAACTTGTTTCATTTGTAGAATCCAACAGAAGATCAGAGATAGACTGGAGGCTGAGGTTTGAGATCATAACAGGCATTGCTAGAGGACTGCTCTATCTCCATGAAGACGCACCAGACTGCATCATCCACAGGGACATCAAGGCTGGCAACATTCTGCTTGATGACAAATGGGTTCCTAAGATTGCTGATTTTGGGATGGCCAGACTCTATCAGGAAGACGCAACTCACGTCAACACTCGCATTGCCGGAACCAAGTATGCTCTATATCACTACTAGTCCATTGATAAAAAATGTCATTTAGTAGAATGGTGATTAACGTTCACTGCCTTTTTAATTTTATGAGTAGTGGTTATATGGCGCCTGAGTATGTAATGCAAGGTGTTCTGTCGGTAAAAGCAGACGTATTCAGCTTTGGGGTTGTGGTTCTTGAGCTCATCAGTGGCCAGAAGAACTCTATTTTTAGTATGAGACACGCTGACCAGACTCTTCTTGAATGGGTAAGCCTCCTAGTTTCTCATGTTCCATATTGTTCCTAGAGTTAGACCGATGCTAAAGTAAAGACTTACACAGGCATATAAGCTATACAAGAAAGGCAGGACTATGGAGATACTAGACTCAGAGATCTCAGCGTCTTCTAGTACTCCAACTCCAACTCGGACCTACGCCACTCCACAATATTTTACCACCAAAACAATATCTCTTCCGCCTTTAACCTCTGCTCTTCACACCAGGTGAAGGCTTTGTCTGAAATTTTAACCATTTCTTCATTCTATTTTAACCTCCACTCTTGTTGCATCAATCTTTTGCCTTCATCTGTTGCTACTTCTCAGCCAGTAGAATCATCTGAACCTCCTACAAAAGAGAGTTCATATATAATAAATTGCAGTCAAATTCAAGTCTTCTTTGTTTGATGTTATTAGGAAAGGAAAGATGCTACACAAGTCGTTGCAAATCTTCAGAGGCAACAAGTCTTACTCCAGCATTGCTGATTGCAAAGAGTGTGATCACAAAGAATCTAACTCAATCGTATGTAGAAAGAGGTTTCCCTCAGTGGCTCTCTTCCTTTCTTGTTTAAGAGGAACCGGTCGTTTGAGTTTGATTCTTTATTTTGATGTATTGGTACTGAGTTTATTTGAAGTTATGAATAAAGAAAGTATTTCTATTGAAAAAAAAAGTGAGACGAAAAGGATACAAGTTTGAAATTAATTATTGATCTTTAGATCAAATGTTAATCCCTGGTTTAAAATATAATTAGAGTTTATAATTTATTATATATTTAAGTGTAAAATTAAAGTTTCAGTGAATATTAATTAGATCAAAATATTTTAGGGGTTTATACCCTAAACTCCAAATTTATACCCTACATACAAAGTCATAAATCTTAACTTTCCAAATTTATCATATAAAATTAAAAGATAACACAACAACTAATATGATTAAAAAAGAAAAATCTAATTCTAATAGCAAATTAGAAAAAAACAAAAATAATACCTTTACCTCAAGATCCAAACCCTAAACATGCCCTAAACCCCAACCCTAATATTTTTAACCTCAAAATATATAAATGTAAAACTAAAGGATAAAAAGGATAATTAAAGTTTTGTTATACAATATATATATATAATAGTTTCGAGGGTTTATAAATTTAGTGTGATATTACTATATGGAGTTTGGTGTATTTAAAATCCTAAACCCCAAACCTTATATCATACTTCAAACTTTAAACTCTAAACTCAAAGTTTTATTTTTTTTCACAATTCACTCTTAAAAAATTATTTCAAAAATTAAATCTAAACCCCCAAACCAAAACTATAGACATACATGTATATACCATACCCTAAATTAATCATATATCATACTCTAACTAATAAATTTGAAACTCTAATCTTCATTAAAACTCTAACACAATTTCAAAGGGCCAAAATTTATTCATTTTAAAAATCTAATCTTAAATTTAAATCCTAAACTTCAAACACTAAATCTTAAAATCTACACTCAATATTTAATACCTTAAACCCCAACCTTAATCTCTACATAGAAAATCATAAATTCAATATTTACAAACTTATAATAGAAACTTTTAAACTCCAAGTATATTATAAAAATCAAATCTACTTAATCCTAAATCTTAACCCTAACCCCTAAACCACATATCTTATATTAACATATATCTTAAAACATTAAATCATAATTTTAAATGAATTATATTTCCGTAAATAAATTAAAATTTCAAATAAACAATTTAGATTTCAATATTTAAATTGTTATACCAAATTATTTAAAACTTAAATAATTTTTATAATAGCTATAAATAAATAAGAAGATAATTTGTATTGTTTTTTTTTGAACCATTGATTGATTTGAATCAAAAGCCCAAAATCACTCTTGTATCTATCCTCACCCTTTTTCCTATTGGTTAAAAAAAGTTGTGTGTGGATTGATAATCTTAACTATAGATTAGATATTTTGAAGGGTTCTGATTAATTGTTTTTGTGTTCTCTCTCTCTCTCTCTCTCTCTCTCTCTCTCTCTCTCTCTCTCTCTCTCTCTCTCTCTCTCTCTCTCTCTCTCTCTCTCTCTCTCTCTCTCTCTCTCTCTCTCTCTCCCCATCGTTTTTGGTCGTACGAAGTAAGTTTGAGCTTCTTTTTCGTCGCCTTTGTAGATTTCTTAGGCTCTCTTGCTTTAGTTCTCTATGGCTCTGTTTGTGGATCTCTGTGCTGACAAGGAGCACACTTTTCTTGTTAGTCCCTTTTCCGTGGTGGTGGTGGTTCGAGTGTAGTTTTGGCTTTTCTCATCTCTGACGGTTTCCTTTTCACGGGAGGTTTCTTGAGGCATGGACTGGTGATAATGTCCTGTCCTTCTATTAATCTCTATGGTGCTTTTTTCACACTAGAGTTTCAAATGTTTCCCGGTTTTCCATAGTATTATTATTGGCTAAAGGTCTTGGTTTGAGTCCAGCTTGGGTTGAAGTTCTCTTTTAATTTGGACTTGCTAAGTTAAATTTAATCATGGATAGGATAATCTGTAACAAAAAGAATGAAAAGCCAACAAAAATTAAATTATTGCAATGAATATTGTCGGCCAATGTGTGAACTCGTTGAATAGATCAGTGTAGTGTGCGTGCGGCCCAGGACATCTAAGGGCATCACAAACTTGTTATTGCATCAAACTTCATTGGTCTAAAAGGCCATAGTCCCTCTACGAAGCCAAATGTGAAGAGATTCCTCCACGTAGCTAGCTAGCAGGTTGAGGTCTCGTTCATTAACGAAATAAACCAGATAGATTGCTCCACCAACTAAGAATGACCATTCACCACCATCCATAGAATCAAGAAAGAGTTCTGAATCTGTCAATTCTTACTATATCTGAACCTGGTAAGTTTTCGCATCTTGAGTTAAATTAAGTCGCAGGTTCCACTCCTGGTACCCTTCCGTTAATTCATTTAAGTTTCAGTATAAAAAGATTATATTTCATCATTTCTCAAAACTAACAAAAAAGAAAAAATCTGAAACAAAATTTTATTTCTAACCGGTGACTATTTTAGAAACAGTAGAAATAAATAAGAAAATAGTGAAAAGATAAAATAATAGAAATGAATGGGAATGATTGTTCTTTCCCAAATTTGGTAAAAAGCAATTTTATTCTATTATTCTTTACGGAAAAAATGGAAGAAACGAAAAAATTAAATATTTTTTATAGATGGTATAATTTTATAGATGCTCTTATTTATTTTTATTTTTTTTGTACACTTATGTTAAGTTGTTTCTATTTTTTTTTTTCTGTAACGCCACTTACGTTACGTCTGCTAGAAACAACTTTTTTTTTTTTGTGTACCCGTCTGCTAGAAACAACTAGAACACGGATTAAATTCTCTCAGGACCGACCTCTATTATATCTTTCCCCTTAACCAAAGTAACTTAATCTGAAAACTAAACAAGTTTTTCTTGTGAACCACAAGAGTCGGAAGAGCTAAAAAGAAATCGGAGACATCCTGTAAAATCTGAAAACGGACGATGTTCTTTTTTTTCGCTGGTGGATTAGGGCAACAGGTGAGGCAGGTGCTCAAATCCGGCGCTGGAAAATGCATACGATGTGGCTCTGAAGCCGATTTGGTGGATTACGACAAAGTCTTGAAACTGTTCTTCGTTCCTGTCTGGAGATGGCCCGGGAAAGATCCCGTTCTCCATTGTAGAGACTGCGATCTGTTTTTCCCTCAGACTCTCTCACCGCTGATTTCTCTAGCTACGTGCCGTTTCTGCGATCGAGTCGTAGAGCCTGAGTTCCGTTTCTGCCCCTTTTGTGGCTCTTCTCTGTGAATTTTGGTCTGTCCAAAAAGTTGTACTTAAAATCTATGAAGTTGATTTCATCTCTCACTAAAAGTTGTCTGTGTTTGATTGTATTTTACTGAATGAGTTGTGATCTTTCTTGCAAAATCTCTTTTAAGACTTCCCGTTTGTGTTTTTATGGTCGCATATTTTTTTTAAAAGTTCGATCCAATTATAAAGAGGAGAAGTCCATTGCTTAGTTTATTATGCACATTAGGCTCTGGTAGTGATCACCAAAATTTGTATCTTCTCGAGAATTTGATTCTTGTTGGATTCATCGAGTCTCCAGTCCATTTATATGCAGTTTTCACACTTGTTCTGATGTCTGATATTCAATTACTCTCAATGGTGAATCAACTGTACACAGGAGAAATGAATAACAAGTTACTACTTGCCTGAACAAAAATATATATCCCTTATAATTTACAGTGGATATTCGTTATTGTTCATCGTCTCCAAAGATGAATCCACCAAATTCCATAATCGTTTACTCAGCCAAGCTTTTCTGCAGCAAGAACGAACCCAACACTTTCTTGTAAGGTCGTTGGTGAATGTCAGCTGCTAAAATGTTCCTTCCACGTCACTCCAGCATTAGATTTCTTCAACGAAAGTTAGCCTGAGAAAGGTAATTTATCATCACCACGATCTACAGCGTTCCTCCATAGTCTATACCGAACTCCAAGCTTGTCATAAGCAACAGGTAAGTTCCATATATTTGCACCATTCAACATCCTTTCTTGCTGTCCCAGAACCAACCGTAGATCTTCATTTAAGACCTGGAAACAGATAAAAACATCAGATCATAATCATCAAGAGATGATCGATATTCATTTATTTCTTTACTTTACCTGTTCAGCGAAATGTCTCCAGAGATGTTCCATGAATGGGAGATTCTTCAATATTGGAGCAAAGTCTAGTGACATTCGGTATAGAAGCCTTGTCTTGTTTCTTGAAGAAGGTAAACAAACATGGAGTTGATGAAGATGTGTTGTACACTGCTCAGTGCTCTTTCCTTCTAGCTTCCCTGGTTTTGAGATTCCGATTGTCGATAACACGATACAAGGCGGTTTAAATTCCATATCGATTGGATACGGATCCCAGTATCCTTGAAGACCTGAAGATGGTGTTAAGAACTTTACCAAGCTGCAAGAAACAGAGAAAAGGTTTAAAAACAGAGAGAGTCATGTTAATACTGAAACAGTGTTAATGAGATTTAGAAACAAACCTTGGGACACTCCAGCCTTTTGCAAAAGTAGATGTGTGAGTGAATGGAGCATGTGCAAGATCCAAGAGATTATCTAGTAGCAACCCGTGTTCCACTGGGAGGTCCATTACAAGCTGAGAGTTATTCAGAGAACAAATGAGATAATGCTGCATTCGTAACTGGAACTACTTCTTCAAATGTAAGACTTACCTCTGCATGAATTACAAACCCTGATGGAGGTTGTAAAGAAGGAAGTGTAGGTGAAGGTGGTTCATCACCGGGCCAAACCCAGACCATACCGTCTTGTTCAAGACAAGGTATCGATTTTATCTTCACATTCAGTAGCTTTGTAGATGGCATCTTGGTACACTTTCCATCGCTTGAGTATTCCCATCCTACAAGATCACATTTGATCTTATATGATGCTAATAAAACTGTTTAAAATTAACAAATACGGAGAATGAGTTACTAACCGTGGTAAGGACATTGGATACGCCCATTGTTCACCGAGCCAAGATCAAGAGGACACGCTCTATGTGCACATGTGTTCCGTACACACCCTGGTTTCCCACCTTCTCCTCTGAAGATGACCCATGGTTGCTCAAAGCAGTCAATTGGAACCTTAAGACGCAATATCGTTTTATTAGATTTTTTTTTTCTTTTTTTTGTAATAACAGGGCTAAAGACAAGAGACAAATCAAACATTTGTATACATACCATCGTGTCATGCTTAAGATCTGCGGTGAAAGCAACGGGATACCAAAAGTTCTTCAAGTGTGGACTATAAGGCTGAACCGGACCAGAAACATTCAAGCTTTTCCCACCAATGTTTGTCTTTTCTCTGTCTAAGTCCTGGACAGAGGTTGAATACGAAGGTTTATCTGATTCCGTCGCAACTCTAACTGGTAACAACCTATCATTAACCAATTCTTCCATGTGAGCTAACTTTTCTAACGCAGTTGAAACCCTTGCTTCTGATATATGAACCTGTTTAGAATATTGACTAACAGTTAGAAAAAGTTTGAAAAAAAAAAAAAAACTCAAGAGCATAAGCATTCTTAAGAACCTGTTGGTGTGCTTTGGCTAGTTCTTCCTGCAACCCAGCTAGTTCTCTCTTCACAGTACCAATAGACTTGTACTCACGAGCTAGAGGATTCAGTACATCGACGACCTGAGAGATACATTCATCCCAAACATAGCATCAAAAATACAATCAGTTAACTAATATGCATAAGACTACGCAACCTTACGAACTAGACAGAGTCAAAAGAGGTCGACGTAGATAATTAATAGTGAAGTGAGAAACAAACCTTGTCGTGAAGGAGCATGATGGTAAGAAGATCTTGACGAGCACGCCAATCCAAATACTGGATATCGAACCTAGCAACTTCAAGAGCTTGGTTTACATCCATGAACTTGCCTTTATAAGGAGGAGTTTTTGATCTAGGATCCTCCACATCAAACAAATGTCCCCATTGACTCTTCTTCTCAACTAACCCACTATCTTCCCCAAACACAGCAAAAACCCTCAACTCTCCTTTCACTCCCTGAAAACAACAATAAATGAAAAACCTTTTCTATGCCAGAGCAAACCCAAATCCCAGAAAAACATATTTTGAAGTGAAGTTACCTTCTTTCTGATGAGTTGAGATGATCTAGTTTTACAGAAGGAGATGGGTAGAGTTAAAGCAGAAGAAGTAAACACGGCGGCGTTCATGGCGTCGTCACACCAGAAAGAAAGAAGACAATAGACGAGAGATTAGAAAAAAGGGACTTTCTTTTTATTAATTAGAATTTTTTGAGGATTTTTTTGTTGATAAGAGAAACGAGTTCTTCGCGATCTGAGCAAACCTCCGGAATGATGACACGTGTACAAACATTGCCAATGACGATGTACATGTGGCAGTACTATCATCCACATGTTGATGAAGATGGATTTGCCAGCTCGGATTCTCCAAGATATCTTTGGCTATCTTTTGTTTTCCGAATTCTTACTGTTTTTGTCATTTTCCTTCTTTGGTTTTCCATCACTAGTTTCTTTTGGTCAAAAACATTTGTCTTTACAAAATTGGGACAAAGCATTTGAGCTGAATATACATTTGGCAGAGGGTGATTTCAGTAATCTTTTCCCCATTTGGTACTTGGTTCAAACTTTACTATGGCTAGAGCCGGATATTTTATCCGTTAAATTTGATTCTATTCGTTATTTGGTTTTATTCGATCCGAAAATTCCGAATATCCGTAAACTTTCGAAGTAAAGCAAATACTAAAAATCAATATCCGTTAAAATCGAAGCAAATCACAAATATTTAAATTTTAGAAAACGAATATCCGATCCGATCCGGCATTATATAAATACATGTATATCTTGATTATATTTTAAAGTTCTAAATGTTTAAAAAATATATAATTATTATTCTAACATATGATTTGACCAATTATATTCACATTATTACTTATATAAAAGTATTACATAAAAGGAAGAGAGAAAATTTATGATAATTATAATTTTTTCTTAAGTTTTGTGTTATTATAATTGTTAATTAAGTTTAATTTTTTTTAAAAAATATGTAGATTCACTACTTATTTTAATTTTAATTTTATATATCATGTAAAAAAATATTTTATAAAATAAACTTGTATCGAATTTTTAAGATTATTTGTATTAATCAAAACAGATTAGATATCCGTAAGTATTTGTAAATATTCGCAAATATTTATTTATTTTCCGAATATCCGTTTTTCCGAATATCCGTATTTTTCCGAAGCAAAGCAAATCGAAAAATTAGATATCCGTGGCATTCGAAGCAAATCACAAATACCTTCAAAAATCCGGATATCCGATCCGTGTCCAGGCCTAACTATGGCATTATAGAAAATTTATTTCCGAGGACGACAAAAAAATTTTTGGAAGACAACGAGAAAATCTATTTAAAATTGTTGTAGTTAAAATTGTTCACATTCTCAAAGCCATCAGGGAACCCACAAGAAACAAATGTCCAGGCCACTTTTATAAATCTATCTCCTAATACTTTCACAGATTTTATCTTCCAGGCTGCTGTTCCGAAGTTCCTCCAGCTGCACTTGGATCCAGCAAGCAGTAACACACTCCTGGCAAGCGGTAACATAATGCAGAATCTGAAAGTCACCAACAGCCAGCACGGGAAGAAATCTCTTGTGATGCGGATGAGGATTGGGTACAAAGTGAACGGAAAGGATGTATTGGAGGAAGGACAGATCAACAACTTCCCTCGTGGGTTGTGAAGCTGATTGTATTTTCAGCATAAGGAACTTTGAGTATTTATTATCATCATCCGTATTCCAAAAAGAAAGAAAGAAAGATATGTCTTTGCCCAGCTGACGCAACAAAATCAGCTTTTACCTTCCTACTTTTTTCATCCGTTTCTTGAAACTTTGGCTTTGTTTGGGATTTGAGATTCTCCGTGTTTCTTTTTGAACAAAATTTCATGTTTTTTTGAGTCGGAAAGTGATGGAGGAAGCACACAAGTTTGTCTCATGTATAAAACTTTTAAAGAGATTTGATTTCCCGCATGATGTATTTCTAGTTACAGTTACAGCTTAAAAAAAAAGAATACAACCATTAGAAATTATAAATGAACTTAGGATCGGGTTTGTATAGACACAGAAAAAGATAAAGAGTATTTTGAAAAATATTTAAAAGATTGTTTCAAGTGAACAATATTTTTTTTTTGGTCAACAAGTGAAAAATATTTAAGAGATTGTTTCAAGTGAAAAATAAAAAAGCGAAGGAAAAAAAAATAAAAAATAAACAGTTTTTAGTATTGACACTTTGTAGTTTACTTTATTTAAATAGGTATTTTGAAAAGTGGTTTCCAAATTTTACCAGAATTGAACAACCAACGAAAAAATGATTATATGAAAAGAACGAGCAGTTGAAGCTAAGAAATATGCGGTTGCATTTTATCCTGAAGAGTATATCATATCCTTAAATCTTAAAATCTTCTTTTTGGATTTTGTCTCTTTTCCATTTCTGTCAAGAAATTCGGCTATGTTTTAGGTTCTTCTAGCATCGCTATCAAATCTTTGCAGTCCGTACCAAATCGTTGGCATGTGGAATGATGCATCATGCTTTCCATTTCCCAATGTAGCATTTCCAACTCCATATGCAATGCGGATATCTTTGTCTTTGATTTTTATCTCCATAAGTTGTATCCATCTAGTATTATCTAGCAACTTCCACTCACATCTGTAGCATCCCCGTCCCGGGAACTTGACATAGGGCCTAGACATTTCGATAGAAACGTGAACGTCTTGGTTCAGATCATGAGAATTAATCATGAACAAGGCATGATGATAGAAATGGTCGGTAATGATCATGGATATCTAGTCTTGGTTGGGACAATGACCAAAGGACTTGGTCACATGGTTAAAGAAGCTAGTCGAGTAAAACGATAGCTGGACGATGTAGGTGGGTAGCTCCACCAAGCTGAACGAAGCTCAGTCAAGTTCACTCTAGCTCGGTCCAAACTATGTCAGCTCAACTAGCTGAGCTTCTAGCTCAGTCAGCTGGGTCAGATGGTAGTCAGCTCATCTCAGCTAGACGGAGTGTTCGGGTCTCGGGTCAGTGCTCCGGGTCCGGGTCGGTGGCGGGCTGGTTGGTCCGGCCATAGGGTCCATGAGCCCTTGGGCTCTTGTAGGCGAGTCATGGGCTTAGTTATCAGGCCTGGGCTCACGATGGACATGCCTCGATGGGTCTGGAACCTTCTATGGTGAATGGGTGCAATCTGGTCCGTTGATTACAATCTATGGTCAGGATCTATCCCGAATGGATGCGAGGAAGGGATGTGTCCCTTCTCACATGACCTTTGGTTGCCTATATAAAGGGTTCACGACCAGAGATCAATTCATTCAGTTTTCATTCAGTCTCATCACGTTCAAAGAGAGAGAGAGAGAAAGAGAGAGAGAGTCCGGCCAAGAGAAAGGCCGATTATGGCGGCGGTTACCTTCCGGCGACTCCGATCGTTTGGGAAGGGGAACTCCGGCCAGGAATGGGATGATCTGGCAAGGGGGAAGCACGTGGAGAACCCTGATCAAGGTCCCAATGCGATCCATCAACCTAGACCGTCGGCCCAACGGTCGAGTCTATGGTCCGATCGGCTCAATGGTTACATCCGTTTCTCTCTAGTCTGTTTCAAGTCATTCTATTTTCTTCCTTATTTGGGTATGGACGTGGTGGTGTGATGGTTGGATCAAAATGGTACTAGTCACCAAGGGTCCCGAGTTTCGAAAGGGTACGAGAACCGAAAGGGTACGAGTTACCAAAGGGTGCGAGTGATCAATGGTGCAAGTTACCAAGGGATGCGAATGTATCATGACCCAAGGGATGCAAGTGTATTGTGATCCAAGGGGTGCAATCATATCGTGATCGAAGAGGTGCGAGCATATCGTGATCCAAGAGGTGTGATCATGTCGTGATCCAAGAGGTACGAACGTGTCGTGATCCAAGGGGTACGAACATGTCGTGATCCTAGAGGTACGAACGTATCATGATCCAAGGGATATGAACGGGTCGTGATCCAAAGGATGCGATTGTGGTGTGATCCAAGAGATGCGAACGGGTCGGGACCGAAAGGGTGCAAATGGTACCTGACCAAAAGGGTACAAATGGATCGTGGCCGAAAAGGTGTGAACCACCAAATGGTGTGATTGAGGGGACGCCATATGCTTTATGTAGGGCATGGACCCACATGATAGCAATGGAATGCCGGTTATGTAAATACATACTAAGTGGACGATGGCTTATCATGACTAGTGGTCGGATCATGTGGTTATGATGATGGCTCGATGGCCGAGCATTAGTAGGGATGGTCATGTTGCTGGAGTAAGAATATTGATGTGATGATCCTAGATATCAGCCTAGGTGTTGATAACCTAAGGATTGGCTAAGAGCCATGTCGATGAGTATGGCTAGTACTATGTGTTGTGAACCATAGGTACTAAGCCTAAGTATGATTGTTCGAGTAAGGCCGTGTAAGATATGATCATGGTTGAGTATGGACGACCTGAATCATATATGATGGTTCGAGGTGTCGTAACTAACCTGATTAAGAATGCATCGGTTGGAAAGAACAAGACATATATGTTGTCTGGGTTAATGTCCCAAGGTCGGTCAGGCAAGATGAAGACTCATCAGTTATAAGTCATGTGATGATGGTTGGTTGATTGACTTAGGATCTGATGGGCATTCTTAGTCTAGAGTATGGACTTGGTATTATTTCCTATAAGGCAAAAGAATGTCGGATAATGCATGAGCCGTCAACGGTCATATGCCTATCTCTTATCTGTCTGAAGACTTCTCAAAGGTTACTTGGTCTGTGGGGATGGTCGGTTGAATAACTAAGTACCTAGGGGAGTTATTCCTTGCAGGAATCAATATAAGGACCATAAAAGGACGTAATAAGTTCAATGGTTTGGACGACAAGCAAGAGCATTCGAGTCAATGGAGGACCGATGAGATAACAAGCTCCGTGGCTGTGGCAAAGGTAAGATCTAGCAATTCTTGCATAGATATAGATTTAATGGTTTAGGGGAATGGAACCTCGTATTTGTATGACTTGGCTTGGTTTAGGATCGGCCTTAAGCTAGTTCGTAGTTGAGAGAACTAACCAAGGCTGAGGTGATTCGACCAGACAAGTGTTAGATTGGTTTTAGGCCAATGGTTAGTTAGAGAATATTCCGCTGCGAGTCTGTTGAAAGGATCTAAGCTATGAATGACTAAGGAAGTCTTCAGCTAAGGTCTGAGTTAGCCCTTGCCTATGGACGATATTATTGATAAAGGGAAAAAATTCAGAGGTTCGGTCCGGAAGAGGACCGAGTGACGTAAGCGTCAACCGCGCCTAGTCGGCCGGGATCGGGGTCTTACAACATCCATTGAAGATCGATGTAGAATCCATGAACTATCTACCAAGCATATATTCTCTAAGCGTATGGCTTGAGATGTTGCTATTGGTGTTTGGACCAAATCAGAGCAGTTAGTCCATCTACCGTGAACCATGCTTGACATTCTCCTTATACACATCTTATCAGTTCCCGCGGATCTCTATCAACTCTTCTGAATATTTTATCATTCTTTGTTTTCTAGAGTTGCCAAATTATTCATGGATAAGAGTCTTGTCCATCTCCAGATCCCCAGTACTATTCTTCTCCAAAAAAAAAGAATCCATGTTAGTATATATGGTGGACACTGGGAATATATTCAGATGACGGTGTAGCTACTATAGCCCATGCTTGAAGCGCTGAAGGACATTTGAAGATATCATAAGTTATAGACTCATTAGATTTCCGACATCTCGGACAAATATTATCACATCGCATATGGCGACGAGTCAAATTCCTTGTGACAAATATATGTCCTCAGATTAATTTTCATATAAGATGATAAATTTTTTGAAGTATATTTTTTTCCAAGCCAAGGCTCGAAGTTTTGTGATAGTTGGTTTTGTGAAACAACATCATCTTTAGGTTTAAGTAAGTTTTTACCTAATATCCTGACTTAACAATATACAGACTACTCTTGATAAAAATCCAGCAATATGTATCTCGATATAAATATCGACTTATGGCCAAGCTTCTAATCAAATGTATAATTCGTGTACGACAAGTTCTAAACATTACATTGCAACATCATTCTTAATTAAAATATAATTGTGTTAGTGAAAAATAGTCATTATAATCAATCGTAGATTCCCTGTACAATATTAACGATATCATATAATAAACCATACAGTATTAATATTTTATGAGATAAGCGGTTTGGGCACAACAATTTGAGTATTTCTCATTCAAGTTAACAATATTATTCTCCATGCTTTATCTTTGAAGAGGAATATTGAGACTACATATATTGGTCTACTAGGTTTTATATATCGTGGAATAAAGTAAAGTGTATTTAACCGCCTTTTGTATATATATCTTGTGTATCACGTTGAACATAATCAAGAAACCATGTTCACTAAGTTCTACAAGCTGCATCTAATTCAGACCCGGCTCTGAGCGGAAGTTGAGGAAGCATGGGCTTCCGGCCCTCATTAATATAGATAAATTTCGGCCAAAATTTTGAACAAGTTCCTTTGGTTTAGTCGTGTATATAATGTACATTTAGTTTTAGCAACCCGAGTTCAAACCTTTTCCTAATTTCAGCCTTTTCCTCAGTTTGCTTGTAGTCTTTTAAAAGTCAATCTAATTAATACTACTTACGTTCTTCACCACCCATTCGTTAATGTTTTTGATTACCTTGGGACGAGGGTTAAGCAAGAGATCATCTTATCCTTTCTCCAGTCAAGTTCAGGTTGATGCTTTTGACTCATTGGCTTGGGACTGCTCTCTCATCTCCTTTTATGTTGTAGCTCTTGGGAGTTGCTGGTTTCTTTTGGAGCGACGGTATTATCATTTATGTCTGTCTCATTAAGAAATTGGTGGGATTTATCTGCTGGAGTCAGATCTCTAAAACTGAGTTTTTTTCAAAGCAACTAATGTGGATAAAAGAAGAGCCAAAAAGTTTGGAGGATTCGAACTCATGATTTCATATGGCCAGTTTCCATTGCAGATGATGTAAAATTACAATCATTGATGTATGAGGAAGCATTAGCCTCTCTTCCAGCCTTATCTTAGAGTGCACGTTATCGAAAGACTACTCTCTTCGTCTATTTTGTTTGTGTGTCTTTGGGGAGGATAACCTCTTCGTTATTTCTATATATCATCTCTTATGAAATACTTACTGGTATGATCTTGTGTTTTGTTTTTTAATTAACATTTTGAAACTTTTTGCCCATGTGGCTTAATAATACACAACATTAAAAAAAAAAGAAGACTTTATGGGTCTTTGTAATCTTTTTTTTATGCTTTTAAATTTGTGGTTTCAAATCTTTTTTAAAAAAGAGGGTATTAAATTAGCTGAATTTTTATCATAAAATTAATTGGTGATAACTTAATTGATTCATTATACTACTTAAGATCAGTTCCAAATTATGATGTAAGACTTTTTCTCAAAATGTCCCTCGGTATAATTGCTTTTTTGTTATTGATCTCGGAATACTGGAAAATGATCGATGAGACCAACTTTAAGTTTGATGTATTATGAACTGGGATGAATATTATGTCAGATGAACTCAAAATACAAAATTAAATGATGATAATGCTATAAATCATATGGTGGACGGTCCATAACCAGGCGCCCAAGAAGAGAGAGACGGTCCATACTATGTTTTCCTTATCTAACTTTCCATATTTGTATTTAACTTTTCCTAGTTAGACTAGGAATTGTTAGTTTTCCATTTGTCTTATGACGGTCTAAACCTTGTATATATATAGAGCCTTTAGGCTATGGAATAATATAAGTTTTCTCACTGATTCACAATACATTATCAGCACGAGTTGCTCTCTAAAAACCCTAGCTAAAAAATCGACCACCTCTAAACCCTAATCAAGCCGCCAACTACTTTCTCATAAACCCTAACCCTAATTTCCTTTTCTGGTTCAAGATCATCCCATAAACCCTAGATTGAGATCCATCCGACTTGCACCAATACCGATACATCGATCGATGTGGGAACCAAAATTCACACCGTCAATTTTCGATAAACGATTTGTGGAGGAAAACCGAGTTAACCCGATCTTCCTTGAAGGTCCCGGATATCTGCTGGGCCACATACGATACAATCAATGGAGATTAAAGTCGTAAAAATAAAAATCGTAAGAATAGAGCGAAAGAGATCTTATTTCTGAATTCTCGTTTGAGCGTGTACAACAAGCAAAGAAATCGGCTACAAGAGCTATCGAAAAGTCCGCTAGTCCGACCGCCTAAGTCTATACTAGTTGAGTCGCAGCTTGCTAGTGAAAACAGAAAAGAATGCTAAATCGCTCTAAGTGCTAAGTGCTCTGGAAGTTTTGTGATGATTTGCTCCTCGCCCAAAGCTCTCCTTATATACTCCTCTTAAGACGGTCTATCTTCTTTTGGGCTGAATCGGGCTTTTTCCATTTTCGTCCATCTTCGTGTTTATCGGGAAACTTGACATTTATCTTCGAAAAACTTGACATTTTATCTTCTGGAAACTTGACATTTATCTTCTAGAAACTTGACATTTATCTCTTATGTGAGGATAAGGATAAACCGTCATAGTTATCCTTCTTTTTCGGAAAATCGTAAGTGGGCCGTTTTGGCCACGTCGGGCCATTTAGACGTTTTTACGGTTTTTCGAAAGAATAGTCTTTGAAGGTTTCGGCATTTCCGAAGGAACCCCAATTCCTCGTATAGTCGAGATGTTTGGTGTTTAGAATAACCGTGATCGTACCAAACTCACGAAGATTGATCCAAACAAGCCAAGATGGAATCAGACCGAGCATGATGGGACCGAGACCGGGACGAGGACCGTCGACCGGCGCCAGGGGGCTTGCCGCCGGCGCCAGGCCGGCTCGCGTGACGCGTGCCGCCGGCGCCAGGCCGACTCGCGTGACGCTTACCGCCGGCGCCAGGGGTTCTCTGCCGCCCGTAGGTTTTCCGTTGCCCGATCTTTCCCCCGTTAGTCGTTCGTGCTGGAAATCTTTGAGTTTAGAAGGATCTTTAGCCGTAGATTTCGAGATAACCGTTTTTGACCCAACATGATCTTCCGAGATTCCTCGAGTATCGGAATCGAGATGGACTTGGATTCGTAGACTTTCCGTCTTCAAGGGTTTGAGTAATGAGGCTTCGAACTTTAGACGTTTAAAATATGAACTATTAAACAATCGAGAAGGCTTTGCGGAAGAATCATTGTAGTTCTCGGACAATCCAGACATGGGTTTAAGGGACCAAGATGCTGCCGTTGCCCGAGATCACGAGACGATTGCACAGATGGGCGCCAGGACCCTTGCCGCCGGCGCCAGATGGGAGACGACAGGCCTGCCGCCGGCGCCAGACGGGACAGGTCAAGCCTGCCGCCGGTGCCAGGCGCCCTGCCGCCGGTGCCAGGCGCCCTGCCGCCGGCGCCGGGCGTCCTGCCGCCGGCGCCAGGCGTCCTGCATCCGCCGGTGCCTGCTGTTGCTTGCCT
Source organism: Brassica juncea (assembly GCA_018703725.1). NCBI lineage: Eukaryota > Viridiplantae > Streptophyta > Magnoliopsida > Brassicales > Brassicaceae > Brassica > Brassica juncea. The sequence continues at coordinate 961,052 of CM031938.1, forward strand.
TCGTTGATCCTCGGGGCTCACAGTCCGTTCATGCCTTCTCGTTAGTTCATCGAGTGACGACCCGTTTCTTGGTTCTGATCGTCACTTGGTTTTCTTTCGAGGACTTTCGGGTGACGATTTCGTCGTTGACCGATTTTGACCCCAACAGTTAGCCCCCCAGCTAGCTAGGAACCGTAATGTCTTTCGGGTCCTGGGTTGCGGTATAGCCGTATGGGAAGGTGTAGAGACGTAATCGTTTGCCGAAAGTCGGGGTAAATAGTGATTTTACCTCCTTTATAAGGAGGGAGTAAGAAATCTCATTCATTCTTACTTCATCATAAAAAAAATTCATCTCTCTCAAGAATCCTTTCTCTCTCTTTAAGAACAATGTCTTCAAGATCCTCCAAGAGAAATTCTTCTTTCCATTCATCCTCGGATGACTCTCCTGCCCATGTGACGGTGAAGCAAGAGGAGTTAGTCGAGGCGGAAGCGAAGAATGCGTATTACCGAGCCCTTGTGGGTTCGCCCCCATCACTGCCAGATGTCCCTGTTCCGAAGAGACCTTTGAGGCAGCCTGGTGCTCCTTTTACGCCGAGCTTGGTTTCTCGTAAATATCTCAAGATTCTTCGAGATTTTTACCAGATTCCTGATGGAGTCAAATTCCAAATTCCTGTCGGCAATGAGAGTGCGAGGAATCCTCCGGAAGGTTTCTTTACATGTTACGAGGCCTTCCTTACGTATTGCCGCATGTGGTGCCCGATCCCCGGCACCATTGTTCGTGCGCTTCGTCAATTCGAACTTTCGATCAGCCAGCTCAGCGTTCCTGCCTTAGAGAGTTGGCTTAGCGTACTAATTGCAAGTTATGAGCTCGGGATCGATCTCAGTCCTGGTGATTTCGAAGGCCTTTGGAGCACTCGGCCGACGGGGAGCGACGGTTACTACTCCATGCTGCCTAAGAAGGATATGGCCATAATTCAGGGGACTACTTCGAATCCTAAGTCGTGGCAGGAACGTTTCTTCTATGTCCGAATAGATGGTGAGTCTGTGGAGGAGAGCTGCCTCCATCTATTTCCGCACGCATGGAACTTCAACCGAGGTAATACGATGAAAACTCGTTGTCTATTCTATCACTCCGGAAGTGCGAGTTTTTAGTGAAAAAAAGTTTCACTTTGCAGAGAACGGGGCTGTTGCGCATTTGCATGGCGATCTTTTTGTCAAGAGGGATCTCCTTCGTCAAAGGCCGTTTTTCTGGAAGTCCTTCACTCTTGAATGGATTCGAGACGCAATAAGGCTTTACCGGTCCCGAGACCCTGTCCCGACATGCGATGCCGAACCGGTTATCGAAGCCTCGACTCGGAGGCGTAAACAGAGATCTCGTAAAGGGAAAGAAATCGACGGTGGGGAAGGTTCAGAAGATCCTTCACCGTTGGGGGAAAACCCTAGTTTTGTTCCAACGGAAAGAGGCGGAGCCAGTGATTTTCCACTTCCCAAAAATTTCTTCGACGGCCTTCCTCCGGGTTTTGTTACTGACGAGTCGCTGGAGGATGAGGAGAAGCAACGGGTTTTTGCTGAGGGTTCCCAGCGGGTCAACGAGGTTTTACCCTTTGAACTTCTTAACCGTATTTTTGAATCTGCATATATGTATGTTTGTTGATCTTGAATTTATGCAGGGACTAAGAGTGTTTAGCAATGCGCTTGACTCAAGTTTCCGCAAGTCTAGGATTGCTAACTTCAAGACCATAGAAGCTGAGCGAGAGCTCTTCCGATTCCGACAAGAGGTAAAGGCACAGAACGCAAAGCAAGCTGAGCTTCATGCTCGAGCTCTTGTTCGGGCGGAAAGGAGAGGAAGGAGGATGGTCGCGGCCGAGGTGGCGAGACGGGCGGAATCGTTTGCTGCTGAGTTTCAATGTTTTAAAGAGGCTCAGGAGTTTGTTGGCGATTTCCGCGAGTGCCGGGGCTCGGTCGTAAACCTTTACAAGTCTCAGAACCCGGATTTCTCCTTTGATTCCGAGATCGCTGAGATGAAGGACTTCATGGCCGAGTGTGCTCATGCTGAGTCCTTAGTTCCTCCAGTCGAAGAAAGAGTCCGGAGACTATGGGAACCTATCGAGGTTTCCGAGGATACGGTGGAGGCCGGAGCCGATGAGAACGCTGAGGGTGGTGGGAACGCTCAAGGCGTGAACGAGGAAGTGGACCAGCCTGCAGGTTCATTAGGGATTTCCGCATCTGGATTTCTCGATGTTGACTTCCTTTTGTGAATCGTATGTTTTGGCCGTGTGTGGCCGTTTTTTTAAGAGTTTTATTCTGCGACCGTTGGAGGTTGCATTCTTATGTTTTGGGACTGGCTGTTGGTGGCTTAGAATCCCGCCGTCTTTGCGGCTTTTATGAATATGAAAATTTGTGAGATTTCGTCTTTTGTTTTGATTTATACTTTCGTCAAGTGTAGAGGAAAGAATGCGAGTAGTCACTTCGTATCCTAACTCTTTTTTTGTCGCTTGGTCCGTATGCTACTTTTTAGCGAGCGTTTTAGGTGTAAGCGATAAGAGACATGTTTTGGGATCTCGTATACGATACTATGTCTGTGAGATGTCAAGATCCAGCAAGACTGGGTTTAGGGCAAGACCTAGGCTTACTCTCAGCTTTAAGGCTGTGCGATGACTGATCGGCTTTCCTTTTGCCTGCTAGTGATTTCTTCCTGATTCTTTTCGTTTAAAGTCCGCGACTAGTCGCCGGCTTATATGACTTGTGTTAAAAGAATCGAGCTATCTTCGGAGTTTATCCGAGACGCTAAACCAAAATTTTGGATTTCTTGTATAGCGCGCTATGATATCCTTGTCGGATGTAAGAGGACCTTGTAGGTCTGACTACGGGTTTGTATTGAATGAAACGTTTCTGTGTGCGTCCGTCGGGGCCAATCGACGGGCGTAAGTTATTTTTAAGTCGCAGGTGGACAGTTTTAGCGGATGATACGAGTTTTGTTATCTTATTCAGAAGTTGCGACGTCTCGCGTTTCCTTTGAAGATATGATTTTCGTTTTTCCAAAATGTTTTATGCGTTAAGTGAGCATAAAAGATAGAAAGAATTTTATTAAAAATTTCGAAAAGTTCGGGTACATGTGCGGATATTTCGCGTTTTTGTGGGAGTATAGGAGTATACGTACCCAGTCCCCCCCCCCCCCCCCCCCCCCTTTTTGGTGAGGGGGATAGCTGAACTCGCCGGGTTTCGACGAGCTGCCTACGTACCTCTTTCGAGGATCAAGCCATCTCGTAGTTATGATAGTTGCCACATACGTTTTTACTCCCCGTGCGTTGCCGTTTCGATCGTGCTGGTCGGATCGGTGGTTTGTGCGAGGGTCGAGCTGTCTGCTTTTACGGCGGTGGACTCAGAGGCTTTGTTGCTGTCTTGAATCGTTGCCTGTTCGGATGATTCTGGATCATCTTTTTTCGAGTCTTCAGGAATGTTGTGTGATTCCCTTGCTCGTTTCGGGTTGGCCGCTGGGGCGTTCCGATCTTTTCGCAGTTTGAACTCGGCTAGGTAGCAGCGTCTCGATTGTTTCTGACTACCCCAGATGACTGCGGTTTCGGTGGGAGTCGGAAATTTGATGCCGAGGTGATATGTGGACGGTACTGCCTTCATGGAGTTGATCCAAGGGGTTCCCATGATGGCGTTGTAGATGGCTGGGTTGTCGACCACTGCAAGCTCGACGATCTTTGTGACTTCTTTCGCCATGACCGGGAGCTTAATTCTCCCGAGGGTCATGGAAGTGACACCCAAAAACTCAGTCAAAGGTTTTGGCTCAGGGACGACTTCCCCAAGTGGGATCTTCATCCTGTAGAGGGTGTCACGGAAGATGACGTTGACCGTACTTCCTGTATCGACGAGGATGCGGCCGACTTCGAGATCCTGGATTACCAGGTCGATAACCAAAGAATCGCAATGAGGTTTGTCGATTCCGACAGTTTCCTGTTCCTCGAAAACGATCGTGTGGTTAGGAACATCGCTATCCGGAAACCAGTTGGAACTTGTCTCGGCTTTTCGCCCGTAGGCTTTTATCGACGAGACAGAGTCTTGGTAGAACAGCGATCCTCCGATGATCATGTTTACCCTCTGACGACTGCTGTTGTTCCCTTGGTCGTCCTGTCTCCTTCCGCGCTTTTCACCTGATTAATTTTTGGTCGCGCGGTCCTCGGAGACAGTTTTGTTGGTCTTCGGGCGGTCGGACTCCAGGAGCAAGTCCTTTATACTCTTGACCTTTGACAGTTCGCCGGTGAGGAGCTTTGCGGCGAGCCTGGCGCCGAGAACCTTGCAGTTCGCGGTGGAGTGACCCCTGGTTTCGTGGAACTCGCAGTAGGAATTATCCTTGTACTGGTTTCTGGTCCAGGTGTTTCCGTAGGTTTTGTCTTGCTCCGAGTTGATGGCGTAGTTATGCTCGCCTTGGGCGTCTTCCCCTTCGTGATGGACGTACTTGTCGTTACGAGAAGGTTTCTTCTTAGACGCGGTTTTCTGCGATCCGTGCTTCTGCGATAGAAGTTTCATCTCTTCCTCCATGATGATGAAGTCCGTTGCTTTGTGGAGAGTATCCTGAATTGTCCGCGGCTTTTCCAGTAATATCCACTTTCGGAACTTCGACTTGTACCAGAGAGTTTTCCTCAGGGCGTCGATTGCGACATTGTCGCTGATGCCTGTTACTCTGGCCATCACCAGTTTGAATCTTCGCATGAAGTCGCAGAGCGACTCGTCTTCCTTCTGAGCTAGACTCCATAGGTCGACGTCGGACGTTTCTCTGTCCATGAACATGGAGTATTGTGTGAGAAACGCCGAGGCCAACTGGCGGAAGCTTCCGATGGAGTTCCTTTTGAGCCGGGAGAACCATTCGAGTGCAGCGCCTTTGAGGTGCTCGACCAAGAGAAGACAATGACCCGCGTCTCGTTCGCGCTCCGGGAGTTTGCATCTACCCATTGCGATCTGGAAAGACTGCAGGTGCGCCTTAGGATCCGTAGTACCGTCATAGGCCGGGATTTTGATTTTCCCTGGGTCTGAGATGCGTGTTTCCTTGATTCGAGCGGTGAACGGCATTTTCCGTGCTTCCTCGAGAAGTCTATCGATCTCGGGGGTGGAACTGGTCGCCTGGTGGATTTGCGATTTCACCGCTTTCACTTCGGCCACGGTCTTTTTGAGAGATTCGCGGAGATCATGGATCTCGCTATTGCTACCGGCGTTTCTCCGAGTTTGTCGGCACTGGTCGCGATGGATCCGAGCTTGATCCTCCGCGAGTTCTTCCTGCTCCATTCAGTAGAGTTCTTCCTCCTCTTCTGTCATGGGCCTCTCGAAGGATACCGTCTGCCGAGCGGACTGGCTTCGGGTCCTCCTAGGGTTGATGTCAGCGTCTTCATAGGAAGGATCCGATTGGTCGCTGATATCCAGATTGATGCGCTCGACGTCGCTTTCCTTGTTTCCCGTGGCCGGGTGTGGAAGGTTCTGTGAGGTCGTTTGCTGTGGGCTCTTTCGAGGCATCTTTTTCTCGTTCTCCGGGAGATCCGAAGTCGAGTCTTCTGTCGCGCCGTGCCTTGGTGGACCCGCGCGGCAATTTGCTCCTCGCAGTTAAGGTGTCAACTTGTTTTGCGAGCGAGGTTATCAGCTTGTCCTGTTGTTCCGCCCGTTCTTGGGCGGAGGTAAACAGTTCCTTCATTTGTCTGAGCGCCTCAGTGTTTGCATCAGCAGTGACTGTGGACGTATCTCCAGTTGGAGTCTTCTAACTTTGGCGTCGACGGGTGTTCTGTCTAGCGTTGGCTGGTCTTTGGTGATGTCAGTAGAACATGATCGAGCGTGTGCAGTTGCGAGATAGATAGATCCGTAACCCCCCTCCTTCTAGCGCCATACTGTGGGAACCGAAATTCACACCATCAATTTTCGATAAACAATTTGTGGAGGAAAACCAAGTTAACCCGATCTTCCTTGAAGGTCCCAGATATCTGCTGGGCCACACACGATACAATCAATGGAGATTAAAGTCGTAAAAATAAAAATCGTAAGAATAGAGCGAAAGAGATCTTATTTCTGAATTCTCGTTTGAGCGTGTACAACAAGCAAAGAAATCGGCTACAAGAGCTATCGAAAAGTCCGCTAGTCCGGCCGCCTAAGTCTATCCTTGTTGAGTCGCAGCTCGCTAGTGAAAACAGAAAAGAATGCTAAATCGCTCTAAGTGCTAAGTGCTCTGGAAGATTTGTGATGATTTGCTCCTCGCCCAAAGCTCTCCTTATATACTCCTCTTAAGACGGTCTATCTTCTTTCGGGCTAAATCGGGCTTTTTCCATTTTCGTCCATCTTCGTGTTTATCGGGAAACTTGACATTTATCTTCGGAAAACTTGACATTTATCTTCTGGAAACTTGACATTTATCTTCTGGAAACTTGACATTTATCTCTTATGTGAGGATAAGGATAAACCGTCATAGTTATCCTTCCTTTTCGGAAAATCGTAAGTGGGCCGTTTTGGCCACGTCGGGCCATTTAGACGTTTTTACGGTTTTTCAAAAGAATAGTCTTTGAAGGTTTCGGCATTTCCGAAGGAACCCAATTCCTCGTATAGTCGAGATGTTTGGTGTTTAGAATAACCGTGATCGTACCAAACTCACGAAGATTGATCCAAACAAGCCAAGATGGGATCAGACCAAGCATGATGGGACCGAGACCGGGACGAGGACCGTCGACCGGCGCCAGGGGGCTTGCCGCTTGTGCCAGGCCGGCTCGCGTAACGCTTGCCGCCGGCACCAGGCCGGCTCGCGTGACGCGTGCCGCCGGCGCCAGGCTGGCTTGCCGCCGGCGCCAGGCCGGCTCGCGTGACGCGTGCCGCCGGCGCCAGGCCGGCTCGCGTGACGCGTGCCACCGGCGCCAGGCCGGCTCGCGTGACGCGTGCCGCCGGCGCTAGGCCGACTCGCGTAACGCTTGCCGCCGGCGCCAGGGATTCTCTGCCGCCCGTGGGTTTCCGTTGCCCGATCTTTCCTCCGTTAGTCGTTCGTGCGGGAAATCTTTGAGTTTGGAAGGATCTTTAGCCGTAGATTTCGAGATAACCGTTTTTGACCCAACAAGATCTTCCGAGATTCCTCGAGTATCGGGATCGAGATGGACTTGGATTCGTAGACTTTCCGTCTTCAAGGGTTTGAGTAATGAGGCTTCGAACTTTAGACGTTTAAAATATGAACTTTTAAACAATCGAGAAGGCTTTGCGGAAGAATCATTGTAGTTCTCGGACAATCCGGACATGGGTTTAAGGGACCAAGATGCTGCCGTTGCCCGAGATCACGAGACGATTGCACAGATGGGCGCCAGGACCCTTGCCGCCGGCGCCAGACGGGAGACGACAGGCCTGCCGCCGGCGCCAGACGGGATAGGACAAGCCTGCCGCCGGTGCCAGGCACCCTGCCGCCGGTGCCAGGCGCCCTGCCGCCGGCGCCGGGCGTCCTGCCGCCGGCGCCAGGCGTCCTGCGTCCGCCGGTTCCTGCTGTTGCTTGCCTTCGTTGATCCCCGGGGCTCACGGTCCGTTCATGCCATCTCGTGAGTTCATCGAGTGACGACCCGTTTCTTGGTTTTGATCGTCACTTGGTTTTCTTTCGAGGACTTTTGGGTGACGATTTCGTCGTTGACCGATTTTGACCCCAACAATCGATCCTACTCATCCAACATCGATCAACCAGTCAGTCATCACATCGATCGATACAAGCAACAGTTTTCACTCTACATCGATCGAATTGCATCCATCCGAGCAGTTTCAGTCCGATAGCACAGCCGCCTACCGTACCAGCTCTTCCGTCCGATAGCAATCCAACCAAGGAGATTCCATTCTTGCGGCCGGTACCAGCTCGTGATCTCCTTCTCTTTGGTGGTCCGGTTTCAACCCTTCAAATCTAAAGGTAATTAAAATTCTAAACCCTAAAACCCATAAAACGAATTGGTTGTTTTGATAAAGTTTAAACCCTAAAATTTGAAATCTCTAATGTTGAAAGCCCTAAGATAATAGATCCCAAAACCCTTCTTGAGTAAATCGGAGCTCTCAAGTCTGATAGAGATTATTTTTAACAATTAAACTCAAAACCCTAAAAAGTTTTGAATCTCAAAAATCCTATGATATCCTAAATCTTATGATCATATCGTGTCCCTTAAACCCCATTGATCTTAATGATCAAACCGAAAACCCTAGAAATCGAGCACCCCCTTTTTTCCTAGTCGATTTCATAAACCCTAAAAATTAAATCGAATCTATTTAAATTGATTGATTGATTGCTTGATTTTAAAAGTTTGGGCTTCTCTGTCTCGAATATCGATCGACCTGCCATTGCACATGTCGATCGATGATATCTTGTGTCGATTGATTATTAATTATAAAATCCTGATAATGATTGCTTGATTATTTAAATCCAAATTTTGAATTACCTAGAAACAAATTGTTAGGATCTAATCCGAATTTTGTTGTTTTGAATTAACTAAAAATTGTTTGAGGCTTCTTGTTTCATAAATTTCTTAGAAACTGTGATTGCTAAGGTGTTTTAAAATCCGGTTGCATTAAAAACATATAGAATTCGATTGTCTATACCAGTAGCCGTGTGGCTTATATTGCATTCATGTTTGATCAATAGGTCGATCGATCGATGATGCCTCGCGTCTATCGATCGATGATGCCTCGAGTCTATCGATCGATGACTCTATAGGAGTATTGATCGATGCGCCTCTAGCAAGCGTTAGGATTGATGATTCATTATAGCCGTGTGGCTTTATCCAGTATGGTCGTGTGACCTAATGGTCGTGTGACCTAATGCATTATAACCTTGATCATATTATTTGCATCCTATATACTTTTAGAATTTCTTTTCTGATGCGTGTGCCATAGAGTATTGATATAAAGATATAAAATTTTCTAAAAGTATATATATATATATATATATTTGATTTCAGATGTCGAAAATCAATAACCTGGATTATACTGCCCTAAATATCTCTGGAGATAATTACTTACAATGGGCTCTTAATACAAAGATCATTCTAAAATCCAAGGGTCTCGGTGATTGTATTACCGAGAATAACAGTGCTAACGAAAAAGATCGTTATGGGGCAATATTAATTATTCGCCATAATCTGATTGAGAATCTCAAAAATCAGTACTTAACCATTGAGAATTCTCTAGACCTTTGGAATGCATTGAAACAGAGATACAAACATCAAAAGACGATCCTGTTACCAAAGGCTAGACACGAATGGAAAAACATCAGGATCCAAGACTTTAAGTCTGTGGATCAATACAACTCAGCAATGTTTAAGATCGTTTCTAAACTTAAACTGTGTGGTGAGGATATCACAGAAGAGGAAATGCTTGAGAAGACATTTTCCACCTTCCACACAAGCAATGTGTTGCTTCAGCAACAGTACCGTGCAAAAGAATTTAAGACATATGCAAGTCTGATTTCATGCTTATTACTTGCTGAGAAAAACAATGAGTTACTGATGATGAATACTGAGATGAGACCTCCAGGATCAACACCATTACCTGAAGCCCATGCGGCCACTGAGGCTGATAAAGAGGCTAATCACGTTCAATCTCACAGCCGTGGGCGTGGGAGATTTAAGGGACGTGGCCATGGTCGAAATAATTCTGGCAGTGGACGAGGTAATCAATCTGGTCGAGACCAGAACCAAGGTCGCTCGTTTGGACGAGGTCATGGTCGAGGCCGCGGGTCTTCATTCAAACCGCAGCACTGAAACAACTCGGCCAAATCTGTATGCCATAGGTGTGGAATGAGAAACCATTGGGCAAAGACTTGTAGGACTCCCAAGCATCTAGTTGAGCTATATACAGAAAGTATGAAAGGGAAGAATCCTGAAGCCCACATGGTGATCCAAGATGATGAGAACGATTTTGATCATGAAAAAGATGATCTTATGGAGTATGAAACTTCAGATGTTCTAAAAAAATGATTTCAACATTTGTATTGTTTTATTTGCTTTGATACTATGATTTGGTGTTTTTATTTTATATTGTGATTTCTTGGAATTTATTTATGGAATGAATTTTTTTTATTATGAATTATCTTATAAGAATTACGTTTATTAAAAAATAATAATAATAAAATATCTTATATAAATTATATAAAATGAAGTCTCTGAGTATCATCCTACATTTTTTAGAAATGAAAGAGGATGTATTCGTGGTGGATAGTGGGTCGAGCCACACGATCTTAAGAGACAAAAGATACTTCATGAATCTAACCCTTAAAAACGCCAACATTTCCACCATTGTGGGTATAGCTAGTCTCATAGAGGGCCACGACCAGGCCAACATTTTGTTGCCTACGGGAACAAATCTCGAAATTTCGGATGCTTTGTATTCTCCCAGCTCCAAAAAGAGTTTATTAAGCTTCAAAGACATTCGAATGAATGGATATCATATTGAGACTAAGGTCGAAGGAAATAAAGAATTTCTTCAGATTATTGAAATTGCCCATGGCCAAAAGAAGGTCTTAGAATCAATATCCGCAATATCTACTTGTCTTTATCATGCTAAAGTCAGTATGATTGAGGCCAATGCCACATTTAACAAAACAGCCATTGAAAATTTCACTTTATGGCATGACCAGCTGGGTCATCCCGGGTCAACTATGATGCATAAATTGATTGATAATACCAGCGGCCATTCACTATAAGAAAAAAGAGTTATCCCTAAACACTTAATGTGTACTGCTTGTTCACAAGGGAAACTCATAGTAAAACCATCACCTATTAAGGTGACAAAGGAAACTATTAATTTTCTGGAAAGAATACAAGGAGACATTTGTGGACCAATACACCCACATTGTGGGACATTCATATATTTTATGGTCCTTATTGATGCATCGACTAGATGGTCGCATGTCTGTCTCCTATCGGCCCGCGACTTGGCATTTCCAATATTGCTAGCTCAGATAATAAGATTACGAGCTCATTTTCCAGATTTTCCTTTGAAGACTATACGTCTTGATAATGCTAGTGAATTCACTTCTCAGGCGTTTAATGATTATTGTATGTCCATGGGGGTAACAGTGGAACACTTCGTGGCACATATACATACACAAAATGGCAAGATCCTCGGACTCAAGTGTGTGATCTTGAGATCCAGAAAATAATACATTTGCAAAAGCTAGCTTATCAATTGCCAGATTCCTTTGCTAACCCCAAAAGAGTGACTAAGTCACATGTACCAGCTATTAATGCACCAGTTCGGATTGATGTTCAAGAGGGACACAATCAAGTTGCTATAGATTCCAAAACACGTTTGAATTATGGTAGACCAATTGGTTCCATAGATAAGAAACCTCGAAAAACAAAGAAAGGTGCTATATCCGAGGTTGGAACCCCAGACAAGGACATGGCCGATCTTACCCGAGATGTGGCCGTACCTAAGTCCATAGAAATGGATATTGGTCCGGACGTACCAAGTAGTGACCCTCAGGACGCCGGGGTTCATGGTACTGATGGTCCAGACATTAATGAGATCTCAATAAATTATGTCCTGTCTGGAAAACAATGGAATAGAAAAGATGTCGACATCACAGATATATTTGATTATGAGGTAGCACTCGAACTAATGGATAATGAGGATCAAGAACACACGTCTATATATGAATGCATGCAAAGAAAAGATTGGCTTAAGTGGAAAGAAGCCATAAACGTGGAGTTAAACTCTTTTAAGAAGAGAGGTGTTTTCGGTCCAATAATCCGAACACCAAATGATACAAAACCAGTGGGATACAAATGGATCTTTGTGAGGAAGAGAAATGAGAATGGTGAACTCGTGAGGTATAAGGCCCGACTTGTTGCACAAGGATTCTCACAGAGACTAGGAATCGATTATGAGGAAACATATTCCCCTGTGGTGGATGCAACCACTTTTAGATTCCTGATAAGTCTGGCCATAAGATAAAATCTAGATATGAGATTGATGGATGTCGTTACAGCATATCTATATGGCCCACTGGATAATGAAATCTATATGAAAATCCCAGAGGGTATTGAATTGAAAAATAAAGGAGTTCTCGTGAACAACACTGCATAAAGTTGAGTAAATCACTTTATGGACTGAAACAATCTGGCCGGATGTGGTACAACAGATTAAGTGAGTACCTCATAAAAGAAAGATACATAAATGATCCGATCAGTACATGTATTTTCATAAAGAAATTCGAAAATAAGGGCTTTGTGATTATAGCAGTGTATGTTGATGATTTAAATATCAGTGGAACCTCTGGAGAGATTTCAAAAACAGTCGAATATCTTAAGAAAGAATTTGAAATGAAAGATCTTTTGGAAAGACAAGATTCTGTTTGGGATTACAGCTTTGAGTATATAAATGATGAAATCCTTGTGCATCAAATGGCATATATAGAAAAAATACTCAAGAGATTTAATATGTCTGAGTCTCACCCTTTGTCCAGCCCTATGGTCGTGAGGTCTCTAAACCTGGACACGGATCCATTTCGTCCCAAGGAGGACGGTGAGGATGTCCTTGGTCCCGAAGTGCCACATCTCAGTGCCACAGGAGCATTGATGTATTTAGCAACTCACACACGGCCTGATATATGCTTTGGCGTGAACCTACTTTCTAGGTTTAGCTCCTGTCCGACCAAGAGGCACTGGGACGGGATAAAACATGTTCTTCGTTACCTACAAGGAACGAAAGATTTGGGTCTGTTTTATACCAACAAAAACAAAGATGGTTTAGTTGGATTTGCTAATGCTGGATACCTTTCGGATCCGCACAATTCTAGATCTCAGACAGGCTATGTGTTTACATATGGCGGAACGGCCATATTATGGGGTTCCAATGAAGCAGACACTCGTGGCCACATCCTCAAATCATTTGGAAATATTGGCCATACATGAGGCCAGCCGCGAGTGTGTCTGGTTGAGGTCGATGACCCAACATATACGCTCAGATTGTGGGATGTACGAATACAAGGGTCCAACCATGATGTATGAGGATAATGCAGCATGTATTGCTCAGTTCAAAGATGGATACATCAAAGGAGACAGGACGAAACACATCCTGCCCAAATTCTTTTCTACACACAAGATGCAGAAGGCCAATGTAGTCCAAGTGATACAGGTCCGATCCAGTGACAATTCAGCCGACCTGTTCACTAAGGCCTTACCAACCGCGACGTTGAAGAAGCTCATACATCAGCTTGGGATGCGGCGACTGAAAGACCTTCAGTGATGCATTCATCAGGGGGAGTAGTGTGTGTTGTATTCTTTTTTCTTCACCATGGTTTTGTCCCACTGGGTTTTTGTGGTAAAGTTTTAATGAGGCAACATTAAGCATACTACGAACCGTGAACGGTTATGGCGTCCAAGGGGGAGTGTTATAAATCATATGGTGGACGGCCATAACCATGCGCCCAAGAAAAGAGAGAGAGACGGCCCTATGTTTCCTTTTACTTATCTACTTTGTACTTTTCCTAGTTACATTAGGAATTGTTAGTTTTCCATTTATCTTAATACGGTCTATTTATGACGGTCTAAACCTTGTATATATATATAGAGTCTTTAGGCTATGGAATAATATAAATTTTATCACTGATTCACAATAGATAACTGGGTTTACTCATCTTTCTTAAATACTAGTTAAACACTTTTCAATTTCTAGCGTTTGTGTCTAAAATGAGATGTATGAAATACTTTTTGCACTCGTAATCAAATAAATTTTTTTGTTTGGCAAACTATAATCAAATAAGTTCATCGAATGTATTAACTTATTCATTTTATTATTCACCAAAAACACCAACTTTATGTCTGTTGAGAGATGCTAAATATATAATCTGAAAATTTAAGCTAAAACAAGAGGATTTAAGAATTACAACAGTTTAAGCTGTCCATTTCCTTTAGTCTCAACATGAAGATGGGCTCACAAACTACAAATTTTAGGTACATAAAGAGTTTAGCTTTCTTCACCATCATCAGTAATGAACTTTCCATTACCAGGATTAATGGCAGCAAAGAAGAAGAAAGCAACGTTTAAGAGGACGAGGGGTTCGATATCTTGAATTGGAATACCAGTCTCAATGTTGAGTTGAGCCAAAGCTCCCTTCCCGGTTATAATCTCTCCTATCAATGAAAATGCTATTCCCAACTGTGCCAATCTTCCTACGAACAACTCGTTTGCCTTCGTGAACCCAAACAATGGACCTTCACACAATTAAACAACAAACAATTATAGATTAGATCTCACAACTCTCAGTAATATCAACATAAAAGTAAATTCAGTTACTGTACCTGATTCAAACACTAATTACGGATATATATATATATATGCTTTAGTTAATCCTTGGTAAATTACACTTAGGAATAATCTAATTTTGGGCATAGAACTAAGGGTCTGTACTACTACTAGATAGACCCATTCAGTTATATTTTACAAATTAGTTGTTCAGACCAATGGCATTTGCAACAAATGGCATTTGCAACAAAGAGAAAAAAAAAAAAAAGAGAGAAAGGGAATCTTGAGAAGAGAGACCTTGTTCTTTAAGACCGAGGGCAGATCGGACGCCTTTGCCGGGAGGAATGACGGCTTTCTCAAGTCCGGTGGGAGGATCGTCGACGAATTTTCCTCTGTCCCCAAGAGCTCCGATAGCACCCAACAGAGTGAACAATATGAAGAAGAGAAGCAATGGCTCTGCTTCGTAAATCGGTATCCCTGTCTCCAGATTCAACTGTGCTAATATACCTTTCCCTGTTAACGCCTCACCCAGCAACGAAGCCTATTCATAAAACTCAACATCCATATCAAGGCTTCTTCTCGTAACGAAGATATATTCGTCTCGTAGAGAAAGAGAATGGACTTACAGCGAAACCGATCATAGCAACACGACCCACAAAGAGCTCGTTCTGCTTCGTGAAACCTATCCCACCAGATGTTCCGAAGATACCGTCTTCAACCTTTGGCTTCACCTTCTCAACCTAAAATGTATTAAAAAAACTCAACATAACCATCTAGACACGAGAGACGTTTCTTGTGTTGCAAGTAAAAAGGGTCTCTGAAAAACCTTTTTGGGAGCAGCTTTGGTTTTGGGTTTGAAGATGGCGAGAGGAACTAATGATGGTCTTCGAGATGGTAGAACAACATGAGAGTTTCCCGAGTGGAAGAGATGGTAAACTTTGGGCTGAGCGAGAGGGTTCTTGTTTCTTAAGAATTGGTTCGCAGAGACGCCTGAAGTAAGAAGCATGGTTTGAGCCATTTTGAATTTTGTGTGGTGTGCTGCTTGCAGCGTTTGAGGATGAGAGAAAGGATCAGTGAAGTGTTGTGGTGTGAAAGTAAAGAGATTAAGAGTACCGAGGAAATCTATTGACGGGCTTACAGTGCGTCCACGTCTCCCAATTGTTCTTTCTTTAATCTCTGTGAAGATAATGTTTTGTGAAGATAATAAATAATTATTTTTTTACATCTAAATAATTGTTTCTTTTCATATAATACGTGTTTAGTTTTTCTTTTTTTTCTTTTCTTTTGAAAAATTTCACAAAATTACTCCAACTAAGTTTCATTAAGTTTTTTTTAATACCCAAACTTTTTTGCTATCCTGTTTAATACCTTAAATAATTATTTTTACAAATTTTAATACATAAACTTTTAAAAAGTGTATATTTTAATACCTAAATTGTGTCAAAATATTAATATATTTCAAATTAAAATAAAATATCTCTGAAGTTAAAAATTGTAATTTTAATTTGATATTGTAGAAATAAAAGTAACTAAATCGTGGATAATCTTAAATTCCGTAATAAAATATTAAGTTTTAAATATCAAATTTAGTTTATTCTATTAAATAGAAAAATATATTTTTAAAATTTAACTAGATATTTTCCTGTGCAGAAATCAAATTTTTAAAATTTAAATTATATTTTAAAAATAAAATTTGTTAGTTTTTAGATTTTATTATTTGCTTACAATATTAATTTTAAATCTTAATTAATTATATGTTAAAATTTAAGATAAAATAAATATTTTTATTTAAATTTATATTTAATAATATATGCTTATATAAATAAAATTATAATTTTGGGAAAATATTTATCTATTTTTAGTTAAAATATATTAAATGAAATTCTATAAAATTAAGAGAAAATTTTGTTATGCATATAATTATCAAAACGTAAAACTAAATAATATTTCTAAATTTTTTAGATATTAGAAGAAACTAATGGTATTAGGATTAGAAAATTATAATTGAAAAAAACTGCATAAAGTTTTGAATAATTGTATGAGTAGTAAATTTATATAATTAAATAATATTTCAAATATTAAAATATTATTATATTTATATTTCTACTATTATATTATTTATTGTTAAGTTAATGATAATTTATGAATTATTATCATATTCTAGAAAACTTACCAAAAATATATGTCAATATTAAATGTAAATGTTCATGTCACAATTAACTTCAAGCCATGTCATAATTGTTATTGTTAGTATGTCATGTCATCATTTTTCTTTTAAAATCAATGTGGTGATGACACATGACAATCATTTCTCAAATATATCGGCAGACCAGTCATTACTTCGATTTTAGCTCGATCTACTTCTATACCGGCTGCTGAAACCTTGTGCCCCAGAACAATTCCATCATTGACCATAAAATGGCACTTCTCCCAATTTAGGACAAGATTTTTCTCCTTACATCTTGCTAATACCTTGCACAAGTTGTTAAGGCATGATGTAAAATCGTTTCCATACACCGAGAAATCATCCATAAATACTTCCATGAAGTCCTCGATCATGTCTATGAAGATAGATATCATACACCTCTGGAAGGTAGCAGGAGCATTACAAAGCCCAAAGGGCATCCTGCAGTATGCGAAAGTACCATATGGACAAGTAAATGTGGTCTTTTCTTGGTCGTCCGGATGAATAGGAATCTGGAAAAATTCTGAATACCCATCTAGAAAGAAGTAGTACTTGTGGTTTGCAAGCCTTTCTAACATCTGATCTATGAAGGGTAGAGGGAAGTGATCTTTTCTTGTAGCAACGTTGAGCTTCCTATAATCTATGCACATCCTGTGCCCAATAACAGTCCTCATAGGGATCAACTCGTTTTTATCATTCTTTACCACTGTAACTCCTTTTTTCTTTGGAACCACATGTACCGGACTAACCCAGTTGCTGTATGAAATTGGATAGATAATTCCTGCTTCCAGAAGCTTCATTATCTCTTTCTTCACAACATCTTTCAAATTTGGATTCAGTCTTCTCTGATGCTCAATAGATGATTTCGACTCGTCTTCCCAGTGTATCCTATGCATGCATAAATCGGGCGAGATTCTAGGAATGTCATCGAGAGAATATCCGAGGGCTTTTCGATACTTGCGCAGCTTATTAAGCAACAAAGTTAGTTCTCCGCTAGTTATGTTTGCAGTGACTATGACAGGAAAGGAGTTATTGTAGAGGAAAGCGTATTTGAGTCCAGCTGGAAGTTGTTTTAATTCAACTTTCGGTACTTTTTCCGAACCCCAGCTGTCTGATGCAAGAGGGTGTCGATCGACATTATCCGATAGGTATCGATCGAATTTTATTGCGGATTCGTCATCTTCTTCCTTGTCAACATGCATGACTTCCTTACTGGCATCCATTAGTCGAGTGTACTCATCAACTCTGTCATCAATACTGAAAATATTTCGTACAGGAGCCATGAGTGCATTTTCTAAGGGATCGTTAGAACACATATCAATGAAACCGAATAAGGTATTAAATTCACACTATCAGCTAGAACGAGAGTGATATTTGTGGGTTTGAATTGAGTTAGCCCGAGGGTTACTGCAACGGAATAACGTATTAAATTCACACTAGAGCCTAGATCACAGAGAGATCTTTGGAACCGCTCATTGTGGATGTTGCAATCCAAAACAAAACTACCAGAGTCTGGTTGTTTAATTGGGATTCTTTCTTGAATCATGGCGCTTACTTCTTCTGAAACCATCATGAAACTGTATTCCGATGATGGAAAACTTTTGGATACCATGTCTTTCACAAATTTCTTAATGGAAGGTGAAACTTTCATGGCATCGCCCAATGGCATTTCAACTGTGATTTTGTTGAGGGCTTTCTTGCAAATCGCTTTATCCATTTCTCGTTTAGTCTGCGACTTGTTGGGAGGGAAGGGTGGCAAGGTTCTGTACACTCTCTCTATTACCGGTTCAACGGGTGTTGATTTTGGTGTAGGAGGTGCAGGACGCCGATCGACGTTGTCATCTCCGCGTCGATCGATTTCATTTTTCTCACGTTGAATGATATTTTTATCACCTCGTCGATCGACGGTTGCCTCTTCCTCGTCCTTGTCGCTAAGGTTAATCGGTTCATAATCATCGAGAGTTATTGTTTTGGATCTAATTTTTCCGGTTCTCTCGACTTCAGAGAGTTCGTCATTAGTAGCGCTTTCTTTTGTAATTGGAACAAGGTGTTTCCCGCTCCTTAGGAGCACAGCGCAGACTTGATGTTTTGGGTTTGTGTCGGTCCTTGCTGGGAGACATCTTTCTTCCTTTCGTACAAACCCATCTTCATGCGAAACTCGGCTATCCAAATTTTTTACATGACCACTCAAAGCCTTAAATTTCTTATTTAAATTAGTATACATTGAATCTAATTTTATATCAACATCAACAATCGTCTTATGCCGGCCTCTCAAAACTTCTTCCATCATAGACTCCACCTTGCTCTCACGAGTCTGTTATGCCTCGTGGCTTCTTGTAGACCTCATGTTTTTTTTGCATATCAGCAAGTATTCGTTCGCAAAAGACAATCTCATCGATGAGGTTTACATGCTCTTCTTCATCTCTTGCATGTGAAAAGGTCTGGGATATCCGATCTTCATTTCAATTCTCCATCTTCCTCCTCTTGAGATCAGTCTTCTTGGTACTAGTGCTAGTCGCCACATTTTCAATTAGCTTCGTAGCTTCTTCAGGACTTCTAGTTTTGAAGTTCCTTTGACTTGCAGTATCTAAAGTCGCCTGGTACGTCCAATCGAGACCTTTCAAGAAAATATTAAGTAGCTGAATCTCGGAAAACCCATGGTGTGGGCAGTCACGCTGGTAGGATCTGAATCTTACCCAAGAAGCCTTAAAAGCTTCAGTGGTGCCTTGAGAGAAATTATAGATTTTATTCCTAAATTCCTCGGTTAGTGCATCATCGAAGAAGTTGTTTAGGAAAGAACTTTTGATATCGCTCCAGCAAGTCAAAGATCCTGGCTGCAATTGTTTCAGCCAGTGAGTCGCATCTCCAGCAAGAGAGTGCAAGAAGAGCTTGCAAAATAAGTAATCTTCAGAGATTCCGTGCATCTTGATGTTAGACACAAAGTCCTCAAGTGCTTCAATATGGTCTATGGGATTTTCATGAGGAAGCCATGAAAGGGATTCTGACCTACTAGGAAGAAGTATTTAGGTTTCAGCTCAAATTCTTTCCTCTGAATTGGTGGAAAACCGATCAGGTCTGCTGTAATCTCCAAGCGTTTGGTGTTGCTCCAGCCCATCATTCAAAACAATGGATATTCCAAAAGGAATTGCAGCTCTAGGTCTATGATTAATTTGGTTTGATGCATTGCATACTCGATTCTTTGGATCTCCTAGAACTACTTACCCATAATTGAAATTGGTAAGCACAGACTTAACTGCTTCCGGCTGGGTGGTATTGATCGATTTGTATAACTCAGCGTCGATCGATTTTTGTTGATCAGTGTCGATCGCTTTCAGTAGGAAAGTGTCGATCGCTTCGTACGTTGATGTGTCGCTCGATGTGTTCGTCATCTTGTCGATCGATGCTCGGCCGAAACTTGGTTCGTCTCCTAAAGTACCCGTGTCAGCAGGGAAAGAAGAAAAACTTTTAAGCAAACATAAATTAAAATCTAGACTATATTCTAAACTTAATCTAATGGTAATAAGAAAGAGTCTCCGGAAACGGCGCCAAATTTGATATCACTCAAATTACCCTAAGGAGTGAATTACTCTCTCAAATAAGAGGTTCACTTGTAGCACTTAGGGATCGAATTCACAGAGACTCTAGTATTACACAATAGATTGGTAGTCTTCGAAATAAATCTAGATAAGCAGGTTTAAAACATTAAATGAACTGGGGAACAACGTAGTTATTCGATTAATTTGATTTGAGGTTGTTTAACAGATGGAAACAGCTAGATTCAGGTATATCTCAGGTATGACAAGTATGAATATTAATTTTTCTCAACTCAAACATAGGTACAATCAATTAGATTATCTTCAATTAGATCCCGGATCTAAACTCTCGTTTAGGAATCACAAGAAAGTGTTGATCAACAATTCCTTACGAATATCGATCGATACACCTTTCACGATATTGATTGATAAAACTGCCGTTATGTCGATCGATATTGCTTCTAACGAGCTTTAAGATCGAGTTTGATAGGTATCTAATCTTACTAGAACAACTTTTGTGTGAATCTAGTTTGATTAAATCATACTAGTTTCAGGTATTTGGTCAAGTTATCACTTATCTAAACTAATCCTAAGATCTAAGTCAAGGGTGATCAATCCTAAACATTAGCATTAAGAAAAACTAGATGAAGAACTGTATTTTGAACACCCTAATAACAATTCATATTAGAAATACATAATCAACCTATGAGAAACCGAAATCTAACAGCAAGATTACTCAAACATATTCATAAGAAACATCATGATGGTCTGCATATTACTGCATTAGAATAATAGAAGAACAGAATGGAGTAAAGAAACAAAGGGAGTTCAAGATATTCCCTCTATCAAGGTGCTCAGATCTCTCTCTAATCCTAAGCTTTCTCTCTCTAGAATAGTATGAAGCATAGCCGTCCACAATGGCTTAGAAAACATAAAATAGAGTTTACATTCGTCCAGGGGTATTCTGGTAATTTGTGGTGACTTCTGGGCCTAAGTAAGTCATAAAATATATCAGGCCCACGTCCTGGCATCAGTGTCGATCGATATGAAGCTTGCTACATCGATCGACATATGTTCCTCTTCTCGACAGCTTCCTCTCGCGAGGCAGACTGACCACTCTCCAGTAAAACGGGCTTAACTTCTGCTACAGGATGCTGATTGACCCCAAAATGGTGGCATTGGAAAGCTAACTCAAAGCTCTATCTTGTGTCAAAATAGGATCTCAATCTAACGGTGGTAAGGTCTCCATCCATAGCTTAATATCTGACGCGTCTGTGCAGTTCTGCACTTCGAAAAAAACTCCAAAATTGTTCCTCCAAAATGTATCCGAACCTGTAAATACTCTAAAAATACTCCAATACATAACAAAAATATATTAAAAAACCTATATACCATGGGTAAAAGTGGATCAAATCCATGCTATATCAGTGCCCATGTCTGTAAAGTGGGAGGACATTCAAATAGGACAATTATTATCGCATCACATATGACGATGTATTAAGCTGTTTGTCACTGCTAGTTGTATCAATTGCCAAATATGGTGTTTGATTTTTGGCGGAGCTGGTATCTTCCAAGCAAAGGCTTGTAGTTTTGCGATACTAGGCTCAATCTGAGTTACCAACATATCTTTGTTTAGCAAGTTCCTGGCTACCCAGTAACCTTACTTCACAGTGTACCTCCCATTCTTTGTATAGCTCCAACAATATTCATCACGATGATATCCTTGGATTTTGTCCAAAGATTGGATCAAAAGGATGTCCTCCGGGTTGATATAATTTTCCAGGATCTCAATATTCCATCTTTTCGGGGTTTCTACTATCAGCTATCTCACTGGAAACATTGGATAGACTACTGGCGCAATGGGCGTAGCCGGTCTAGCGGGTATCGTCGGTAGCCAAAGATCTTCCCAGACTCTAATCTCATTTCCTGAGTGTAATTTTTGTCTGATTCCAAGTAATATTAATGGCTTTGCAGCCATAATACATGTGCATCCATATGAGGGATTGCCAGTTTTGTTTTGTCGCAAAGGCGAACTGCATCTGAAGTATTTCCCTCTCAAGACTCTAGCTACCAATGAGTCTGGATATTGCACTAGTCTCCATAATTGTTTGCCTAGTAAGGCAAGATTGAATTCATGAATCATCCTGAATCCTATTCCTCCCTCTTCTCTTAACATACATAGTTGTTCCTATTTAACCCAATGGATACCTCTTTTGGGAGGGTTGGAGCTCCACCAAAACTGTGCAATGGCACTAGCTAGGTTCTCACATGTCTCCAATGGCAGAAATAAAGTCGACATAACATAGGTAGATAGTGCCAGTAAGATAGATTTTATCAAAACTTCATTTCCTCCTTTTGTTAGCCATCTGCCGGTCCAACCATTTACCCGATTTTGCAAACGTTCTTTTTGAAACTGAAACAGCTTCCTCTTGAAACCACTAATGTCTTGAGGAATACCCAGATATGTTCCCATTCCCCCTTCATTTGTAATTTCCGTAGAACTTTTGACCGCCTCCTTCACCTATCAGGGGATCTTCTTACCAAAGAGTAGAGATGATTTCTCAAAGTTAATACATTGTCCAGAGGCTTTCCCAAAAGTCTTAAGAACTTTCATTACTTCATCGCATTCACGGGGCTTCGCCTTACAGAAGAAAACGCTATCATCAGCAAAGAGAAGGTGCGACACCTGGGGGCGCTCCTTGACGTAATCCCCTCTTTTGGGTGATGTTCCCTCTACGTTGCCATTGAATAGGACGTGGTACTTCACTGATGTCACACATCGCATTATGCATTATCCATCCAATCCATCTATCAGAGAAGCTCATTTTCTTCATGACTGCGCTGATAAAGTTCCATTCTAGCCAATCTTTACTCATGTCCGTCTTTATCGCCATTCTCTTATTTCTTCCACCTGGATCTGTACGTAGAGCATGGAACATTTCTTGTACGACTGTACATCAGATATTTGTGTTCCAGCAACAAAGGTTGACTGGATTTCAAATATCCGATCTGGTAAGATTTTCTTTAATCTCTGGCGGAAGATCTTTGATATAATCTTGTAATTGACATTGCAAAGACTAATGGACCGGAATTACAACATCTCGTTTGGTTTATGTTTCTTAGGAATAAGACATATTAGCATATATCTCTTTTTTAAAATCAGATATATCCACATTTTTATAGCTCTTCATTTATAATTTATAAATAATATATATCGTAAATAATATACCTTGATATTTTACCAATTAATTTTTATACTTATGTGTACTATAAAAAGGTGACATCTGCTTACTAAATGTTAAAAGTTAAACCCAATATCAAAAAAAAGATAAATAAATAAATAAATTGTTCTCTCCAAAGCATATATCTTTCTTTTGATTAACAGCTTACTAAAAGAACGAATAACTTTATGCAGTTAATCTCTATATTGTTTTCGTTAGCAATACTTCTTGTCGCGCTAGATACTTTTCTATGGTAAATATAAGCTCTGTTCGAAACTGGGCTTGGCGTTACGCGTACGATCATGTAGAGTCTAGTACCAAATCAATTAATTAGAGATTATAAAGAGTTAAAAGGGGTTTTATTTTAAAACTTTAAGCTTTATAATATATATAAAATCTACTATATATATTTATATATAGAGTACACTTATACTTTAGTTCTCTCTTTTTTAATTTTTTTTGTAAATTATTTTATGTAGAGGACTTAATTTAGATTTGTTGCTTTATTAATAGAGAAAATTATTAAAATGTTATGGAAAAGTTGGTTTATTACTAGAATAATATACATCTTTCAAAAATTACGAGAATTTTTGTACATCCCTAGTAAATTATAAGTAAGACCTTTAGTTAATTTTTTTAATTGAAATTATTTTTAAACAACAAATTCATATCACTAATTACTATATCCACTTCATTAATAACTATAATTATTCTGATCAAAAAGAGAATGAAGACAATAAATCATCTTTCTAACTAAACTTCATGTATTGAAAAAAACCACAAGTTTCATCATTAATCGCTTAAACCCTAATTTTTGAGTCGATATCGTTGTTTATCGTCCAAAATACTCGAATTGTCTTCTCCGATAACGTCTTCGCCGAAATTTTCTTCTCCGTAAGCGTTTCTACGAAATCTTCTTCGCTGTAATCTCCCGAAATCATCTTCTCTGCAGCGTTTTTCGAGTTTGTGGCCGAGTTTTATTATATGTTGTGGCTGAGTTACTTTTCTTTTATGGCTGGTTTATATATGCAGTTGTGGCTGAGTTACTTCCCGCCAATCTCCGAAAACCTAGCTTTAAGAAGTATGCGTTCCGAGGAGAAAAGGCAAACAGATTCCAGAAAACACCCAAGTTGGCAATTGTGGGATGTATTCATTTAAGTTTGTTTGTGATTTGATACCCATATTTGGATAATCTAATTATTTTTTTTTCAGATCTGAGTGAAAGAGAAGATTGAAAAGAAGAGAATGGAGGAGACGAAAAGAAGTGACGGATTCAGCAGAGACGACACAGAGGAGTTCACTGAAGCTTGGAGACATGGAGGAGTTATCACCGGAATGGTGCAAAAAACATGTATTTTTGGTTTTCTATGTAAGAAACATAACTCACCCATGTATTTTGTATTTGACTTATGTTATGTTTACACAACTCAGCCTTATCGTTTATATATCTCAGCCGTGTCGTTTATATAAATCAGTCATACCTCAAACATACTCTGAAATCAGAAAATGTTTATATAACTCAGTCGTATCGTTTATATAACTCAGTCATACCTCAAACATACTCTAAAATCAGAAAACTGAATTCAAGTACTTAAAAAAGTTATATTGAAGGTCATCTTATCGATATCAAATGAATATAAATCAACTGAATGTGTTTAGTTTCTTGAATTTTAAGTTGAGACTTTAACTTGATCTTTAGATATATGTTCTCTGACAATAACTTATACAATTCTTACTTACAAGACTCTAACTTCAATCTTCTTAAATCTAAACCATCAAATCCTAAACTATAGAATTATAAAGTTATAATCTATAAATATTATTTAAATTTTAAAGTTTAGATTTATAGTTTAGAGTTAAAGTCAAATTTTAATCATTTTTAAAAATAATTAATATTTAATTTAAAATTCCATATTAAATTTTTATTTAAACTCGTAACTACATTCTTTAAATTTAAGCAATTTTTAAAACAAATCCAAAAAAACTAAAATTACAATCTATATTGCTTTTTTTTTCATGACCACACTGATTGATTTTAATCTAAGGGTTCAATATTTTCAATATAAAATTAGAATATTTTATAATATTTTAAAATTTAAACTACAAATATTAAATATAAAATTATAAAGATAAATATTTTCAAAACATTATCTCAAACCATATCTATTTCGAACCTGTGACCCTTAAACCTAAACCACATACTTTGACCTATACCATAAAACATTAAACTTCAAACTTTAAACAAAATTTAATTAATCATATACCATAAATTCTAACTACAAATGTTAAAACTCTAATATTTTTGTTATTTAAAAGTATAATCTAACAGTTTAAATCGAAACCCAAAACACTATATACCAAACCCTAAACGCACTCAATTATATACCCTAAACTTTAAACTTCATATTTAAACCACACATAAAAAAATCAACATATAATCTTAAAATCCAAGTTTTAAAATTTAAAACTTTATCAAAAATACATTAACCGTTGATTGTGTTTAATCTAAGGGCTATAAATCCATCTTGTGGTTATCTTCTAACTTCTTTCTCATTGGTTAGTTTTTTAGTACAAGGATTACAATTCTTGACCATTGATTAGATTTGATCTAATGGTCTAAAATGCAGTATTCTTAGTACAAGGATTCACTTTCTCTCTTCTACTTGACGTCTCCTTCTCCTCTTTTCTTTCCTTCTGGAATTCTCTACAGTCCCAAATCTTCTTCATCTTTCTCACTTTATGTCTTGTAAACAAGAGAGATTCATACATCATCATTCATTCATTTCTAAAATGCCTTAGAAGTGAGAGAAGAATAAACGTCAAAGAAGAAAAAAAGATTGTCAGAGAAAGAGAAAAAGTGTCGAAGAAGAAACATCATCATTCATTTCTAATCCGTTTCTCAGATCCATCTTCGCCAGTCTCCGTCTTCACCGTAGTCGCCACCACCACCGCTTGTCACCACACTAGTCACCTCTCTCTCTTTCAGTCTCTCTCGCTCTTTCTCTGTGTTTTGAATTTGTTCTTGTTACTGGAAGGTGGATAAGGCAAAGGAGCTTAATGGTGGAGGAGGTGACAAAATCGTTGTGTGATTTAAAGACGTCGGAGCTCTTGTGGCAACGGGACTGCGGCAGCGAAGGAAGAAGAAAATAATGACCTCGTGGCGGCTCTCGTGATGTGGAAGAAACACACGGTGGTTTAGTTAGGTTTAGATTTTGTTGACGACGGCTGCAAGCTTTTTTGTTTCTAGGTTTTCGATTAGGGTTGGATTAGAGATAAACTCAGCCATAATGTATGAATAACTAAGTTGTAAAGTTTAAAACTTTAATCTTTTCTTAAATTGAACCTCAAACCCTAAACTATAGAACTATAAACTTATAAAAATTATAAACTCAGTCGTAACGTATGCATAACTCAGCCGTAATTTTATTATAACTCAGCCGTTTAGTATGCATAACTCAGCTGTAACATATCTGAATGGTTTAAGCCAGCCGTTCCTATAACTCAGCCGCCGAGTGTAATTTGTTTCGCGACGTTTCGTTTTTTGGGTAGGAAAACAATATTTTGGGCGGGAACAAAATCATTCCTTCAACTCTGAACACAACATAAAAACTTTAATCTTTTCTTAAATTTGAACCTCAAACCCTAAACTATAGAACTATAAAGTTATAAAATGATAAAGTTTATCTTTTGAACACAATATTAAAACTTCAATCCTTTTTTAAAATCTGAACCTCAAACCCTAAACTATAGAACTATAAAGTTATAAAAATTATAAACTCAGTCGTAACTTATGCATAACTCAGCCGTAATTTGATTATAACTCAGCCGTAACGTATGCATAACTCAGCCGTAAAGTATGCATAACTCAGCTGTAACGTGTAATTTGTTTCGAAACGTTTCGGATTTTGGGCGGGAAAAAAATAATTTGGGCGGAAACAAACTCATTCATTCAACTCTGAACACAATATTATACCATCTGAGTCATCAAACATATAAAATCAGCAAGGTTTTTAATCATTTTTTTAAAGATTAATCTTTAGTGTTTAAATTCCATTTTAAATTTTAATTTAAGTCCGTAACTAAAATTTAAAATTTAAGCAATTTTTAAAACAAATTGAAAAGAACTAAAATTACAACTTATATTGCTGTTTTCATGACCATTGATTGATTTTAATCTAAGGGTTCAAAATTATCTTTTTGTCTATCCTCACCCTTTTCTCGCATTGGTTAATCTTTTTTTTTTCAAGGATCACAATTTATGGTCATTGATTAAATGAAATCTAAAGGCCAAAAATCATTCTCTCATTTTCTTACAATTGACGGAACTTAGCCTCTTCATCTCTGTCTCTTTAACTCTTTCTTCTTCTGCAAAACGATGAATCCAATGAGAGAGGGAGCAGCAGGATGTCGGATCACTATACATGACATCGGAGGAGAGAAAGATTCTTTTCTAACTGACAACATTCGAAGACGACAACCACTGCAATAGATCTGTCTCAGATATTTGTGTTTTTAGATCTATGTTGTTTATGAGACTGATTTATCTCTTGATTCCTAATCTATAGACTAATTTTTTCATTTTTTTTGTTTCTAAATCCAATTAAAATTTGGATGATGAATCTTGAGCCTGTTAAAAGTTTTTTTGGTCGACTTGGTTATAAAAAAGCCGTATTGTAACCATAACTCAGTATTTGATTATAACAAAGTAATAATTTGATTATAACTCAGCCGTAACATATGCATAACTCAGCCGTAAAGAATGCATAACTCAATTGTAACGTATCTGAATGGTATAAGTCAGCCGTAACGTTCCTATAAGTCAGCCGTCAAGTGTAATCTTTTCGCGATGTTTCATATTCTAGAGGAGAAAAAAATCATTCCTTCAACTCTAAGCATAATATTAAAATTTTAATCTTTTCTTAAATTTGAACCTTAATCGTAAACTATAGAACTATAAAGTTATAAAAAATTATAAAGTTATCTTCTGAACATTAAATCTAATATTTTTTTATTATTTTAAAGTTTAAGATTTAGGTTTAGAGGTTAGAGTTAAACTCAGCCGTAACGTATGCATAACTCAGCCGTAAAGTATGCATAATGCAGCCGTAACGTATCTGAATGGTGTAAGTCAGCCGTAACGTTCTTATAAGTCAACTGTCAAGTGTAATTTTTTTCGGGACGTTGCGTATTCCGCGCGGGAACAAAATCATTCTTTCAACTCTAAACACAATATTAAAAATTTAATCTTTTCTTAAATTTGAACATCAAACCCTAAACTATAGAAATATAAAGTTCTAAAAAATATAAAGCTTATCTTTTGAACATTAAAATATAATAATTTTTTTTAAAAAGTTTAAGATTTAGGTTTAGAGTTTAGAGTTAACTCAGCCGTAACGTATGCATAAGACATCCGTAAAGTATGAATAACTCAGCCGTAACTTATATGAACGGAATAAGTCATCCGTAACGTTCCTATAAGTCAGCCGTCAAGTGTAATTTTTTCGCGACGTTTTGTATTCTGAGCGGAAAGAAAATCATTCCTTCAACTCTAAACACAATATTAAATCTTAAATCTTTTCTTAAATTTGAACCTTAACCCTAACTATAGAACTATAAAGTTATAAGAATTATAAAGTTTATCTTTGATTATTAAATCTAATAATTTTTATCATTTTAAAGTCTAAGATTTAGGTTTAGAGTAAACTCAGCCGTAACGTATGAATAACTCAGCCGTAAAGTATGCATAACTCAGCCGTAAAGTATCTATAACTCAGCCGTAACCTATCTGAATGGTATAAGTCAGCTGTAACGTTCCTATAAATCAGCAGTCAAGTGTAATTTTTTTCGTGACGTTTCGTATTCTGGACGGAAAAAATCATTCCTTCAACTCTGAACACAATATTAGAACTTTAATCTTCTCTTAAATTTGAACATCAAACCCTAAACTATAGAACTATAAAGTAATAAAAATTATTAAGTTTATCTTCTGAACATTAAATATAATAGTTTTATTACTTTAAAGTTTAATGAATTCAATGAGAGAGGGAGCAACAAGATGTCGGACCACCATACATGACACTGGAGGAGAGGAAGCTTTTTCTTTAAACGATATCATCAAAACGATGACGACCGCAGTAGATCTGTCTCAGATTTTTAATTTTTTTTTTAAATCTATGTTTTTCAACCTAGTTGCGGAAACAATAATTATCAAATCCATAAGATCTCAGAGAAAATGAAGAATAAGATGAAGAAGATAGATAAATAAGATGAAGAATGAAGAATAGCATAGACTCTTACTTTACTATTGTAACATTAGTGATGACATGGCAAATTCGAGTTGATGACATGGCGGATGACATGGAAAATCGGTTAGTCAGCCGCCAAACCAATATATAAATCAGCCAAAATAAATCAGCCCTCATGTACAATGTAAGTCTGCCGAAACGTGGATACTATTTCAGTAATTAAACTTTTGCTAAAAAATCAGCCATAACTATCATGTAAAATAATAAGTCAGCCGTATCGTCAAATAAATCAGCCGTCAAACGAATGGTATTTTAGTAATTAATCTTTCGCTAATAAGCCAGCCGTAAATAAACTGAGTTTATAGTTAATCCATCCTATTGCAGCTGATTAAATATAATTTAGCCGTAACAACCTCCCATAAGTCGGTCGTAAATTTAATAACTCAGCCCGTCGATGTTCATTAACTCAGTTAGGGAAACATAACTCAGCCGTGTCTTAATTACAACTCAGCGGAATTTTCCAGAAATCACACCGCTGATGTATAAGTCAGCCGTTATCCCATAAATCAGCCAGATTTCTGTAAATCAGCCGTAACTAACGGCTGGCTTATGTTCTTAAGTCAGCCATTTTCTCTTAAGTCAGCCGTGTTGTTTAATTCAGTCGCAACATAGAAATAACTCAGCCGTAACGACGTATGTAGCGCTTTACGGCTGACTTAAGAAAAACACGGAACCAAATTCCTACGTGACTCCGGGTTTTTGCTTATGTGGCATTAAAAAGTAATGACATTCTTGTTAATTCGTTTTTTTCTCATAACATAAAAAAGACACGCTTGGTATAAAAAAATGGCAGTATTTTATATGGTTCTAGTCAATTGTCCTAAAATATGTAATATTTGAGTAAACTTCCCTTATTAATATATATATATATATATATATTATTTGTTTATTTATATTTTAAGACAATTTTTGATTTATTAATAAAATATTTATCGAGTGAGATTTAAAAAAGAAAACAAGTCTTAACTAGTTAATTATAAATTTTATTAAAAATTAATATTTTGCATTTTAAGAACTCCAAATGGAGTTCTAACCAATAAGGTTTCTCTAAAGACAATGCCAACCAATAAAATCACAATAAATTTGAGTGATAAAATTGTTTATACAAGTCATGTACTCAAAATATCTGTTTTAAGATAAAAATTAGTTAAAAAAATATATATGTTTTAAGATATGGTTTTTGAGATATAGTTATCAGCCTTGAATTTTTTAAAATATCTCTTAAAACTAACTAGACCTTATGAACAAACGACTCCATAGCGAGGAGAGAGGCGATATGACGGCAATTAGGGTTTTGAAGAAAAAGTGCTTGGCTCTACAGATCTAAATCAAACCCTTAACACTCAGTTCATAGGATCTCTTTATCAGCTGCTTCTCGTCCGCTTACATCTCTCAACAAAGCAGTAGATAGAAACCTTGCGAAGAATCGTATGAGAGATTAGAACGGAATCCAGTCGTGGTTTGAGGACAGGGGAGCCTTGACGGGCTGATCTGTCCTTCTAGACACCTTCATTAAGTCCCTGGTGACTTCTTAATCGTTTGGCGAAGAATCAAGCAACAAGAACTCCAGAACTCAGAAGATCCAGAATGAATCGGGTCAGGAAGAGAAAGGAGCCAACTTTACTGGAGGAGCTTCGGGAATTGGAGCTTCTAGAGGAGGGGGAGATGGTAGACATCCCAGATCTGGAAATTGAGGATCTCATTGAGGAGAATACGCTGAGTATCATTGTCCGATGTCTGAACCCTCACGCACACAAGGTTGGGGGTTTAGTTAAGGATCTACCCCCTATATGGGGTATGGAGGACCGGGTCCGAGGTAGAGGTGTAGGCGAGGAAAGGGTGCAATTCATTTTCAGTACAGAGAGCGACCTACATCAAGTGCTTACCAGGGGACCATGGTTCGTTAATGGGTGGATGGTGTCTATGGATCAGTGGAGCCCAGATCCAGCACCAGAGTTCTTACAAAGGATCCCGTTCTGGATCAGAGTGAGAGGCTTACCTATCCACATGCTGAAGAAGCAAGTAGTGGAGAGTCTCTTGGGTCCACTTGGAAGAGTGGATCTAGTGGAGTTACATGCCAAGAACTCCAACTCCTTAGAGTATGTTCGGGCTCTGGTACACATCAAGACGGAGGAGCCATTACAATTCCGGAGGATAGCGAGATTCAAGTCTGGAATAACTATCCCTACGGAACTGGAGTATGAAAAGCTGATAAAGATCTGCTACCCCTGCAAGAGGCTTACTCATGATCAATCACGATGTCCCTGGCAGATTAATGGTGCTCAGGTTGAAGAAAAGGACAAGCAGGAGAGTCGTAAAGAGTGCAACCTGAGGAAGAAGCTGCAGGAGAAAGAGCATAGAGCAAAGGAAGCACTGAAGAAAAACTCTGCGAATGGTGTGGTGATCAGAAACAGTCCTGTGGGGGGTAGTCACAAGGGAGGAAAGGCTAATTCCCAGATTTCTACTAGGGAGGAAAAAAGAAAAGGAAAGCGTGTGGTCTCAACGCTCCAGCTGGTCTGGAAACAGAAGGGTGAACAAGGATCATCCAGACTCTCGAGAAGCACGGAGGAGTCAACTGCAAACCCGAAAATTTCGGGAGGCCAGTGTGACCAAAGTTCTGAGAAAGTTGGAGCTGTAGGAATTCCAGGATCAGAAGCAGGGTTGGTCTTCAACCGTCTTGGTATTCTGGAGGAAGACCATGTCGAGGAAGGCCGCAGGGGTCGTAGTTACTTGAGACGTTCTGGAGAGGACTTAAGAGTAATACTCAGTGGTGGCACGCAGGAGGATAAGAGAGAAGAGAAGTACAGTAAAGGAAGTAGAAGTCCACCCACAATCTTTGAAAGGTTGGGAGGTCAGCCGAACTTATCACTAAGGGAGGATATAACTGGAGGATCCAACGCCTCAAAAAGAAGAAGACAAAGTACTAGTGGTGAAAGAAGGTCCAAAAAGGCGAGAACAGGGTCCAGCGAGAAGAAAGATGCTTCCCCATCAGTATTTCATAGACTGGGAGGAACGGCATCAGGCTCAGAAGAGAGGGGTAAAAAGACACAAGATCATTCTGCTTTTATAGCAGTGAGTACGCCAGTTCATTCTGCTCATGTAGCAGCTACTTTCCCAGCCCATTCTGTCCGTCGGATAGCATTGGCAAGTGGATCAAACTTGAAAGAATGGTTGATGGGTAATACCAACCCTTCGAGATCAATATGAGGATATTGAGCTGGAACAGTCAGGGGTTGGGGAATACCCCTACAGTTCGACATTTACAGGGATTACTTGGTCAGTTTTCCCTGGAGATAATATTCCTCAGTGAGACCAAAAGTGGAAGAAGATATATGGAGTCTATTGTGGAGAAATTGGGGTTTCATAATCTCATTTCGGTAGATGCAAGAGGGAAGAGTGGAGGCTTGGCTGTTTTATGGAAGCACTCATGATCGGTGGAGATGATACAAGCCAATAGGAGAATCATTGATGTGAAGGTAATATGGCAGGATCAAGTCTTTTATCTGTCATGTGTTTATGGCGATCCGGTGAAAGGAAGAAGAGGTGAGGTGTGGGAAAAGATCGCACGGATCGGAGCTGAGAGAAGAGGAGATTGGTTGCTGACTGAAGATTTCAACGAACTCTTGGATCCATCTGAGAAGCAGGGTGGCGCAGAAAGAGCAGATCGAGAGGGCCAAGAGTTCAAGCAGCTGCTGCTTAGTTGGGGTCTGTGGGATCTGAAATATATGGGCAATCCCTTATCTTGGGCGGGTAGAAGATCTAATGGTTTAATCCAATGTCGCTTAGATCGTTCTTTAGCAAACCAAGAGTGGTTAAATCTGTACCCGCAAGCAACTACTTTCTATTTGAATAGAGTTTTTTCGGATCATAGTCCAATTCTCACTTCTTTGGATGGTCATCAATTGAGGAAAACAACAAGTTTCAGATATGACCATCGTTGTGTGAGACGAGAGAGTTTAACAGGGACTGTAGACAGAAGCTGGAAGAGTTATGGGAGTGGCCAAGCAAGTATCATGTCTAGAATAGCATCATGTAGGAAGGATATTTCCCTCTGGAAGCGTCATGCAAAACCAAATTCGGCTGTCAGGATACAGGAGCTCCATTACAAGATCGATGAGGCCTCTCGACAGGAACATTTTAAGCAGGAGGAATTTGAGAATCTGAAGAGGGAGCTGAATGAGCAGTATTATAACGAAGAAGTGTTCTGGCTGGAGAAGAGCAGACTGACTTGGCTCAGATCAGGGGATAAGAACACTAAATTCTTTCATGCAGTCACTAAAAATAGAAGAACGCAGTGCCGCATAAAGAGCCTCATTGACGATGAAGGCAAGGAGTGGTTTGCTGATAAGGAATTAGGAGAGGTGGCATAATTGTACTTTAAGAAGCTCTTCTCATCCGAAGATGTTGGCATAGAGCTAGAGGAGTGGAATGAGATGCCCAGGCTGCTTTCAGGGGAGCAAAATGCAAAACTTATGGAACCAGTGACGAAGGAAGAAGTTAGAAAGGCGGTGTTTGACATTAATCCGAGCAAATGTCCCGGACCAGATGGTATGAGTGGTCATTTCTTCCAGCAATTTTGGGATACCAGAGGCGATGACCTCACGGGGATGGTACAGAGTTTCTTTACGACAGGTTGTCTAGAGGAGGGCATGAACAACACAAACATCTGTTTAATCCCGAAGGTTCTAATAGCGAAACGTATGTGCGAATATCGACCTATCAGTTTATGCAATGTGGCATACAAGATAGTGTCAAAACTCATGGCTAGAAGGCTGAAGAAGGTGTTGCCCACAATCATTTCGGAGACGCAGGCTGTGTTTGTGGAGGGAAGGCAAATCTCTGATAATGTCTTGGTTGCACACAAGCTCCTCCACGCACTGAGTTCTGATAATAAGTGCTCCGAGGAATTCATTGCAATCAAGACCGATATCTCCAAGGCATACGACCTAGTGGAATGGTCCTTTCTGGACAGAGCAATGGAAATCATTGGATTCTCGGATGCTTGGAGACATCTCATTATGAGCTGTGTCTCATCGGTGAAATACCAGGTCCTTATTAATGGAGAGGCGTATGGGAGTATCAGTCCAACAAGAGGATTGAGATAAGGAGATCCGTTATCTCCATATCTCTTTGTAATATGCACAGAGGTACTCGTTCAAATGCTGAAGCTGGCGGAAGGGAAGAGGAAAATTTCTGGTCTCCGAGTGGCAAGAAGGGCCCCTCCGATTTCGAACCTGCTCTTTGTGGATGATAGTATGCTATATTGTAAAGCAGCGGATGAGGAGTTGGACCACCTGATTTACATCCTCCGACAATACAGCCTGGCGTCGGGTCAACGGATTAATTATCAGAAGTCGAGTATCTATTTTGGCAAACGAATCCCGGCCTGGAAACGAGAAGAAATAAAAAGAAAACTAGGCATTGAGCAAACGGGTGGTGATGGTTTCTACCTAGGACTGCCAGAGTCGTTTGGAGGTTCAAAGGTCTCCCTGCTCAGCTATCTGAAGGAAAACTTGTACAAGAAAGTACATGGGTGGCAGACAAAATTCCTATCCCCTGCGGAAAAAGAAGTTCTCCTTAAGGCAGTTGCTATGGCCCTTCCGACCTATACAATGGCCTGTTTTTTGATCCCTAAAACAGTGTGCAAGCAGATTATGGCTCTCATGTCTGATTTCTGGTGGAGGAACAATCAGGAAACAAGGGGAATGCATTGGAAAAGTTGGGAAAACCTCTGCAAGCCTAAGGTCTGTGGTGGGCTGGGCTTTAAAGATTTGGAAGCATTCAATTTGGCGCTCTTGGGGAAGCAGTTATGGCGGATGGTAACGAACAAGAAGTCGCTGTTGGCCAAGGTCTATAAAAGCAGATATTTCAGAAATTATGACCCATTCAGCGCTCCACTCGGGTCTCGGCCTTCCTATGCGTGGAGAAGCATACATGCTGCGCAAAACCTGGTAAAACAGGGTGCAAGAGCAATTATTGGGAAAGGCAGAGATACAAGAATCTTCAAAGATAGATGGCTCGGTCGTGAGCCCGCTATGATGGTGCAGTCAATGAAAAGAGAGGCGGGGACCGAGCAACCGAGGATCACCGACGACATGAAGGTCTGTGAACTACTATGTGAGAACGGAAGAGACTGGAACCGTTCAATGTTGGAGCGACTGTTTACTGTCGAGGTCCGTGAAAAGATCTTAGCGGTACTACACGGTGTACACGAAGACGGGTAACTACACGGTGAAGTCGGCTTATTGGGTCCAAGTAAAAGTAGTTGCAGCTGAGAAGGAAATTCCGGCAGTGCTGCAACCGAGCTTGGACGAAATCTACAAGAAAGTATGGAGTTTAGAGGAAAGTCCAAAAATACAACATTTCTTGTGGAGATGTCTCAGCAATGCTCTCCCAGTGGCCGAGAACATGGTGTATAGACACATTGCAAAGGATAAGAGTTGCACCAAGTGCGGGGCTGAGACCGAGAGTATCAACCACCTACTCTTTAACTGTCCATATGCTAGACTAATTTGGGCAGTGGCGAACATTCATATCCCACCTTCAGGATCATGGTCAGACTCCTTCTACTCCAATCTCTATTGGGTCTTAAATTTGAAAAAAGAGTACCCAATGGAACTGGCTGAGGCGGAACTGGTCCCGTGGTTACTATGGAGACTATGGAAGAATCGAATGATTTTATATTCCGCGGCAAGGACTACCGCGCTGTTGCAACAGTGGAGAAGGCGATGGAAGATGGGAAAGAATGGAGAGGTAGAGAAGAGGTCAAAAGTGTGGAGGTTAAAGCGCCGGTAACAAATGTCCCTAACAAGAAATGGATACCACCAAAAGCACCATGCCTAAAGTGTAATACGGACGGTACTTGGAAACAGGAAACTGGCGCTGGTGGAAGCGGATGGGTGTTGAGAGAGATCACCAAGGGGACATGCTGTGGGCAGGGGCTAAGTATTTACCCGACATGGGCTCGGCATTCGAGGCTGAGGCAGAGACGCTAAGATGGGCAATTTCTACTCTGGCTGGGTTTGGTTATAGAGAAGTGATTTTTGAAACAGATTCTCAGGTGCTCACGAAGATGTTGCACGGAGAGGAGGATACCTGGCCAAAAATGAAGCCTATTATCCAAGAGATCGATGCCCTTCTGTCGGGTAATGAGGGTTTTGAGGTGGTTTACTACCCCCGGAGTGGTAACAAAGTTGCAGATAGAATAGCGAAGGAGACTACTACGTTTACGTCCATTGTCCCTAAGTTGTATTCAATTGTGCCTGTGTGGTTAAGCTCTTGTATTGAGGCTGACAAGCCAATGTAAGACTTTGAATTGGTTAATGAAAATAGTTGTTGAGTTAAAAAAAAAAAACGAACTAGACCTTAAGCTTTGCGACCGCAGTATTTGTCTTCACATTTATGTATACATTAATTTTATTTTATACCATCGCTAGCATATATTCTTAACATTAACCATATTTTCAAATGTTTATATAACATTTCAAACAAAATAATGTACTGTTTACATGTTTAGATGTTTGATCCAATTAAGAAAATTTAAAAAATTATAAATACATCATACAAATGGGTCAATATACTAATATCGGCTCCTGATAAGGTTTCGCCGTCTTGGCCACCACTTGCTTCATTGCGTTATGTTTGGTAAGGAACATCTTCCTATCTTCTTCCATTGTGATGAATTTTTTTGAGCGGTGAAGGGCGTCTTCAAGGATTATGGTCTTGTTAACATAGAGGTCATCCCGGAACTTGGATTTTATCCAGAGTTTGTTACATAGAGCTTTCCCTGCTTTCTTATCTAGTATGTGTACCTTGGACACCACCTGCTTGAACTTCTCCATGAACTCTCTGAGTCCCTCGCTCGGAGCCTAGAACATCTTCCATAAGTCAGATGCTGAGGTTTCTTGACGAGATAACATTACATAGTGTTTCAGGAACTCGACTGATATGTCGTGGAAGCTATCAATAGAGTCATCGGCCAACCTTGAGAACCAACTCAAGGATTACCCATAGAGGCTCTCTACAAAGAGTCATTAGTAAGCTACTTTAGAATCATGCGCTAAACTCAAACAAAGATAAAACCTTACAAATTAATCAAATTAGAATCGTTGTAATGTTACTCACTCATTGAAAATTTCACTACAAATTAATGTAGTTGACATGGTAAAGTAAAAAACCACAGATAGATCATAAAATATATCATTTATTGAAAAGAGAAGGATTAGAAGATCAGATCTGACGGTTTTCATAAATCATTTTGATAAATCATCCCGATGGTTCTTCGTTTTTCAGTGTTTTATTTTGTTGGATTAGATCAGTTTGTCTAGACTCTTAACGTGTAATCTTGTTTTATGGTTGTAGTCTGCCGGCTTTAGAATAGTTTCTATGGAAGATTTTTCTTCCGCTAGCTTTTGTTTTGTCCAGAAGTTGTAAGTTGTGAATCCTACCAATTTATTCCACCACTATTTCCTTCATGGTAATCTAATGAAAATTCAATGTGGAAAAAAAAAGATCAGACCAATTCCTTGAAGAATGGTTGAGAACTCTCCTTGAATCTCTTAAAACAAGAAAAAGCAATGTGTAACCAAAATCTTATTGTGGATGTGTCATTGTATTGTGTCGACATGTCGTATTAGTCTCTATAAAAATAAAAAAAAATGTCATCTTAAATAATTTTTTTTTCTGGAAATTGGTGCATCTCGCGGCAAAAAAATAGGTCATGGCCGATGTCTAGAAATATTGGTCGAGGCTGGGGCTTATGGACTGAAGCAAAGGTAAAGCCCTCTGCCTAAAGTTGGTCGGCTGTTGCCTACTTCATCTTACCTGAGGTATGTCTCTAACTCTCTGTAGACTTCTCTTCAAGGCAGTGTTTTTGCGCCATATCCAGATTAGCGGTTTGACTGGTAAATCTGGTGATCCACTAAGTAATTCTGTTTGGGTTTTACGAAATATCTACTAATTAGAAACCCAATAAATCTGTTAAAAACCCGCAGCAACAGGTTGAACTGCCGGATATGGCAGTGAGTAATTTTGTTTAGTTTTCTTAGATTTTAATTATTTTATTAAAAATGTTTTGTATTCCATATAAGAAGTTAAGTTTTTACTTTTAAATTTTTTAGCTTTCTCACGAAATTATTGTTTTCTTGCTGCCATATATACTCTATATACCCTTTAATTTTATTTTAAATTTCTTGCATATTTTGTTTATCGTGAATGACATTTTTGTTTTAGCCTTTTCAGTTTTAACTTCTATTATATAAAATGTATTTTTATGTTTTTCTTGAATCAAATGATCTTATGTTGCTTTTTATTTTACATATTTTAAATAAATAATGTTTTGTTGTGAATCAAATTCATTGATCTTATTCATTTTATAAAATCATCTATAACATCAACTAAATTATTTTAATGTGATAATTTGATTCTGGAGAACATTTTGATTATGCCACCTAAAAAAGATATAGAGTGAACGATCATAGAAAGAGCCAAAACTAGTTAATGAGATTTTATATTAATTTATTTTCGTTACTAAACATCTATTACAATCTTGATGTTTATTTTGATTTAAAATTTAATTTTATTATTGACATTAGATATCTAAAACTTATGATATTTAAGTTCTGATATGTATTGTTATATGTTCTAACACCTAATTTTTTTTTACAATAGTTTTTTTTTTTTTTGTTTTTTTTTGGCATCAACAAAGGGACAGACTCAAAAAGACTCTGTGACCCTTATAGGTAGCTATTCATCCATGTGAACGACGAAAGACTGTTGTTTCTTGACACTGCATGCGAGGATATCTGCATTTTAAATTCTTTGTTCTTGGAACATGAATAATCTTTGAGCTGAGGAAGGCTTCTTTCAGCGCCTTTATATCTTCCAAATAATTTGCAAAAGCAGACCATTCTTCTGGTTCCGACACCATCTTCACCAATTGAGAACAATCCGTCGCAAATATGACCCGTAACTGCCGCAAGTTCCTCATACATTCCATTCCCAAATCAAAGCCTCCACCTCCGAATGTATGGGTGAGAGACTCGCTCTGACATTCCTTGCTCCCATCAAATTATCAAATCCCTCTAGTGTGCTATATCAACCCTGTCCTGAGAAAGCGTCATCAATCTTCCACGAACCATCTGTGAAGCACCAACGCCCTGGAATTGACGGTAAATTGTCTACCTCAACATGGTGTACTGGCACCTGTGTATTCAGTATTTGTGCCTCAGCCCAGATTGTTGATTCTGTCTCTGCCAGTTTGAGAGTATCCCTGGGGTCAACATCCAAATTACTAAAGACTTTGTTGTTCCTTTCTTTCCATATGTACCATAGGATCAAAGCAAATTGATGATCATCCATTTTCGGTTGGACTCTCGAAAAATAAATGATCCATATTTGTAAAGAGGGATTGAGAGGGGAATATAGGTGGATTTGAAGGTATCTTTGAGAGAGCCCAAACCTGAGGGGCAGGTGGACATTCAAAAAATACATGGTTTATTGATTCCTCTGTAGCTCCACATCTATCACAACATATGTCCCCTTGTAGCCCTCTCGCTTGCAAATTCTTCCTGACTGATATACACCCTGATACCAATTGCCATAAGAAATGCTTTAACTTTGGTGGACATCTTACTTTCCAACAAAATGATTTCAAAATATCAAATGTGGGTCCAAACACCACTGGTGGTTGGTTCCTATCAGGATAAACCCTTTCTACTTGATATCCTGATTTGACCGTATATTTCCCACTACTTGTGAAATGCCAGTCGTCTTTATCGTCCATGTTAATCCTGCTCAGTGGTATGCTTTCTATGATTTTGACATCCTGCGGATCCACAAAAGCCCGAATTGCCTGCAAATTCCAAGTCCGTGTAGTGTGGGAACCGGAATTCACACCGTCGAGTTTTGTTAATCGGAGGAAAGCCAAGTTAACCTAGCCTTC
The DNA here is from genome assembly GCA_018703725.1 of Brassica juncea. NCBI lineage: Eukaryota > Viridiplantae > Streptophyta > Magnoliopsida > Brassicales > Brassicaceae > Brassica > Brassica juncea. The sequence goes on from CM031938.1 coordinate 1,001,455, forward strand.
CCTGAAGGTCCGGGTTATCTGCTGGGCCACGCACAATACAATCAATATGATAGAAAATACGAAGTAGTTAATCGTAAGAACAAAAGAAGAGCGAAAAGATCTTATATCCGATTTCGCATTTGAGCGTGAACAACAGGTAGGATCCTAGGCCACGAGAGCTGTCGGTATGTTTGCTAGTCTAGCCACCTAAGTTCTAACCTAGTTGAGTCGCAGCTCAATAGTAAAAACGGAAAAATGCCTAATTTGCTCTAAGTCCTAAGTTTGCTCTGAGAAAGCTCTCTCCTTCTCCTCGCCCCAAGCTCTCCTTATATACTCCCTTCTAGGTCGGTTTGCTCCCCTTGGGCCGGACTTGTCGCGGGGCGGGCTTTTCCATTTTCGTCGTCTCTCGTGATTATCTTCGGAAACTTGACATTTATCTTCGGAAACTTCATATTTATCTTTTGGAAACTTGACATTTATCCTTTCCTGCAAATAAAAATAGACCGTCATACCAGCTTTGGGCTCAATCTTATTTCGAAATCGTAAGTGGGCCGTCTAGCCGTGATCCAGGCCACTTTGGGACGTTTTTGGACTTTAGACGTTTTTCCTACGATTTCTCGTAAGAGACCGCTTTCGGCTTGACGCTGGTCTTTCCGGATGGATTCCAACTCTTCGTATAGTTAGGACGACCGGTGTTTAAGCTGACCATGTCCGTTTTATACGACGGCTGAGGATCCTTCTCGACGACCGGATCTTTCATAACTTTTCCCAAAACCCTTCTTTGATAATCCCAAGTGAGATGGTACATGAGTGTTGTGTCCGTAGACCTGATGGTCGAGTTATGGGAACTTGGACGAGGAGGCACGGTTTTGGGACGGGACGGTCCTTGCCCTAGGACGGGACGACCTCGGCTCGGTCGTCCTCGCCCGTGGGCGAGGCGACCTTGGCACGGGCCATCCTCGCCCGTGGGCGAGATGCCCTTGGCACGGGTCGCCCTCGCCCGTGGGCGAGGCAGCCTCAGTGCGGGTCGTCCTCGCCCGTGGGCGAGGCGGCCTCAGTGCGGGCCATCCTCGCCCGTGGGCGAGGCGACCTCGGCACGGACCGTCCTCGCCCGTGGGCGAGACGGCCTTGGTGCGGGTTGTCCTCGCCCGTGGGCGAGGCGGCCTCGGCATGGGCCGTCCTCGCCCGTGAGCGAGGTGGCCTCGGTGCAGGTCGTCCTCGCCCGTGGGCAAGGTGACCTCGACACGGGGCATCCTCCCCGGTGGGCGAGGTGGCTCGTGTCCGGTCAGTCCGATCCATACTTGTTTATGTTCGAGACCTCCTCCGGACTGAATGAATTATCGATGCTCTCTAGTTCGTGTCCTTGGAAAACCTTCTTTTATTCAGTTAATCGTTTGGTTTTCAAATACTAAACAAGAGTTGGTTTTCCGAGAACTTTCGGGCATTGATTCCATCTTTACCGGTTTTGACCCCAACAGTTATCCCCCCAGCTAGCTAGGATCCGTGGACCCTAGTGTGAGGTCCTAGCTTGCGGTACGACTCGTCTAGGTAGAATCGGACGTAATCGTTTGCTCATTTTCCTCCACAAGAAAATTTCTTCAAAGTAAAAACTTCTCTCATCCTCTCTCCCTTTACCTTTGTGTCAAAATGACTTCAAGAAAGTGATCCTCTAAGAAAAAGACTCCCCCCGCCAATTATCTTCCGACAATCCTTAGGAATTTGAGGTCGAGCAAGAAGAGAAGGAGGCGTTCGTGGAAGCTTTGTGTAGCTTGATACCTCCTCCGCCTGAAATATTTTATCCCGTCAGGCCTGCGATGCAGCTCGATGCTACCCTTCCGAATAGGACCTCTCCCGTCTATCTTAAAACCCTTCGGGAGTTTTACAGAGTTCTGAGGGAGGTGGTGTTTCGAATCCCAGTGCGTGGGGAGAGTGGGGAGGATCCTCCGGAGGGATTCTTCACATGCTACGAAGCTTTCTTGACACGCTGTCGCATCTCGTTCCCGATCCCTGAGGCCATTGTCCGTGCACTAGACCGTTTCAAGCTGTCGATCAGTCAGCTGAACGTTGCGGCGCTGCAGAACCTTCTCGGCGTGTTGATCCTGAGCTACGAGCTCGGTATGGATCTCAGCCCCGACGACTTTGAAGGGCTATGGTTGACACGGAAGACCTCGATCGACTACTCGTATCGCATGGCTCCTAAAAAACATATGTCAATAATCCGGGGGCATACTTCAAACGCCAAGGGATGGTTCGAGCGTTTTTTCTACGTCCGAATTGACAGTGCTTCCCTCGAGGAAAGCTGTCTCCCTTTGTTCCGTGGCGAATGGAGCTTTCATCATAGTACCATGTTTGGAGATTTGGTCTTTACAGATACTCGGAGGTATCTAATGCATTTTTTTTTATTTTGCAGTGAACAACATCCTCCCTGCGACTCCTAGGGACCTGTATGCTAAGCGCGATCTTCTCCGCAATGGTCCGTTCTTTTGGGACTCCTTCACCCTAGACAGGATCCGGAACCCAGTGGCGCTTCATCGATCGCGAGGAATCCCCTGACCCTTTGGTGCGCCGGATAATGACGAGCCAAATCCTGACGTCATTCCCGTTCGGAGGGAGAGAGTTAGGCCTCGGAAGGATAAGGGAGGTGCTCTTGACGATGGGAACTTCATCTCGGAGGACCTTCCGCTACCAGGATGGACTCCTGGATTCACCCTGGGTGATGTAAGTGGGACTAGTGAGGCTCCTCTTCCGGATGACTTCTTTGCTAACCTTTCTCCTGGTTTTACTACTCCAGCATCGTTGGACGAAGTATCAAGGATAGGAGTGGTCGCGGAAGGTTCTCGATTGATCAACAAGGTTCGGTTCCCGATAATTCTTTACTAGTCAAATACTAGTTCTTAGTTTCCTTATTTGATCCTTGGTTTTTGCAGGGGATGCGGGTTTTTAACGCGGCGCTCGACGGAGGTTTCAGGGAGGCACGTTTTTCGCATTTCAAAGCTGAAGAGATCGAGAGGAAGTTCGTCCGTTTCCAGAATGAAGTCGTGCAAAAAGATCGTGAGCGGGCCGAATCTCATTCCCGAGCTCTCCTTCGTGCGGAGAGGAGAGGGAGGAGGGCGGTTTCTGCTGAGCTAGCGAGGAGAGCCTCGTTGTTCGATGCTGAGTTAAGGAGTTTCAAGGATGCCCAGGACTTCGTGGGTGACTTCCGCAAATGCCACGGCTCGGTTGGTACCCTTTGGAAGTCACAGGACGCTAACTTTTCCTTTCTTTCCGAGGTCACTGAGATGTCGAGCTTTATGGAAGGGTGTGCCCATGCTGAGTCGGCGGTTCCTCCGATCAAGGGGTGGATCCGGAAACTCTGGGATCCCATCGAGGTCTCGGAGGACACGGCGGAAGCGGAAGCCGGTGCCGCGGACGAAGAAGGAGAAGTCGATCAGCCGGTGAGCTCGTTTGGCGTGTTGATGTCCGGGTACCTTGACCTTGACCTTTGAGGATCGTCGGGATTGCTTTCCCTAATCTTTATCTTTATCGTAGTATGTGGTATTTTTAGGCCGAGTGTGGCCGTTGATTATATGAGTGTGCTGGCCTTATGGGGCCATTTGACTATATTTGCGGGACTGGCCGTTGGTGGCTTTGAATCCCAGCCACTCTGCGGATTTTATATATATGACGAATATTCTTTTCATCTTTCTGCGATTTTTAGTTTAAACTTCTGTCAAGTGTTAGAGGGAAAGGTACGAGTAGTAACTTTGTATCTTAACTCTTGGTTTGTCGTCCTGTTCGCTTGCTCTTTTAAGAACGAGGGTATTCAAAAACGTTTAGGAGTTTTACGAAGTTTTGTGAGCGTTTTTTAGATGTGGACGGGGAGACATGTTTTAAGATCTCGTATCAGTTTTGATATCATGTCTTGAGATGTTAACGGGCCAGTAGGACTGGGCTTAGCGCAAGACCTAGGTTTACTTTCGGCTCTGAGGCTGTGCGACGACTAATCGGCTTTCGTTTTGCCTGTTGGCAATTTTTACCTGGTTCTTTCCGATTTAAAGTCCGCGGCTTAGTGCCGGCTTATACGACTTGTGTGGGAAGAACCGACCACTCTCCAGAGAACGTCTGGTGTTCTGACCAAAATTTAGGATTTTTTTGTATAGCGCGCTATGGTATCCTTGTTGGATGTAAGAGAACCTTCAGCTTTTGTGAAAGGTTTGACTACGAGTTCTTTTTTGGAGAACGTTTTTGGGTTTGTTCGTCGGGGCCAATCGACGGGCATATATATATATTTTTTAAGTCGCAGAAGGACTGTGTGTTCGGATAATACCTTTTGAGGAATTTTTGCGACGTCTCGCTTCCCTGAAGATATGTCCTTGAGATGGTTACAATCTTCGTTTTTTAGAGATGTATTTTTCTTGGTCTTGCTTGACCGCTAGTTCGTATGAACTATCGTTTAGTTTTCACCCAAGGGCTGCTTGGATGGATATGCGTTTTCGTAAACCCTTGTTCCGGGCACACTCAGATTGTTATGGCTTATTGCAAGTGAATCGTGAGACAAGAAGAAAAAATTTATTTGAAAATTTTTCGAGAATATCGAGTACATGCATGGATATTTCGGACTTGGCAGGAGTATAGGAGTATACGTACCCACTCCCCCCCTTTTTTAATGAGGGGGATAGCTGAACTTGTCGATAAGACAAGCTGCCTACGTACCACTTTCGAGAATCAAGCCATCTCGTAGTTCTGCTTGTTGTTGCGGGCGTTCCTACTCGCTGGATGGGACCGTTCCTGTTACTTTGGCCGTTGAGGCTTTAGTTAGATCGGAGGTCATTTCATGAGTCGGGTTTTCTGCTGGTAAGGCGATGGACTTCGGGACTGCGTCGCTGTCCGGAGTCGTTGCCTGGTCGAGTGATTCCAAATCACTTTTTACGGGGTTCTCGGGAATACTCGGAGTCTTCTTGACTCGCTTCCGGCTGACCATGGGGGTGTTCCGAGTTTGTCGTAGTTTGTGCTCAGCCAAGAAGCAGAGCCTAGACTGTTTTTGGCATCCCCAGATTACCGCTGTTCCGTTTGGTGCTGGGAACTTGATGCCAAGGTGGTAAGTCGACGGTACCACTTTCATGGCGTTGATCTAGGGGGTTCCCATGATGACATTAAAGATGGCCGGGTTATCGACTACGGCGAAGTCAATGATTTTCGTGACTTCCTTAGCCATGACCGGAAGTTTGATCGATCCGAGAGTCATCGACGTTGTGCCCGAGAAACCAGTCAAAGGTTTTGGTTCCGGGACGACTTCCCCGAGTTCATTCTTCGGAGAGTGTCGCGGAAGATGACATTGACTGTGCTGCCTGTGTCGATGAGGACCTTCCTACTTCGAGGTCTCGGATCACTAAATCGATGACCAACGGGTCGCAGTGAGGTTTATCGATTATGATGGTTTCCCGCTCTTCGAAAATGATCGTGTCGTTCGGAGCGTCGTCGGTCGGGGACCGAGCCATCAAGTTAGAACTCGTTTCTGCCTTTCTTCCGTAGGCCTTGATTGATGAGACCGAGTCACGGTAGAATTGCGATTCTCCGATGATCATGCTTACCCTGCGACGGTTGCTGTCGTTTCCATGGTCATCTTGCCTTCTTCCGCGTTTCTCGCCGGACTGGTTTGCGTTGCTCTCGGAAGATTCTTTGTCAGGTTTGGGAGGGTGGTCGGACCCCAGACGGAGATCTTTTATTCCCGTGACCTTTGACAGTTCGCCAGCAAGGAGCTTCGCAGCGAGCCTTGCTCCGAGAACCTTGCAGTTCATGGTGGAATGCCCTCTGGTCTGGTGGAACTCGCAGTAGGAGTTATCCTTGAACTGGTTCCTTGTCCAGGTGTTTCCGGAGGTTTTCCCTTGTTCGGAGTTGATGGCGTAGTTGTGCTCGCCCAGGACGTCTTCCCCCTCGTGGTGGACATACTTGTCGTTACGAGAGCTTCTCCGTCTGGTGGACGCTTTTTGCGGGTTGTACTTCTGGGAGAGGACTTTCATCTCCTCTTCCATGTTGATGAAGTCCGTTTCCTTGTGAAGGGCGTCCTGGATTGTTCTCGGTTTTCAAGAGATATCCATTGTCGGAGTTTCGACCTATACCAGAGAGTTTTCCAAAGATCATCGATTGCCACTTTGTCGCTGAGCCCAGAGACTCTTGCCATTACTAGCTTGAACGTGTTCATGAACTCGCGGAGTGGTTCGTCTTCTCTTTGAGACAGACTCCATAGGTCGACGTCTGGGGTTTCTCTCTCCATGAACATGGAGTATTGCTTGAGAAACTCCAAGGCGAGCTGGCAGAAACTTCCGATAGAGTTTCGTTTCAGGCGAGAAACCACTCGAGCTTGGCTCCTTTGAGGTTTTCGACGAAGAGGAGGCAGTAGCCAGCGTATCGTTTGTGTTCCTTTAGTTTGCACCTTCCCATCGCAATTTGGAAAGACTGCAGATGCACCTTCGGGTCGGTGGTGCCATCTTAGACAGGAATTTTGATCTTCCCTGGATCTGAGATGTTAGTTTCCGTAATCCGGGCAGTGAACGGAGCTTTGCATGCTTATTCGAGAAGTCTGTCGATCTCGGGCGCAGCGCTCGTCGCGTGGTGGATTTGCGATTTTACCGCTTTGACCTCTGCCGCGGTTTTTGCGATATACTCGCGGAGATCATGGATCTCGTCAGGGTTTGCGGCGGCCTTCCGAGCCTGCCAGCGCTGGTTGCGGTGGATCCTAGCCTGATTCTCGGCCAGTTCTTCCTGCTCTACCCAATAGAGGTTTTCTTCTTCCTCTGTCATGGGTTTTTTGAACGACACGTCCTGTCGAGCTGACTGGCTTCGCTTTCTTCGTGGGTGGACGTCAGCGCCTTCGTCAGAGCGGTTGGACTGGTCGCTTATGTCTAGATCGATCCGCTCGATATCGTCCTCTTCGTTGCTCCCCGCGGGAGGTGGAAGGTTCTCCGTAGTCGGCTGTGCACCTGGCGGGAGCGTTTCGTCAGGGTTTTGGCCTGAAGAAGTTTTGTCCGCACGTGCAGCTCGATTGCCCGGAGTCTCGAAATCGAGTCTTCTACCGCTGCGGGCTCTTGTGGCTCCGCGCGGGGCTTTTCTCTTGGCCTTCGCTGTTAAGGTTTCCAACTGTTTTGCGATAGAGGCCACGAGTTTTCCTTGTTCGTCCGATTTTTTCTGAGCGGAGGCGAACAATTCCTTCATCTGGTCTAGTATCGCGGTGTCAGTGGTGACCGTCGATACGTTACCAGCTGGAGTTCTATCAGCGTTGGCATCGACGGGAGCCCCGTCGTGCGTTTGCTGGTCTTTGTCAGCGTTGGTTGTCATACTTGACTGAGCGTGCGTGGTTGCGAGAGAGATAGATCCGTACCCCCCCTCCTTCTAGCGCCAAACTGTGGGAACCGGAATTCACACCGTCGAGTTTACTTAATCGGAGGAAAGCCAACTTAACCTAGCCTTCCCTGAAGGTCCCGTTTATCAATATGATAGAAAATACGAAGTAGTTAATCGTAATAACAAAAGAAGAGCGAAAAGATCTTATTTCCGAACTCGCGTTTGAGCGTGAACAACAGGTAGGATCCTAGGCCATTAGAGCTGTCGGTATTTTCGCTAGTCTATCCACCTAAGTTCTACCTGATGAAGGACTTTTCAAGGGTCCAATCAAATGTTATAGTTTATAAGATGTCAATCCAATTCTAAGAGATCTCAATGCAAAGGGAATGCAAGTTCATGCTTAAGCTAACTGCAATCAAATAGTGAAGATGAGATGAACTAAGAAAATACTAAAAATGCAATAAAAGTGTGAAATTTCTTTTCAATATGAGGCAATGGGATTCTTGGGACAAGGGAATTGACCTTGGGTGATCAAGTTTCAATCTAAGATGGCAAGCATTCAATCAATCTAACACCTTAAGCCTAGCCACAATCCTAAGCAAGCTCTATCCTTAGATGAATGCTCATTCACTAATATATCTCAAGCATCTAATCCCTTAGGTTGAATAATATGAAAGCAATCATTAAGAACAAGTCTATTAGCTATCTCAACACCTTTAACAACTAATCTCTTTCGTAAAGAATGTTAAAAGCATTGGAGAGTTGGTTCAGGCATTTCATAGAACACCTTCCGGGCATGAAATGCCTATAGCTCTATTTTGAAGAGGCCAACTCCAAAATAGCAAGAAGAACACTCTACAAGCAAGGATCAAGAAGGATCTACTCACTAATAGACATGGATAACCTTAAATCTACACCTAAATCACCCTTAGTCTCCCAAGCCCATGACTCCTAGATAGATCTACTCACTAATAGACATGGATAACCTTAAAACCATGGATGATTCAAGGCTAAACATGATTAGAGATGAAGATAATCTAGTAAACACAAAAGAAATAGATGAAGAAGGATTCAAGATCCAAACTTTATTCAAGATCTAAAAGTGTTCTTGAGAGAAAAGAAGCTAAGTCCCAAATTAGGGATAACAAGAGTACTTATACTTGGCTTAAAAACCCTAAAAACATCATATAAAATGACTAAAAGGCCCTAGAAGCAATTAGGTCTCGACCAATAGGAAAACATGGTGAAAAACGCTCTGGGTGGCTCAGGACGGTCCGGCCCGCGCATGTCCGACCCGTGCAGAACCGTCCGGTCTGTTCTTCGTCCGTGCAGGTGTGCTGGCCCGAGCGTCCCGTCCCGCGCGTACGTCCTGCTTCGTCTGGCCTCGTCCCACACGGGTGCTGCGTCCCGCGCACATCCAGCTGCGCATGGTCCGTCCAGATCGTGTCCTGTCTCGTGCGGGTAAGCTCTCCCGCATGTCTCGACCCGCGCGTCCGTCTGTTCCTGGCCTGTCCTGTCCCATGCAGGTAAGTGAACCCGAGCACTCTAGGCCGCGCATGCCTCGTCAGTTACCATCCTGTCACGCGGGTGCTCTCTCCCGAGCACTCCAGGCCGCGCATCCGTGATATCTTGCATATTTACTTGTTTTTAGCTATCATATCTTGTGCATTTTGATCATTTAGATTAGGCATTAGGCATCTTTAGGTTCATATTGCATTCATATGTCCTTATTAGGTGTTGGAGTGTGCCATAGAGTTATTGGAGGTGTTTGGGAGTATCGTGATCAAAAGGGGATGAAAGATGAACATGGACGGAGGCTTTTTAGAAATCTTATGTTTCTAAGATTTTGTGGAGACACATAAAATTGAGTTATATTTCTAATGGAAGTGGTTTCAAGTCATTTGGAGCTATATTGGAGGAGTTATGATCAATTTACTAGAGGAATATCAACCCTGATCGAGGATCTGGCCGGGTAGGACTGGCCGGGTAAGGCTACCCGGGCGCATTGGACGAGAGCTGGTAGAAGAAGAAATGGCCTGTGAGACTCGACCGGGAAGAAGCACCCGGACGGGAGAGACGTGCTGGACGCGGCTTGATCCAGACCGGAAAGGACAGGCCAGGGAGAAGCACCCGAACGGGAGAGACGCCTATGGCCAAGATCAGGCCGGGTAGAATTGACCGGGGAGAGCCAATCTGGTCTACCCAGACCGCTTTTCTCACCCTTTGGTCGACCTAGAAGTGCTCCAGAGCCATTTTGGTCATTTCGTTTTATGTTTTTAAGAGGTTTCAAGCCTCATATAAATACTTATGTAATCCCAAAGTTGGGACTTAACTTCTTTTCTCTCAAAAACACATTTAGATCTTTAAGAAAGTTTGGATCTTGAATCCTTTTTCATTTTATTTTCTTGTGTTTGCTGGATTATTTCTATCACTAATCATGTTTAGCCTTGAATCATCCATGGTTTTAAGGTTTTCCATGCCAATTAGTGAGTAGATCTATCTAGGGTTCATGGGCTTGGGAGACTAAGGGTGATTAGGTGTAGATCTAAGATGTTCTAGGGTAGATCCTTCTTGATCCTTGATTGTAGAGTGATCTTCTTGCTATTTTGGAGTTGGCCTCTTCAAAATAGAGCTATAGGCATTTCATGCCCGAATGGTGTTCTATGAAATGCCTGAACCAACTCTCCAATGCTTTTAACATTCTTTACCAAAGAGATTTGTTGTTAAAGGTGTTAAGATAGCTAATGGACTTGTTCTTAATGATTGCTTTCATATTATTCAACCTAAGAGATTAGATGCTTGAGATATGTTAGTGAATGAGCATTCATCTAGAGATAGAGCTTGTTTAGAATTGTGTCTAGGCTTAAGGTGTTAGATTGATTGTATTGCTGCCATCTGTTGGGGTCAAAATCGGTCACGACGGGATCAATGACTGAAAGTCTCTGGAAAGTATTTCTTGAAACAAAAAGTCTCATATAATTTGAAAAGAAGTTATACGAGATTTTCTCAAATTAGAATATCCACTCTCTGGCGAAAACGGTTATCTCGAAATCAACGGCTAGGATTATTTTTTACTTATGGGTTCTTCGTGAAACACTTCTTGAAAGTAAGATCGGAAGACTACGGGCGTGCGCGTACGAGAGTCCCAAGAAAGATCGGTCCGCTCGCCCAAGGACATCAAGATTCGATCACCACAAAAACCCTAAACAAAAAAGAATCTGCCTCGAAACTTTGAAGAGGTCGTTCTCTCAAACCGTGAGGAACCAGAAAACGATCAAGATATCAAATCGAAGCCCTCGCCGAGATCTTCAAAACGCCCGTGCTGGCACCGGACGCCTGGCGCCGGCGGCACCCCGTCCTGGCGCCGGCGGCACCCCGTCCTGGCGCCGGCGGCACGCGTCACGCGAGCCGGCCTGGCGCCGGCGGGCGGCACCCCGGCCTGGCGCCGGCTGGCGGCACCCCGGCCTGGCGCCGGCGGCACGCGTCACGTGAGCCGGCCTGGCGCCGGCGGGCGGCACCCCGGCCTGGCGCCGGCGGCACGCGTCACAGCGAGCCGGCCTGGCGCCGGTGGGCGGCACTCCGGCCTGGCGCCGGCGGCACGCGTCACGCGAGCCGGCCTGGCGCCGGCGGCACGCGTCACGCGAGCCGGCCTGGCGCCGGCGGGCGGCACCCCGGCCTGGCGCCGGCGGCACGCGTCACGCGAGCCGGCCTGGCGCCGGCGGGTGGCACCCCGGCCTGGCGCCGGCGGGCGGCACCCGGCTGCGCCGTCACGCGTCACGCGATCCTCCTGGCCCGGCGGGCGCACCCCGGGCGGCGCCTGAGCCTGCACCCCTGGCGCCGGCGGCAACTCGTGCACGCGTTCCGGCCTGGCGCCGGCGGCACACGTCCCGCAAGCTGGCCTGGCGCCGGCGGCACCCCGGCCTGGCGCCGGTCGACGGCCCTCGTCCTGGTCTCGGTCCCATCGTGTTCGGTCTGATCCCATCTTGGCTTGTTTGGATCAATCATCATGAGTTTGGGACGATCACGGCTACGGAATAAACATCCTTCGACTCGATTGGAATCGTCCTCGATGTTTTACGACAAAAACTAGAAGGATTGGATTTCTCGTAGAAGATATCGTATAAAACAAAGATCGATTAACTTGAACATCGATCCTTTAGGCTATACAGTTTATTTTACGAGAAAGATAGTCTTTTCGAGAAATCGTATAAAACGTTCAACGACTTAAGACAGGTCCACGGACTTACTTACGATTTTAAGAATTCAGGCCCAATCAGACTATGACGGTTTATCCAATTTCCCGAACATCGGATAAACATTAAGCCACCGAGAAATAGGGGAAAACTCGAGGATAATTACGAAGATCGACGGAAATGGAATATTTCCTGAAGAGATAAACTTGGGCCCAAAGGCGAGGTCCATCATCCTAAGGCAAACCGACCTAGGAGTGAGTATATAAGGAGAGCAAGAGCAGAGGAGAAGAGCATCCCAAAAAAGATCCGAAAATCCTAGAATCTAGACTTAGAGAACTCCCGCTAGCTTAGAGAACTTAGAACTTAGGTGGTTAGGCCAGCGAGGCAGGACTTAGAACGCCTGGCCGCCTCTTGTTCTAGTTTTATCTTCTCCGCAGACCCCTGTTCCTCTCGGAAGGATCTAACTATACTTTTACTCAGAGCTCCGCACATAGAAACCCTAGGCATGATCTTCGACATGCCCGTTTCTATGACCAACGCTCGTACTAGACGAACCAGGCCCTAAAACGTCTGGCCGCCTCCTGCTCGCAAATCTCCGCTCCTCTCGGAAGGATCGGACAATTCTTTTACTTCAAAGCTCCGCACATTGAAACCCTAGGCATTATCTTCGACATGCCTGTTTTTATGACAAACGCTCGTATTAGATCGAACCCGCCCAGACGGTTCGATCTCTTGTTCAATTCTTTCTAAACTGAACTACGTCCGACTTGATCCTCGAAAGGGGTACGTAGGCAGCCTTTCTTAAGGTCCAGTCTCAAATCTTAACAAATCTTTTCCGCATTTATTCGGTCACTTGTCGTTGGCTGTCGCAGAGAATCCGGACCTTCAAGGAAAGTCGGGTTAACTTGGCTTTCCTCCGCAATCTTATTCATTAAAATCGACGGTGTGAATTTCGGTTCCCACAGTTTGGCGCTAGAAGGAGGGGGGGACGGATTACTCTTACTCATACGGCCGCAAAGCGCTTGATCGAACCGATGTCCGGAAATATGAAAGAAAAAGTTGCAGTTTGCGTCAACGATGGTAAAACAACTCCAGCAGCGACTGTTCCTACGGCCAACGCTTACGCAAACGCCATGGTGCTCAAGCAAATCAAAAACCTAGCCGCGGCTTTCCGCCACAGGAAGAGCACAAAAACGAGCTCGCAATTTCTCTATCTAAACAGAAAGGGCAACGATAAAATCTATCAAACCCCAAAAATTCGTCTTGTTACCAAGTTAGAGAAATCGCAACGAGCAAGGTTTCTACGAAAAACGTTTCTTTCGAGAACCTCTCGGAAAAATAAAACTTATTCTCCTCGAAACCTTGGGGAAACCCTATATTACTCGCAGAACAGAAGCACGGCAAATCGGTTCACCGATTCCCACTGCCATACTTCTTACAAACAACTCTCGAGGAATAAACGGGAAAACGAAAGGAGGTCGGAGCTTAATCTTACTAGGACGACTTGCCATAGGTTAAGATCAATCTTCCCAGTCCGCCTTAGTAGGAGCCCACTTTGTTCCCCTTTGTGTCTAGGTCAAAATGGCTTTCGTTTCATCTCAATCGGAGTTTCCGTTGAGATTTTACGAAGAGAACAAAGTCACTGTCCCGGCCACCTCGCCGTGGGCAAGGACAAACATTACCGAGGCCACCTCACCCTCTGGCATGGCCACCTCGCCACAGGGCGAACTCACCTTCGTTATCCTTTGAGTCTAGATCAAAGTGGCTTTCGTTTCGTCTCAATCGGAGTTTCCATTGAGATTTTACGAAGGAAACAAAATCACTCTCCCGGCCACCTCGCCCGTGGACGAGAACAACCATCACCAAGGTTACCTTGCCCATGGCCACCTCGCCTGTGGAAACCTCACTTTACTCTCCTTTGAGTCTAGGTCAAGATGGTTTTCGTTTCGTCTCAATCGGAGCTTCCATTGAGATTTTACGAAGAAAACAATATCGCTGTCTCGACCACCTCGCCCATGAGAAGGATCTCTCTGTCCCGTCATAGGACGAGACCGATCCTGTCTCAGTACCATGCATCTTTGCCTGAGTTTTCGTAACTCGATCTTTGAGTCCGTGGAGCCCCGGGGATCGACAAAGGCGAGCAGCAGCAGCATCGGCTGACGCGGGACACGGCACGGGCGGCAAGCCGGCCTGGCGCCGGCGGCACGCGTCACGCGAGCCGGCCTGGCACCGGCGGCACCCCGGCCTGGCGCCGGCGGCACGCGACACGCTTGCCGTCCTGGCACCGGCGGCACCCCGGCCTGGCGCCGGCGGCACGTGACACGCGGGCCGGCCTGGCGCCGGCGGCACCCCGGCCTGGCGCCGGCGGCACGCGACACGCGGGCCGGCCTGGCGCCGGCGGCAAGGGTCCTGGCGCCCATCCATGCAGTCGTCTCGTGATCTCGGGCAACGGCAACATCTTGGTCCCTTAAACCCATGTTCGGATTGTTCGAAAAACACGACGATTCTTCCGCAAAGCCTTCTCAATTTTTTAACAAAGTTCGTATTTAAAAATCTAAGTTCGAAGCCTCATTATTCAAACCCTCGAAAACGGGAAGTCTACGAATCCAAGTCCATCTCAATCCCGATACTCGAGGAGTCTTGTTGGATTAGGAACGATTATCTCGAAATCTACGGCTAACGATCTTCCCGAACTCGAAGATTTCCCGCAAATGACTAACGGGAAAAGATCGAACAACAAAAAAACCCACAGACGGCAGGATGGCCTGGCGCCGGCGGCACGCGGGCTGGCCTGGCGCCGGCGGCACCCCGGCCTGGCGCCGGCAGCACGCGGGACGCGGGCTAGCCTGGCGCCGGCGGCACCCCGGCCTGGCGCCGGCGGCACGCGGGATGCGGGTCGGCCTGGCGCCGGCAGCACGCGGGACGCGGGCTAGCCTGGCGCCGGCGGCACCCCGGCCTGGCGCCGGCGGCACGCGGGATGCGGGTCGTCCTGGCGCCGGCGGCACGCGGGACGCAGGCCAGCCTGGCGCCGGCGGCACGCAGGACGCGGGCCAGCCTGGCGCCGGCGGCACGAGGGACGCGGGCCAGCCTGGCGCCGGCGGCACCGGTCACGTGGGCCGGCCTGGCGTCGGCGGCACCGGTCACGCAAGCCGGCCTGGCGCCGGCGGCACCCCGGCCTGGCGCCGGCGGCACCCCGGGACGCGGGTCGGCCTGGCGTCGGTCCACGGTCCACGTCCTGGTCTCGGTCCCATCGTGCTCGGTCCGATCCCCTCTTGGCTTGTTCGGATCATTCTTCGTGAGTTTGTTACGATCACGGTTATTCTAAACACCAATCGTCTCGACTATACGAGGAAATGGGATTCCTTCGGAAATGCCGAAACCTTCAAAAGACTATTTTCTCAAAAAATTTTGTAAAGGTTTTAATTCTTTGTAGGACAGGAACAAAAACGTCTTGAAAAACTGCCGTAGAATTTAGGGAACTTAGGACCTAGGTGGATAGTCTAGCAAGCTAAGTCTTAGGCAAAATTTCCAGTCTTGTTCCATCGTTCCTTGATTGTCCAGGCAGAACATGCAAACCGATCTAGTCTCTCGAAAAACCGAGAAACGATCGCCACGCGTTCTAAAAGCATACTCATCCCGCTTCCTAAAAGAAAGAAAAAACGTACACAAGCCTTCGGAAGAACGGCTAACCCGTTTTCTTTCGTAAAAAGAAAAGGGAAGTAGGTACGTATACTATATCCGTATAATCCCATCTTCGAAAACTTTTTGCTTCAGCATCAAGACAACGCTTTTGACAAAGCAAAACTCTCGCAGCAATAAGATTCGTCTAAAAAACGCTAACGGCGTAGCCCAACCGTTACAAACATAGTCTTGAAAACTCTACGTCGTCTCTCGTCGCAAACTCGCGACTAGAAACGTGTACCAACGTCGGACTAATAGCACGACGGTGAACTACGAAAATAACGAAATAACCTTCGGTAAAACTCCATAAGTAGTTCGAAGCAGCTTTCGTCCAAAGGTCGAAATCATAGCGGAAACATCTCCCGTGTAATCCACGGAAACATCGCTACTTTAACAATCTGCGATTTTTTATCTCCATGAAACCGGTCATCCATTACTTTCGTATAACAAAAAAAATTTTATACGAACCATTCATCGTGTAACTGAAACCTAAAGTGGAAGATCGTTTCTAAAAGCCATCAGCCGTAACTCAGAAAAGTCCACTATGCTTGGCATGTCTATCTCAGCAAACGCTATTTGGCCCTCGGCCAACTACGCCCTTCCGTAAAGCCCGGACCTGAATTCGGCATCCCCATTAAGGACAATCGTAAACTAACATGACCTTAATAAGGGTCATGGGCTGATCGTTTACCAACAACTTCCTTGGCGATACGGCTGAATCTAGCCTCCATGCCAATCCAAAGCTACTGAGCGAGCACCGCTCCAATCACTTAACGGCTAAAAACAACAATCCACGATTTGTTCATAGAACGCCAAGTGACTATTACGCAAGCAATTTGTCGCATAACCCAGAATCGGAAATCATACGATAAACTCTTCATACCAAAACTCAGTCCTAACAACCATATGGTTAACGGAAGATTTAAACTCATCGTCAATCGATTAAGTTCTATACGCCCGTAAACACGGCATGAAAAGAAACACTCGTGACAAGGCTCCAAGAGTTATACGAGTCATCCTTAATATATACAAACAAATCCCGGAAGGCCAACGCTTCACGAAGCACTGTGAATGTAGACGCTTCTCCCTGTGTCGAACTTACGCGACCTCTTGGTCTTGCGTCCAAACCGAAACAACAGTTTCTGGCTGCGAACATTCGCAAAACATCTCCAAAGCCCGCGAACATTTCAACCACGAAATGCGGCACAAGGGAAACTCGACCTTCAGCACTGCGAGACGTCGCTAACGCTCGAAGGACATTCTTTTCCTCAAAACGTTCCAGACGAAATCCTCGTTTCTAGAACTCGAAACATACAAACACACCTCTAAACGGTAACATGCCTCTAAACTGGCATCATTTCGTTGTTGCTGATCACAACAAACGAACTCTAACGTCCTAAACAGACAAATAGCCTCCCTTCAAGGGGTAGGCTCTCTTGCATCCGACAAGGATAAACATAGCGCGCTATACAAGAAATCCAAATTTTGGTTTAGCTCTTCGTAAAGGAAGTAGCTCGACTCACGCGCAGACAAATTATATAAGCCGACAACAATTCGCGGATTTTAAACGGTACGAGTCAGGTTAAAATCGCAAACAGGCAAAACGAAAGCCGATTTGTCATCGCAAAGCCTCAGTCCGAGAGTAAACCTAGGTCTTGTCCTAAACCCAGCCACGCTGGATCTTGACATCTCACAGACATAGTATGGTATACGAGATCCAAAAATTTGTCTCTTCACTTAAGCCTATTCGTTTCACGAACTTTCCGCGTGAATCGGTAAACTGCGGAAAATCTCGCTTTATGCAAACAATAGGTACGGTGATCATCAGGGAACTAGGAATGAGACGACAACTCACACCCTCTTTCTCATACTTCGAAAAAACTGAAGTTCATAAATAATCGAAAAACAAATACATCAACAGCATCATGCTCGAAAGTCTCTCATGACACATAACCAGACCATATAAGTCTCGCCGGAAAACAGATCACAAGGGTCTTAAACTCCAAAACGAACTACGGAAGGCTTGATCCCTACAACAAGGGTACGTAGGCAGCCTTCGAAAGGCGCAGCCCCAATCTTACCACTTTCAACGGAGCCTTTCAACCATTGATTCCGCCTATCTTACCTGACATGTCTTATCGCTCGCAAGAACATCACGAAGGTTCTAACGAGCTGGGGGGCTAACTGTTGGGGTCAAAATCGGTCACGACGGGATCAATGACTGAAAGTCTCTGGAAAGTATTTCTTGAAACAAAAAGTCTCATATAATTTGAAAAGAAGTTTTTTTTTTTTTTTTTTTTTTTTTTTTTTTTTTTTTTTTGAAACAATTTTGAAAAGAAGTTATACGAGATTTTCTCAAATTAGAATATCCACTCTCTGGCGAAAACGGTTATCTCGAAATCAACGGCTAGGATTATTTTTTACTTATGGGTTCTTCGTGAAACACTTCTTAAAGTAAGATCGGAAGACTACGGGCGTGCGCGTACGAGAGTCCCAAGAAAGATCGGTCCGCTCGCCCAAGGACATCAAGATTCGATCACCACAAAAACCCTAAACAAAAAAGAATCTGCCTCGAAACTTCGAAGAGGTCGTTCTCTCAAACCGTGAGGAACCAGAAAACGATCAAGATATCAAATCGAAGCCCTCAGCCCGAGATCTTCAAAACGCCCGTGCTGGCACCGGACGCCTGGCGCCGGCGGCACCCCGTCCTGGCGCCGGCGGCACGCGTCACGCGAGCCGGCCAGGCCGCCGGCGGGCGGCACCCCCGGACGTGGCGCCGGCGGGCGGGCACCCCGGCCTGGCGTCGGCGGCGACGCATCACGTGAGCCGGCTGGCGCCGGAGTGCGGCATCCCGTCCTGGGCGCCGGCGGCACGCGTCAACTCTAGCGGCCCTGGCTCCGTCTGGCTGCACCCCGTCCTGGCGCCGGCTGGGTCGGCACCCGCGGCGCTTTTGTGGGTCTCAGTGCGGCACGCGTCACGCGAGCCGGCCCACCCTTGGTGCCCCCACTCCGGCGGCGGCACCCGGCCTGGCGCCGTCGGGCATACCCTGCCTGGCGGCGGCCGGCGGGCATGCGTCACGCGCAGCCGGCCTGGCGCCGGCGGGCCGGGCACCCCGGCCTGGCGCCGGCGGCACGCGTCACGCGAGCCGGCCTGGCACCGGCGGGCGGCACCACCCGCCTGGCGCCGGCGGGGCGGCAACCCCGGCCTTGGCGCCGGCCGGCACGCGTCACGCGGAGCCGGGCCTGCGCCGGCGGGCGGCAACCCCGGCCTGGCGCAGGCGGGCGGCACCCCGCCCTTGGCGCCGGCGGGCGGCACCCCGACCTGGCGCCGGGCGGCAACGCGTCACCGGGCCGGCCTGGCGCCGGCAGCACACGTCCTGCATAGCTGCCTGGCCCGGCGGCACCCTGGCCTGGCGCCGGTCGACGGCCCTCGTCCTGGTCTCGGTCCCATCGTGTTCGGTCTGATCCCATCTTGGCTTGTTTGGATCAATCATCATGAGTTTGGGACGATCACGGATACGGAATAAACATCCTTCGACTCGATTGGAATCGTCCTCGATGTTTTACGACAAAAACTAGAAGGATTGGATTTCTCGTAGAAGATATCGTATAAAACAAAGATCGATTAACTTGAACATCGATCCTTTAGGCTATACAGTTTATTTTACGAGAAAGATAGTCTTTTCGAGAAATCGTATAAAACGTTCAACGACTTAAGACAGGTCCACGGACTTACTTACGATTTTAAGAATTCAGGCCCAATCAGACTATGACGGTTTATCCAATTTCCCGAACATCGGATAAACATTAAGCCACCGAGAAATAGGGGAAAACTCGAGGATAATTACGAAGATCGACGGAAATGGAATATTTCCTGAAGAGATAAACTTGGGCCCAAAGGCGAGGTCCATCATCCTAAGGCAAACCGACCTAGGAGTGAGTATATAAGGAGAGCAAGAGCAGAGGAGAAGAGCATCCCAAAAAAGATCCGAAAATCCTAGAATCTAGACTTAGAGAACTCCCGCTAGCTTAGAGAACTTAGAACTTAGGTGGTTAGGCCAGCGAGGCAGGACTTAGAACGCCTGGCCGCCTCTTGTTCTAGTTTTATCTTCTCCGCAGACCCCTGTTCCTCTCGGAAGGATCTAACTATACTTTTACTCAGAGCTCCGCACATAGAAACCCTAGGCATGATCTTCGACATGCCCGTTTCTATGACCAACGCTCGTACTAGACGAACCAGGCCCTAGAACGTCTGGCCGCCTCCTGCTCGCAAATCTCCGCTCCTCTCGGAAGGATCGGACAATTCTTTTACTTCAAAGCTCCGCACATAGAAACCCTAGGCATTATCTTCGACATGCCTGTTTTTATGACAAACGCTCGTATTAGATCGAACCCGCCCAGACGGTTCGATCTCTTGTTCAATTCTTTCTAAACTGAACTACGTCCGACTTGATCCTCGAAAGGGGTACGTAGGCAGCCTTTCTTAAGGTCCAGTCTCAAATCTTAACAAATCTTTTCCGCATTTATTCGGTCACTTGTCGTTGGCTGTCGCAGAGAATCCGGACCTTCAAGGAAAGTCGGGTTAACTTGGCTTTCCTCCGCAATCTTATTCATTAAAATCGACGGTGTGAATTTCGGTTCCCACACCATCTTAGATTGAAGCTTGATCACCCAAAGTCAATTACTTTGCCCCATGAGTCCTATTGCTTCATCTTTTATTGCATTTTTAGTATTGTCTTAGTTCATAATCATCCTCACTCAATGGTTTCACTTAGATAAAGAATAGATTTGCATTCCCTTTGCATTGAGATCTCTTAGAATTGGATTGATATCTTATATACTATAACATTTGATTAGAATTAGTCTCAAGCAATTGAGTAAATCCCAATGTCAAAATCAGCTGTGGAGAACAACAACTTTGAGATAAATTCAGGGCTGCTGCATTTGATTGAGAACAACAAGTTTCATGGCCTTGCTGTGGAGGATCCCCTTGATCACTTGGACTCATTTGATAGCTACAGTAGCTTGTCTAAGACTAATGGAGTCTCTGAAGATGCTTTCAAGCTGATATTGTTTCCCTTCTCTTTGGGAGACAAGGCACATCAATGGGAAAAGGCTCTTCCAAGTGACTCAATCCCAACTTGGAATGAGTGCAAGAGGGCATTCCTAGAGAAGTTCTTCTCTACCTCAAGAACAGCCAAGATCAGAAATGAGATCTCTAGCTTTCAGAAGAATAACCATGAGGGCTTTAGTGAAGCATGGGAGAGGTTCAAGGGCTATTGGTCTCAATGCCCACATCATGGCTTCACCCAGGAGAGTTTGCTTAGTACCTGCTACAGGGGTGCTCTTCCAGAGTTTAGGAGCAGATTTGACACAGCCAGCAATGGGTTCTTCTTGGGCAGAACTGAGTAGGATGCAGAGGAGCTGGTGGAGAACATGGCCAAGAGTGACTCAGTCTACAGTGAGGAGCAGGATAGAGTCAACAGGGGCACTGACGAAGATGATCAGCACACAAGGAAGGAGCTAAAATCTCTCCAAGAGAAGTTGGACAAAGAGAAGGCTAAGTAGGAGCAGATTAACTCCATTGGGAACCAGAAACAAAAGCAGCCTGCTAGGACTAATCAGGTTGATGGTGTAGAAGGTCAAGAGAAGCTGTGCTTCATCAATGCTAATGGCACATGGTACAGGAAAGAGCCCAACTTCAAATACCAAAACAACTATCAGCAAAGACCTTACTGCAACAATCAGCAAGGAGGTTACCAAGCCAAACAGTCTACTCAGCCCCAAGGATGCTCTTCTCAAGCTCAGGCTCCAAGTTCCAATATGGAGTCCATGTTCAAGCAAATCTTAGAAGCTCAAGAAAGAAATGCTAAGAACATTGGTGATAAGTTCAAGAACATCCATGCAAAGATTGATGGGACCTATTCTGACCTCAATAACAAGTACATGCAACTTGCCTCTCATCTCAAAGCTTTGGAGAGCCAGGTTGCTTCTATGTCTTCATCTTCCAAGAGCCCAATGGGATCTCTACCAGGAAAATTAGAGAAAAATCCCAAGGAATCTTGCAATGTCATCCTCTCTACTACTTCTTCAAAGATTGAGATGTGTACTCATGAGACAGAGGAGGATGAGATTGAAATGTTTGGAACTAAGTTTGGGGAAGTTGAGAGATTTTTTGTGGCCGCAGCTGAAGCACATATTCTGAGGGATGCTGCCAAGAAGGCTGAAGTAAAGAGTCTGCAGAAAGCTGAGCCTAGAGTTGAGACACCAGCTGTGAAGAGAGCAGACAACAAGCTGATAAAGGTGAAGCAGGAAGACACTGAGTTTGAGCTATCACCCTATGATAAGCTCCCTTTTCCCCAAAGAGTTCTCACCAAAGCTCAAAATAAGGTGATCTCAAAGTTCAGGAAGGATCTTAGTGATGGTGGAGTCAAGCTTCCAGAGATATCAGGTATGCGTGAAGCTCATGTCCAGATGATGCTCACCAAGGACATTCTAGACCACCAGGCTGAAGTGGCTGAGCTTTTGGACATCTCCATTCTGAAGATTGATCCACCAATCCCTCCAAAGTCCCTCCCTAAGCTTGAGTCTCAAGGAAAGTTCACCTTGTCTTGCTCCCTTGGTAAGATAACTATGGATGATGCTCTTGTTGATAGTGGTGCTAGTGTGAATGTCATTTCCTTGGATATGGGAAGAGTCTTGGGATTGAAAGCATGGAACCAGATACTTCTTCTCTCACCTTTGGGGATTCTTCTTCGACAACCCCGATTGGAATAATCAAGTACTTCCCCTTGAAGATTGGATCCTGCACCATACCCATTGACCTCATGGTTTTGAAGATGACATCTGAAGATAGAGTCCCTTTGATCCTTGGCACTCCTTTCCTCACAATAGTTGGAGCTTGAATTGACTTTCCCAACAAGAAGGTCACCCTCATGCATGTCTACAAAGCTGTCTCCTATCCTCTCTAACCTCCAATGGATGCAGGCTATTGTGGGACAATCACTTGTGATGCACAAGCTGTTGAGCAGCCCCAAGATGAAGTGGTTGTTGGTAAGAAAGAAGGTCTTGATGGAGAGTCTTCTAAAGAGTTGTGTGATGAGCACTTGGAAAGTGCTAAAACAGAGGGGATGAGTGGAGTCTCAAAGGCCACTCATGGCAAGAAGAAGATGGTGAAAGAGACTCATCCTACACCTCTTGATTTGCTCCCACACACCCTCACTCTTCATCCAAAGAAGCTCAAAGATGGTGTCCTTGAGTACAAGATCAAGCATAAGGGCAGGCCCACACCATTCCCATGTGGTAGATCCATCATCACTCCTCAGCTCCAAGATGACCCAATCAAGCTTCAAGAGTTTCTCTCCCAGGTCCTCACCATCACACTTGAAGGTGGAAGGATCCTCCTTCTCACTAGTTCAAGAGACAAGGTAGTCAAGCTAGTGACTCAAAACAAGCTCACTTGGGAGGAAGTCCCATGGTTATCCTTGTACATAGCTTTGCAATTTCAATTTTCTTTTATGTTTTTTAAAAAGTGGTCAAGATTTTTAGGTTGAGCCAAGCACTAGAGGAGAGAAGAAAGGTGGTGAAGCACCTGAGCCCTATGATTGCCATGTATCAGCCTCCTCTAGTTGCTATGAACCAAGTCAGCTCCTAGCTCACACACCAAGCACCACCCCCAACACTCCTTATGTGGTATCACTCCAACCCTTCTTGTATATACATTTGCTTTTGTCTTGTTGGGGTATTCTCCTTCTCTCTTACTCACACAGAGACTGTGTGATTTAAGTGTGGGGGAGGTACCAAGTATTTGATCATGTTTGCTTTGTGATTGAGAATCTCATGCATTGCATTGTACATTCATATATGCATAGAAAAACCAAATTATTTTTTAACAATTTTTGAATCATGTAGTTGCATCACTTGCATCTTTAAGATTGAGTCTAGAGCATATAGGTTGCATTCACTTGCACATGGAGCATTGCCTTGTAAAGAACACTTGATTGCACTAAATTTGACACCCTAGTTAAACATATCAAGTAGCTTAAGCATCTTTTGAAAGGCTTGCATGCTTTGAGCCTTGAAAACTCTTCTTGAAACTTGCTTGCTTTCTTGATATTGGCATTGTTCTTGAAACCAGCTCCAACCTGAACTTAGACTTGAATTAACTTAATTTATCTTGCATATGGACATTTGCATACTTGATCATCGATCTCATACACATTTGGGCTATCTTTCCCCATTATATTACTCTTTGTTAACCCAAATGGCACTTCCATACCCTTAAAACCTAGCCATTATTTGAAGCCTACATTGATTTGCATGAGTGAGGCCTCTTCTGATAGCTTGTCATGTGCAAAATCTTGAGAGTATTGGGAGCGACATGGATTTGTTCTCATCTCTTGCTAGCATAGGGTCCTCATTTGAGCTAGCTTCTAGGATGGTGAGTGGGGCCTTTGTTCCTTAAAGGTTTATATCTTGGGTTTGGGATGTGACAATGTTGAGATTGATGAGCAAAAGATTGAGAAGAAAAGCCATAGGGACCTAGATGATATCTTGCATATTTACATGTTTTTAGCATCCATATCTCGTGCATTTTGATCATATAAGTTAGGCATTAGGCATCTTTAGGTCAATTTTGCATTCATTTGTCCTTATCAGGTGTTGAAGTATGATTTGGTGTGACTTGAGGTGTTTGGGAGCCTTATGACCCAAAAGAAGTGAAGAATCAAGTTTGGCCATGAAAAGAGAAGTCAATCCATGATCTGTTCGAGACAAAGATGAGCATGGACGGAGGCCTTAGAGATGTCTTCTGTTGCTAATATTTTGTAGAGACACATAAAATTGAGTTAGCTTTCCAATGGAAGTGGTTTGAAGTCATTTGGAGCTGTATTGGAGGAGTTATGTTCAGTTTACTAGAAGCACATCAAGCTGGCCGGGAAGACTGGTCCGGGTACAGCCATCCGGTCGGCTGAGACACTGCTGGACGAGGCCAGGCCGGGAAGACTAGGCCGGGTTGGGCGGTTTGGCTCGACCCAGGCCGTTTTTCATCCTCTTTTCCTATTGGTTGAAGCCTAATTGACCCCAGGGACCTTTTAGTATTTTTCTATGATGTTTTTATGGCTTCTAAGCCTTGTATAAATACTCTTACATCCCCCAATTTGGGACTTATCTCATTTTCTCTCAAGACTTTGCCTCATATTGTAAAAGATTGAATCTTTTTATAAATCTAAGGAAGTTCTTCATCCTATAACTTGTTTCTCCTTCTCACAAACATGATTAGCCTTGAATCTCACATAGATTTAAGGTTTTTTCATGAAGATTATAGAGTAGACACACTTTGGATTCATGGACTAGGGTGATTAAAGGTGATTAGTGAATATCTAGGGTGTTTAGTGTTAGATCTACTTGTTTCCTTGCTTGTTGAGGGTTCTTAATGCTATTTTGGTCTTGATCATATCATAATAGATCTATAGACATTCCTGCCCGGAAGGTGTTCGATGAAATGCCTGAACCATCTCTTCAATGCTTTTAGCTTGCTTTACCTAAGGGATTAGTTGTTAAAGGAGCTAAGATTGCTATTAGACTTGTTCTCCATGCTTGCTTTAGTCATTACAGTCAAAGGGATTTGATGTATTGGGTGATCATTGCAAAAGAGCATTCATCTAGGGATAGAGTTTGCTTAGTTTTGTTGTTTAGGCATAAGGAGAGTGTTTGATTGATTGCTTGCCACCCTTAGATTGGATCTTAATCACCTAAAGTCAAGTCCCTAGTCCCATGGATCCTACCTTAGCATTAGTTCTTGCACTTATTTCTTGATTGGATTTGAGATCACCTTGTTTATATTTTTAGGATCTTAGCTTGTTACCTTCATCCATCTTCTTGCTTGCTTAGATTAAGGAAGCTTGTGTATTTTTGGTGCTATAAATCTCTAGTTCTCTGTGGATTCGACAATCTTATACTACATTGATTTGATCTTGGACCCTTGAAAAGTCCTGTATCGAATTTGGCGCCGTTGCCGGGGAACTAGTAGATTTATCATTAGGATTTCAATCTTTCTTGAGACTAAGCTTTATTTTCTTGTTTTTTTTTGCTTTTGTACAGTTACTAACTTTCTATTCTAGAATTTATGTTTTGTAGTGATGGCTTCAAGATACCTTGAAAAGCCACAAGAAGAGGAAGATCACATTGAAGATGAGCCATATGTCTATGTGGAACCACCACCCTTTGATATACGCATACTCACACCAGAACAAAGGGTGGAGTTGCATCGGCTTCAGAGAATGAAAGAGAATTGGGGCAAGCCAATGAGATCCCTGGCACGAATGATCCGGGTACACCTCATTAGGGATAGAGTAGAGTTTGAAGAAAGGGAGGTTACACAAAATGAGTTTGATGTTGCTTATGACCTTAAAGAGGTAATGTATTGGGTTCCACCACTCCAGCTGGAAGGTACAAGCATTTCCACTTTAGAACTTCAACTTGAGGAAATTTGCTTGCCTTGTGGTGAGAATATTGCCCATGATCTTGATTCTTTTGAGCTCATCAATGAATGTCTTGATCTGATATGTGAAACTAGGAAACTAGATGAGTTGAGAATAGAAAAGCTTGTTAGAGATCATATTGAAGTTTGTTTTGACAAGAGTTATCTATGTGCTTCATTTGATCTTGAATCTGAGTTTTTGATTCTTAATGAACCTAGACCTCTTCTTGCACTTGCTGATCTAGGGGATGAACTTTATGTGGATAAGCTCTTGCTTGAGATAGAAAACCTCCATGCTGAAAATTATCATGAGAATGTGAACATTGTGTTTTATTTGGTTGATGGAGATAGAGTTGACTACTTTGTTAAAACTTCGTTTGCACCTGTAGTTGATTTTGTGTTTCCACCAAATGCTTTTGATTCTCATGACCATTTGAACCTCAAAGAGCATCTCATGATTCATGATACATCTTTAGTGCAGCTCTTTGATGAAAAATCTGTCTATTTTCTATGGACAGTAGTGTGCTCCTTTTCATACTTGGTTCCTTGTTCTCATAGGAGAAGGACCAAAGGTGCATTGGCTCAGCCTTTTGATACTTATGATTAGCAAGCACACAAAGTCAAGCTAGAGACTTAAAACAAGCGCGCTTGGGAGGCATTCCCATGTTTATCCATTTTATATATTTCTTTATCTTTCTTTCTTTTGATGCTTTTTAATAAGGATAGTTGAGGTTTTTCAGGTTGGGTCTAAGGCTAGACAAAAGGTGAAAGGCGGCCAATCATTGCAACTCTAGACACCCGCCTTCACTTATCCGCTTCAGCCTATCTCTCCCGTGGCACAAATCCGAGGCCAAGGGTCTTCTACCACCCAATTCAGCCAATAACTCCAAGTATGTGTCACTCCAACCCTTCTTGTATATACATTTGCTTTTGTCTTGTGGGGGTATTCTCCTTCTCTCTTACTCACACAGAGTCTGTGTGATTTAAGTGTGGGGGAGGTATCAGGTATTAGATCATGTTTGCTTTGTGATTGAGAGTCTCGTGCATTGCATTGTACATTCATATATGCATAGAAAAACAAAAAAAAAATTAAATTTTTTGAATCATGTAGTTGCATCACTTGCATCTTTAAGATTGAGTCTAGAGCATATAGGTTGCATTCACTTGCACATGGAGCATTGCCTTGTAAAGAACACTTGTTTGCACTGAATTTGACACCCTAGTTAAACATATCAAGTAGCTTAAGCATCTTTTGAAAGGCTTGCATGTTTTGAGCCTTGAAAACGCTTCTTGAAACTTGCTTGCTTGCTTGATATTGGCATTGTTCTTGAAACCATCTCCATCCTGAACTTAGACTTGAATGAACTTAATTTCTCTTGCATATGGGCATTTGCATACTTGATCATGGATCTCATGCACATTTGGGTTATCTTTCCCCATTATACCACTCTTTATTAACCCAAATGACACTTCCATACCCTTGAACCCTAGCCATTCTTTTGAAGCCTACATTGATTTGCATGAGTGAGGCCTTTTCTGATAGCTTGTCATGTGCAAAATCTTGAGAGTATTGGGAGCGACATGGATTTGTTCTCATCTCTTGCTAGCATAGGGTCCTCATTTGAGCTAGCTTCTAGGATGGTGAGTGGGGTTTTTGTTCCTTAAAGACTTATGTCTTGGGTTTGGGATGTGACAATGTTGAGATTGATGAGCAAAAGAATGTATTTAGAAAGAAAAACCCTAGGGACCTATAATAGAAAGATAAGAAGCTCTTGATTGATGTTTTGACCTTCCCCCTTCATATAAAAAAAAAAGAGAAAAGAAAAAAAAATATTCAATAAGATAGTGGAGAAAGGAAAACTAAAAGAGTTAGAGCTTAGAAA
This sequence comes from Brassica juncea, assembly GCA_018703725.1. Lineage (NCBI taxonomy): Eukaryota > Viridiplantae > Streptophyta > Magnoliopsida > Brassicales > Brassicaceae > Brassica > Brassica juncea. The sequence continues at coordinate 1,028,990 of CM031938.1, forward strand.
AGTAAATAGAAGTCCTTAGTGGTTAAATCATGAGAAAGAAAATGTTCATTGGGTGAGTGATGTGAGTATGTTTTTCATTATGGGTTATGGGATGAAGGGGTGTAGAACTTGTAATCACTTAGGATTGGGTAGAATGATGAGGATGGATCCATGTATGCATGAATTGCTCCTAGTCTTAGATAAATTTTGCATAATGATCAAGCTCCTTGATTCTTGAGTGATAGCCACCTTAAAAAGATGCATTGAACCCTCATTTTCATCCACATTAGACCATTTGATCACCTAGCCAAATGACTGAGATCATGTGCCCATTTGTGAGACTTCACCTTGTGTGTGTGTGTGAATCAATGTGAGGGCTGGTTAAGAGAACTTGTTGGTTGATAAGCATTGCATCTTGTGTAGAGGCATAAGAGTAATTGATAGGCCTTGTGAAGCTAGAGCATAATAAGAGAGTTTTGCTCATGCTATTTGCTATGTTTCTTTAGGATGTCAAGTTGAGTGCTATGAGTGTTTCTTTTGGCTTTGCTTCCATCTCTATGTCTCTCCTTGTGTTTTGAAAAGATTACTTGAGGACAAGTAAAGGTCTAGTGTGGGGGAGTTGATATTTTGAATATTTACATGTTTTTAGCATCCATATCTTGTGCATTTTGATCATATAAGTTAGGCATTAGGCATCTTTAGGTCCATTTTGCATTCATTTGTCCTTATCAGGTGTTGGAGTATCCTTTGCTGTGACTTGAGGTGATTGGGAGCCTTATGATCCAAAAAGAAGTGAAGAATGAAGTTTGGCCATGAAAAGAGAAGTCAATCCATAATCTGGTCGAGACAAATATGAGCATGGACGGAGGCCTTAGAAAAGTCTTCTGTTGCTAAGATTTTGTGGAGGCACAAAAAATTGAGTTAGCTTTCGAATGGAAGTGGTTTCAAGTCATTTGGAGCTGTATTGGAGGAGTTATGTTCAGTTTACTAGAAGCACATCAAGCTGGCCGGGAAGACTGGTCCGGGTACAACCACCCGGTCGGCTGAGACACTAATGGACGAGGCCAGGCCGGGGAAGCTCGACCGGGATGAGCTACCCGGTTGGAAGAAGAACATTTGGACCGGGGAGAGTAGACCAGGGAGAGGTACCCGGTCGGGAGAGAAGCGCTGGATGAGACCAGGCCAGGAAGACTAGGCCGGGTTGGGCGGTTTTGCTCGACCCAGACCGTTTTTCACCCTCTTTTCCTATTGGTTGAAGCCTAATTGACCTCAGGGACCTTTTAGTATTTTTTATGATGTTTTTAGGGCTTCTAAGCTTTGTATAAATACTCTTACATCCCCCAATTTGGGACTTATCTCATTTTCTCTCAAGACTTTGCCTCATATTGTAAAAGCTTGAATTTTTTTATCAATCTAAGGAAGTTCTTCATCTTATATCTTGTTTCTCCTTCTCACAAACATGATTAGCCTTAAATCTCACATAGATTTAAGGTTTTTTCATGAAGATTAGAGAGTAGACACCCTTTGGATTCATTGGCTAGGGTGATTAAAGGTGATTAGTGATGATCTAGGGTGTTTAGTGTTAGATCTACTTGTTTCCTTGCTTGTTGAGGGTTCTTAATGCTATTTTGGTCTTGATCATATCATAATAGATCTATAGGCATTTCCGCCCGGAAGGTGTTCGATGAAATGCCTGAACCATCTCTTCAATGCTTCTAGCTTGCTTTACCTAAGGGATTAGTTGTTAAAGGAGCTAAGATTGCTATTCGACTTGTTCTCCATGCTTGTTTTAGTCATTACAGTCAAAGGAATTTGATGTATTGGGTGATCATTGCAAAAGAGCATTCATCTAGGGATAGAGTTTGCTTAGTTTTGTTGTTTAGGCATAAGGAGAGTGTTTGATTGATTGCTTGCCACCCTTAGATTGGATCTTAATCACCTAAAGTCAAGTCCCTAGTCCCATGGATCCTACCTTAGCATTAGTTCTTGCACTTATTTCTTGATTGGATTTGAGATCACCTTGTTTATATTTTTAGGATCTTAGCTTGTTACCTTCATCCATCTTCTTGTTTGCTTAGATTAAGGAAGCTTGTGTATTCTTGGTGCTATAAATCTCTAGTTCTATGTGGGTTTGACAATCTTTTATACCACATTGATTTGATTTTGGACCCTTGAAAAGTCCTGTATCCAACCTAGATTAGAAAGTTAAGAAGCTCTTGGTTGGTGTTTGAGACCTTCCCCCTACATAAAAAAAAAGAGGGAAAGGAAAAAGAAAAAGAAAAAGAAAAAGAAAGATTCAATAAGATAGTGGGGAAGGGAAAACAAAAAGTGTAAGAACTTAGAAATGTGAATTGTGAATAAAAGGGTCCTTAGTGATTTAATCTTGAAGAAAGAAAGTTGTTCATTGGGTGAGTGATGTGAGTATTTTTCATTTTGAGTTATGGGATGAATAAAAAGGGTTTAGAACTTGTAATCACTTAGGAATGGGTAGAATGGTGAGGATGGATCCATGTATGCATGAATTGCTCCTAGTCTTAGATAAATTTTGCATAATGATCAAGCTCCTTGATTCTTGAGTGATTGCCACCTTAAAAAGATGAATTGAACCCTCTTTTTCATCCATATTAGACAATTTGATCACCTAGCCAAATGATTGAGATCATGTACCCATTTGTGAGAACTCACCTTGAGTGTGTGTGTGTGAATCAACGTGAGAGTTGGTTAAGAGAACATGTTGGTTGATAGGCATTGCATCTTGTGTAGAGGCATAAGAGTATTGATAGGCCTTGTGAAGCTAGAGCATAATGAGAGAGTTTTGCTCATGCTATTTTCTATGTTTCTTTAGGATGTCAAGTTGAGTGCTATGAGTGTTTCTTTTGGCTTTGGTTCCATCTATATGTCTCTCCTCCTTGTATTTTGAAAAGATTACTTGAGGACAAGTAAAGGACTAGTGTGGGGGAGTTGATATCTTGCATATTTACATGTTTTTAGCTATCATATCTTGTGCATTTTGATCATTTAGATTATGCAGTAGCCATATTTAGGTTTATATTGCATTCATATGTCCTTATTAGGTGTTGGAGTGTGCCATAGAGTTATTGGAGGTGTTTGGGAGTATCGTGATCAAAAAGGGGGTGAAAGATGAACATGGACAGAGGCCTTGAGAAATCTTCTGTTTCTAAGATTTTGTGGAGACACAGAAAATTGAGTTAGATTTCCAATGGAAGTGGTTTCAAGTCATTTGGAGCTATATTGGAGGAGTTACGATCAATTTACTAGAGGCATATCAACCCTGGTCGAGGATCTGGCCGGGTAGGACTGGCCGGGTAAGGCTACCCGGGCGCATTGAACGAGAGCTGGTAGAAGAAGAACTGGCCGGGGAGACTCGACCGGGAAGAAGCACCCGGACGGGAGAGATGTGCTGGACGAGGCTTGATCTAGACTGGGAAGGACATGCCGAGGAGAAGCACCCGGACGGGAGAGACTCGTATGGCCGAGATCAGGCCGGGTAGAATTGACCGGGGAGAGCCAATCTGGTCTACCCAGACCGCTTTTCTCACCTTTTGGTCGACCTCGAAGTGCTCCAGGGCCATTTTGGTCATTTCTTTTTATGTTTTTAAGGGCTTTCAAGCCTCATATAAATACTTATGTAATCCCAAAGTTGGGACTTAACTTCTTTTCTCTCAAAAACACATTTAGATCCTGAAGAAAGTTTGGATCTTGAATCCTTTTTCATCTTATTTTCTTGTGTTTGCTGGATTATTTCTATCACTAATCATGTTTAGCCTTGAATCATCCATGGTTTTAAGGTTTTCCATGCCTATTAGTGAGTATATCTATCTAGAGTTCATGGGCTTGGGAGACTAAGGGTGATTAGGTGTAGATCTAAGATGTTCTGGGGTAGATCCTTCTTGATCCTTGCTTGTAGAGTGTTATTTTTGCTATTTTGTAGTTGGCCTCTTCAAAATAGAGCTATAGGCATTTCATGCCCGAAAGGTGTTGTATGAAATACCTGAACCAACTCTCCAATGCTTTTAACATTCTTTACCAAAGAGATTTGTTGTTAAAGGTGTTAAGATAGCTAATGGACTTGTTCTTAATGATTGCTTTCATATTATTCAACCTAAGAGATTAGATGCTTTAGATATGTTAGTGAATGAACATTCATCTAGAGATAGAGCTTGTTTAGAATTGTGTCTAGGCTTAAGGTGTTAGATTGATTGTATTGCTGCCATCTTAGATTGAAGCTTGTTCACCCAAAGTCAATTACTTTTCCCCATGAGTCCTATTGCTTCATATTGAAAAGAAAGTTCATCTTTTATTGCATTTTTAGTATTGTCTTAGTTCATAATCATCCTCACTCAATGGTTTCACTTAGATTAAGCATAGATTTGCATTCCCTTTGCATTGAGATCTCATAGAATTGGATTGACATCTTATATACTATAACATTTGATTAGGAGCCTTGAAAAGTCCTATCATCAATCCGCCTATCCGTCCAGCTCTCCATGCACGGGTGAGGTTGACCGAGCACGTCCATCCGCGTCCGGCCGAGTCAAACCGAAGCCATCTCTGCCCAAACTTGGCCAAGCTCCTTCTTTATCTCATTCTTGCATCAAAACCACTCTCAACACCTTCTTTTACTCCATGGGACACTCAAATACCTGATAAGGACTTATGAATGCAAAATGGATCCTAAAGATGCCTAAACCTTAACCTACAAGACAATGAATGCATAATAAAGATGGCTAAATCAATGAAAATATGCAAGACATCAACTCCCCCCACACTAGTCGTTTACTTGTCCACAAGTATACTAGCAAGGACTAAGGAGGAGAGGTTTGAAGGAGGGGGCTCATAACCAAAAGAATGCTCTTCTTAGCTCTCAACTTGATAACCTTGTATAATCATACCAACTAGCTAGAGCAAACACTTTATCCAACTCTAACTTCTTAAGGCCTATCTTAGCTCTTTTGATCTCTACAATCATTCATCATGAATCCACAACCTCAAATCCACTTACTCACTAACAATCATTAAGTAAACTCAACAGATCTCTTGCAAATGGTCAAATGGTCCAAGTCATTTGGTTTGGTGAAAAAGGTTTTGATGTAAAGTGAAACAAGAAGTTCAAAAGGATTTTTCAATGGGTGGTTCACTCTTAAAACAAGTAGTCTTGACATTGCACATAATTTATCTAAGAAATGGATCAACTCATGCATACAATGCTCAATCTCCATTGTTCTACCCTTTTCCCAAACATAAACATGTAATACTCTTATCTACAATGCCAAACCCAACTCACATCACTCACCCAAATGTTTTTTTTTTAAGAACTCAAGGCACTTTTTCTCATATAGAACTCTTTCTTTTTGATGTCTAACAAGGGATTTTCATACTTTTAAAACTCTCTCTAGCTCTCTTTTAACTTTGCTAGCCCCCTTTCTTATTTTTTCATTCTCTTTTTTTTTTCTTTTCTTTGGGGGCCAAGACTTTCACTTTAAACAAGAGCCAGAGAGTTTATTTTCTTATCCCAAAAAGACTAAAACATTGAGCTCTAAGAGTTCATTTATTTATTTCACAACCTTTTCAAAACTCCCAAATAAAACTTTTCAACACTTACCCCCCCCCCACCCCAATCCTATGAGCTAGACAATAGAGTGCCTAATCTAGCAAGAATGGAGACTAAGCATTGTCGTTCCCAATACTCTCAAGATTATGCGCATGTAAGACTTTCAGAAAAAGGCCTCACTCATCAAAATAATATAGGCTTGAAAGGAAGGAAGGGTTTATGGGAGTGCAGTACCACTTGAGTTTGTCAAAAAGATTGGCAAAGAACGGGAGAGACAACTCAAGTGTTCTATCCATGACTCAGTACACAAGGGACCATGGGCAAGAGACCTATAATCTAAATAAGACAGGAGTAAACTTCAAAGAGAGCGCATCAATCAATCAAATGAGCTTTCAAGGCTCGAAATTTACAAGCTATCCTAAGGTTGCTCAAGCTACTTACCATGATTATAAAGGTTATCACTTTAAGAACTTAGCATGAGCATCTTTACAAGGTAACTATTATCCTTGTCCCCTTATGCATGATGCAACCTATATGATGATTTTTTTTAATGCAAGTGAATTATCTAGACTCAATCCTAATGCAACTACATGATTCAAAAATTTTAAATTTTTTTTGGTTTTTCTATGCATATATGAATGTCCAATGCAACGCATGAGCCTCTCAATCACAAAGACAACATGACAGATACTTGGTACCTCCCCCACACTTAAATCACACAGTCTCTGTGTGAGTATGGGAGAAGGAGATACCCCAACAAGACAAAAGCAAATGTATATACAAGAAGGGTTGGAGTGATACCACATAAGGAGTGTTGGGCGTGGTGCTTGGTATCTGGGCTAGGAGCTGGCTTGGTTCATAGGGCTAGAGGAGGCTGCTTCATAGCACTCATAAGGCTCAGGTGCTTCACCACCTTTCTTCTCTCCTCTAGTGCTAGGCTCAACCTGAAAACCTCAACCACTCTTAAGAAAAATTGAAATTGCAAAGCTATGTACAAGGATAACCATGGGACTTCCTCCCAAGTGAGCTTGTTTTGAGTCACTAGCTTGACTACCTTTTCTCTTGAACTAGTGAGAAGGAGGATCCTTCCCACCTTCAAGTGTGATGGTGAGGACCTGGGAGAGGAGCTCTTGAAGCTTGATTGGGTCATCTTGGAGCTGAGGAGTGATGATGGCTCTAGCACTTGAGAATGGTGTAGACTTGCCCTTATGCTTGATCTTGTACTCAATGACACCATCCTTGAGCTTCTTTGGTTGGAGGGTGAGAGTGTGTGGGATCAGATCAAGAGGTGGAGGATGAGGTTCTTTCACCATCTTCTTCTCGCCATGAGTGGCCTTTGAGGCTCTACTCATCCCCTCTCTTTTAGCACTTTCCAAGTGCGCAACACACAACTCCTTAGAAGACTCTCCAGCAAGGCCTTCTTTCTCACAAACAATCACCTCATCTTGGGGTTTCTCAACAGTTTTTTCACCACAAGTGATTGTCCCACAATAGTCAACATCCAATGAGGATTGGAGAGGATAGATGACAGCTTTGTTCACATGCATGAGGGTGACCTTTTTGTTGGGAAAGTCAATGCATGCTCCAACTGTAGTGAGGAAAGGAGTGCCAAGGATCAAAGGGACTCTCTCTTTAGATGCCATCTTCAAAACAGTGAGGTCAATGGGTATGGTGCAGGATCCAATCTTCAAGGGGAAGTCCTTTATTATGCCAATTGGGGTTGTAGAAGAAGAATCCTCAAAGGTGAGAGAAGAAGTATCTGGTTCCATGCTTTCAATCCCAAGACTCTTCACCATATCCAATGAAATGACATTCACACTAGCACCACTATCAACAAGAGCATCATCCATAGTTATCTTACCAAGGGAGCAAGACAAGGTGAACTTCCCTTGAGATTAAAGCTTAGGGAGGGACTTTGGAGGGGTTGGTGGATCCATCTTCAGAATGGAGATGTCCAAAAGCTCAGCCACTTCAGCTTGGTGGTCTAGAATGTCCTTGATGAGCATCATCTGGACATGAGCTTTACGCATACCTGAGATCTCTGGAAGCTTGACTCCAACATCACTAAGATCTTTCATGAACTTTGAGATCACCTTCTTCTGAGCTTTGGTGAGAATTCTGTTGGGGAAAAGGGAGCTTATCATAGGGTGATAGCTCAAACTCAGTGTCTTCCTGCTTCACCTCTTTCAGCTTGTTGTCTGCTCTCTTCACAGCTGGTGTCTCAGCTCTAGGCTCATCTTTCTGCAGACTCTTTACTTCAGCCTTCTTGGCAGCATCCTTTAGAATATGTGCTTCAGCTGTGGCCACTGTGGGAACCGGAATTCACACCGTCGATTTTAATGAATAAATATGGAGGAAAACCGAGTGAACCCGATCTTCCTTGAAGGTCCAAATTCTCTTCGTAATCACTTTTAGAACAATAAGAAGATAGACAGCAAGACAAAAATAGATAGTCGCCCAGAGGCGTTTTATTAATTGAATAGTATGAGTACAAGATTTCTCTGAGAGGAGTAGAGATATGCTAACTATCGGAACAACAGAACAGGAGGCCGCCAAGACGTCCTAAGCCTTGCCGTGCTAGTGTAACCACCTAAGTCCTATGTTCTTTAAGCTAGCAGGAGTTCTCTAAATCTAAATTCTCGGATCCCCTTTTTCTTCTGCTTCTGCTCTCCTTATATTGTCGCTCTAGGTCGTTGGCCCATATATTCCTTTGCCTTCGGACCCAAGTTTATCTCTTTTAGGAATATTCCATTTTTCGTTGATCTTGATAGTTATCTTCGGAAACTTAGCATTTATCGTATTTCCGCGAGTTAGGAAAAACCGTCATAACTTTTATGGGCTTGAATCCCTTCTGAGCGTAGATGGGCTTCTAGACCAGCTTAGATCCTTGCGGACCGTTCTTAGGCCTTTTAGCGTTTATACGATTTCTTGGTTTTAGTCATAAAACTTCGAGAATAACTTAAACTGAAACGAAAAAAGAAGTATGTGGTCTCGAAGGTTGGACATCACAGCTATATGGAAGATACGGGAGCCGAAGTAAGTCGGACAGGGCGGGATCAGGTCGAGCAGGCCGGGATCAGGTCGAGTTTGCCGGGCGAGCCGACTCGCGTGACGGCCGAGCTCGCCGGCGAGCTGACCCACGCCATAGTTGAGATTGCCGGGCGAGTACACCCACGCCGTGGTTGAGCTCGCCAGCGAGCTGACCCGCGTGATGGTTGAGCTCACCGGGCGAGTACACCCACGTCATGGTTGAACTCGCCGACGAGCTGACACGCGTGATGGTTGACCTCGCCGGCGAGTACACCCACCCGTGGTTGAGATCGCCGGCAAGCTGACCCGCGTGATGGTTGAGATCGCCGGGTGAGTACACCCACGCCGTGGTTGAGCTCACCGGCGAGCTGACCCGCATGATGGTTGAACTCACCGGGCGAGTACACCCGCGTCATGGTTGAGCTCGCCGGCGAGCTGACCCGCGTGATGGTTGAGCTCGCCGGGCGAGTATACCCACGTCGTGGTTGAGCCCGCAGGTTGAGTGGCTTTTGTTCGGGATTCGCTCGTTCGTCCACTTCCGATCTTTCTTTCAGTGAATGTTGTGCAGAAAATCCGTGAATAAGAAATAATCTTAGCCGTTGATTTCGAGATAACCGTTTTTGACCCCAACAGTTAGGCCCCCAGCCCGTAAGACTCGGAGACAATTTTGTGGGCAAGTGGTGTAAGTTAAAAATCGAAATATTGGTTAAGAATATTTATTGCGGAAATCCACGTCACCCTCATATCCTTATAAGTAGCAACTCACCACTCCTCATTCTTCACACATCTCTTTCTCTCACATTCTTTTCTCTTCAAACTACCTATCAAGAATGTCTTCCTCCCCAAGCGAAGATAAGAACTCCGACGCCGAGATGGGTGAGGCCAACTCGGCACTTCCGACTCCGGCCATGCATGAAGCCACTCCAACCTTCGTCGCCAGGTTTCTTTCTTTCGAAGATAGACTGTCTAGACGGAGTGCCGAGAAGGAAGTAACTCGGAACCATGCCGAGTCACCGGCTGTCCCTTCTTCTTCCGCAATGTCGTCCTCGGCTGAGGGAAAGAAATCTCCTGACCATGCCGCGCCCTTTTTTGGGGCGGACACGGCTCTTGCGTTGGTGCCAGAGGTCTCAGCTCAACCTTACGGTTCTTCTACCTCTCCGGCCCCGGTTCCGAAAGAAGAAAAGGCGACGGAGCTGATGCCTCCCCCTCTGGACAGGAAGGAGATCGTTCTAGAGCTTCCCGCGGCTAGCGTCCCTCCCCTGCCCAAAAGCCACAAGAGGGTCGGTGCCGCGACCGATGCTGCCAATAAGATGAGGTGCACCAAAGGCGCGGAAGGGCAACCTTCGGGGTTTCCCACACACCATCGAACCAAGGTTTTTCTTGAACATTCGGCATAGAATACTTAGTCTCTCGTCTTTTCTGATGATTTTTCTCTTTTTTGTTTTTGCTTGTATGCAGTTTGTGTCGCTGATTGACGGGATGCTCGGCGACTGCAGCTCAGAGATAGAACGCTTGACTAAGGACCTAGCCGAGTCACGGGAAGCAAAGAAGAGGTCGGAGGATGCGTTGAAATCCATCGAGGAAGCTCATACTGGTGAGGTTTCTCGATTGGAAGCTCAGGTCAGCGATCTGGAGCGGGATCTTGGGAAGTCGGCGAGTGCTTTGTTCAAGTTGAAGAAGGAGAAAAAGAAGAAGGTCTCCGAAGTTCATCGTCTCTAGCGCGAAATTCAAAAACGAGAAGAGTCCGAGGCCGTCATCTCGAGCGATGACTTCTGCGCTCGTCTAGCGAGGATGGCTGCTCTGTTTGGTTCCCTCTTGTCGGTTCACGAGAGAGACTTGGCCCTAGCGAACGTTGAGGGAAGCCTGAGTGAGATCCGACTGCTTAAAGGCGAAAGGGCTCCGACTTTAGACTCCAAAGAGGCTCGGCTACTATCTCGCAAGGGGGAGCTTGAAATTTCCGAGGGAGACTTCGACTCGGTCATCTCTCAGCTCCAGTCCGAGTGCACCCTTTCGCCGTGTTTGGGAGAACCTGAGTGACGAGATCCGGTGGTCGGAAAGGGCGAGGATGATGGGACCAAGAGGGGTGAAGTTGGAGCAGAGGATGATGACATGGTTCCAGGTTCTGCTGAGGCTGAGGATGAAGGCGGTGCTCCGAAGAGTACCTAGGTTTATGATCCTTTCGAGGATTTTCATTTTATTTTGGCCTGTTTAAAAGGCCGCGGTTTGTATGTTTCGGGACTGGCCGTTGGTGGCTTTGAATCCCTGCCCTTCTTAGGGCTTTTTGTAAGATGGCAGACTCAATCTATAAAACTCTTTTTCGGTTATTATAAATTAATAGAACTTCGGATTTCTCGAAGTTAGAGGGCGAGGAAATGAGTTGTCGTCTCACTCCTTGCCCCCTGATGATCACCGTATCTATCGTTTGTTGAGTGCGTGTGGTTTTTGTTTTACGCGAAGGTTCGTGAAAACGATCAGACTTAAGTGAAGAGACAAGTTTTGGGATCTCATATCAGGGTGCTGATATTATGCCTTTGAGATGTCAAGATCCAGTAAGACTGGGTTTAGGGCAAGACCTAGTTTACTCTCGGACTGAGGCTATGCGATGACAAGTCGGCTCTCGTTTTGCCTGTTGGCGATTTCTACCTGATTCGTACCGATATAAAGTCCGCGAAGTGTTATCGGCTTATATGACTTGTCTTGGTACGAATCGAGCTACTTCCAAAGGCTGTTTGGAGGTGTTGACTAAATTTTTGGATTTTCTTGTATAGAGCGCTATGGTATCCTTGTCGGATGTAAGAGAGCCTGTCCTTTCGAGGGCGGCTAATGTCTGTTTAAGACGTTAGGATTCGTTTGTTGTGATCAGCAACAAAGAAATGATGCCATTTAAAGGCATTTTACCGATATAGGTGTACTGAACCTGTTCCAAGAACGAGAAAGTCGTTTCTATGGATGGGAAAATCGTAACTTCGAGCATGCTGCGACGTCTCGCGATGCCAGAGTAGATTTTTTCTTGCCGCATTTTTTTGCGGGCTTTTGTTAGGTAAATACCGGATTACCAGATTTAATGGTGGAAAGTTTCGAAAATGTCGTTTTTATTTGAAATTTTATGGGAGTATAGGAGTATACGTACCCTCTCCCCCCCCCCCCTTTTTAAGGTGGGGGGATAGCTGAACTCGCTTGACGAGCTGCCTACGTACCCTTTTTCTGGGGATCAAGCCATCTTGTAGTTCTTTAAAGTCCACTTCGCGATTAGTGGTAGTATTTTTTAAGATGCATCGCGTTCCAGGTTCTTTGGATCTTGACGTCCTGCATGTTTGCGATTTGGTATGATCCTGGTCGGACCACCTTTATGACTTTGTACGGTCCTTCCCAGTTTGCCCCTTGTTTTCCTGCGTTATGCTCGGCAGTGTTTTGGAAGACTTTGCGCAAAAACAGGTCGCCCTCTTTGAACCTCCGGTGGTGGACATTTGAGTTGTAGTATTTCCCGGCAGTGTGCTGGTAGTTTTTGATTCGTATGAGAGCCTGGTCTCGTCGCTCGTTAATAAGGTTGAGTTCGTCCAGCAGCATCGCGTTGTTAAGATCTTCTCGTTCGGGGAGGAATCTTTTCCGTACTCCGGGAAATTCTACTTCCGAGGGGATCATACATTCCGTTCCGTAAACGAGGGCGAATGGGGTTTCACCAGTAGCCCGTCTCGGGGTCGTACGATGTGACTAAAGGACTCCTTCGAGCTCTTCTGCCCATCACCTCTTTTTGGCTTCTAAGCGCTTTTTTAACCCGTCGAGGACGGTCTTGTTGATGGTCTCTGCCTGGCCGTTGCACTGCGGATATCTGAGAGTCGACTTGGTCAGTCGTATCTTCCACTTCTCGCAGAATGCTTCGAATCAGTTAGAGATGAACTGAGACCCGTTGTCTGTTACGATTTCGTAAGGGACCCCGTGTCTGGTGATAATGTTCTTCCATACGAAGTTCTCGACTTGTACGTATTTGACACTTGCGTAGGAATCCGCCTCTACCCACTTTGAGAAGAAATCCGTGAGGACCAGGAGGAAGCGTTTCTGCTACGAGTTATGCAATGGCCTGGCGCCGGCGGCACGCGGGACGCGGGCTGGCCTGGCGCCGGCGGCACGCGGGACGCGGGCTGGCCTGGCGCCGGCGGCACCCCGGCCTGGCGCCGGCGGCACGCGGGACGCGGGCTGGCCTGGCGCCGGCGGCACCCGGCCTGGCGCCGGCGGCACGCGGGACGCGGGCTGGCCTGGCGCCGGCGGCACCCGTCACGCGGGCCGGCCTGGCGCCGGCGGCACCCGGCCTGGCGCCGGCGGCACCCGTCACGCGGGCCGGCCTGGCGCCGGCGGCACCCGGCCTGGCGCCGGCGGCACCTGTCGCGCGGGTCGGCCTGGCGATGGTCCACGGCCCTCGTCCCGGTTTCGTTCCTATCGTGCCCGGTTCGATCCCATCTTAGCTTGTTCGGATCAATCTACGCAAGTTTGGTATGATCACGGTTACTCTAGAACGCCACTTCCTCGACTAAACAAGGAATTGAGGTTCCTTCGGAAACACCGAGACCTTCAAAGACTGTCCTTTCGAGAAACCGTAAAAACGCCTAAACGGTCCAACGTGGCCAAAACGGCCCACGTACGATTTTCCGAAAAGGAAGGATAACTATGACGGTTTATCTTTATCCTCACATAAGAGATAAATGTCAAGTTTCCATAAGAGATAAATATCAAGTTTCCAGAAGATAAATGTCAAGATTTCCGAAGATAAATGTCAAGTTTCCCGATAAACACAAAGATGGACGAAAATGGAAAAAGCCCGACTCAGCCCGCGAGAAGATAGACCGTCATAGGAGGAGTATATAAGGAGAGCTTTGAGCAAGAAGCAAACCGGATCACAAACTTTCAAGCACTTAGCACTTAGAGCGTTTTAGCTTTCTTTTTCTGTTTTTGTTAGCGAGCTGTGACTCAACTAGGTTAGATCTAGGCGGCCGGACTAGCGGACCTTTCGACAGCTCTTGTAGCTTATTTCTTACCCGTTGTTCACGCTCAAAACGCGAATTCAGAAATAAGATCTTTTTCCGCTCTACTTTACGATTTTTACTTTTCGACTTTAATATCTATTTGATTGTTTCGTGTGCGGCCCAGCAGATATCCGGGACCTTCAAGGAAGATCGGGTTAACTCGGTTTTCCTCCACAAATCTTTATCAGAAATTGACGGTGCGAATTTCGGTTCCCACAGTTTGGCGCTAGAAGGAGGGGGGGTTACGGATCTATCTATCTCGCAACTGCACACGCTCGATCATGTCAGCCGACGCCACCAAGGATCAGCCAGCGCTAGACGGAACACCCGTCGATGCCAACGCTGAGAAGACTCCAGCTGGAGACGCATCCACAGTCACTGCTGATGCAAACACTGAGGCGCTCAGGCAGATGAAGGAACTGTTTACCTCCGCCCAGGCGCGGGCGGAACAACAGGACAAGCTGATAACCTCGCTCGCAAAACAGGTCGATACCTTAACTGCGAGGAGCAAGTTGCCGCGCGGATCCACCAAGGCACGCCGCGGCAGGAGACTCGACTTCGGATCTCCCGAAGCACGAGAAAAAGATGCCCCGAAAGAGCCCACTCCCGAGGAAACGGCTCCGAAAGGACAGCAAACGACCTCGCAGAACCTTCCACTCCCGGCTGCGGGAAACAAGGAAAGCGACGTCGAGCGTATCGATCTAGATATCAGCGACCGATCGGGCCCTTCCGATGGAGACGCTGACTTCCACCCCAGGAGAACCCGAAGCCAGTCCGCTCGGCAGACGGTATCCTTCGATAGGTCCATGACAGAAGAGGAAGAAGAACTCTACTGGATGGAGCAGGAAGAACTCGCGGAAGATCAAACTCGGATCTATCGCGACCAGCGTCGACAGGTTCGGAGGAACGCCGGCAGCAATAGCGAGATCCATGATCTCCATGAATCTCTCAAAAAGACCGTGGCTGAAGTGAAAGCGGTAAAATCGCAGATCCATCAGGCGACCAGTTCCGCCCCCGAGATCGATAGACTTCTCGAGGAAGCACGAAAAACACCGTTCACCACTCGAATCACGGAAACACGCATCTCATACCCAGGGAAGATCAAAATCCCGGTCTACGACGGTACGACGGATCCTAAGTCGCACCTGCAGTCCTTCCAGATCGCAATGGGTAGGTGCAAACTCCCGGAGCGCGAACGGGACGCAGGTCATTGTCTTCTCTCCCGGCTCAAAAGGAACTCCATCGGAAGTTTCCGCCAACTAGCCTCGGCGTTTCTCAAACAGTACTCCATGTTCATGGACAGAGAAACGTCCGACGGAGTCTAGCTCAGAAGGAAGACGAGTCGCTCCGCGACTTCATGCGAAGGTTCAAACTGGTGATGGCCAGAGTAACAGGCATCAGAGACAATGTCGCAATCGACGCCCTGAGAAAAACTCTCTGGTACAAGTCGAAGTTCCGAAAGTGGATACTACTGGAAAAGCCGCGGACAATCCAGGATACTCTCCACAAGGCAACAGACTTCATCATCATGGAAGAAGAGATGAAGCTTCTATCGCAGAAGCACGGACCGCAGAAAACCGCGTCCAAGAAGAAACCCTCTCGTAACGACAAATACGTCCATCACGAAGGGGAAGACGTCCAAGGCGAGCATAACTACGCCATCAACTCGGAGCAAGGCAAAACCTCCGGAAACACCTGGACCAGGAACCAGTACAAGGATAACTCCTATTGCGAGTTCCACGAGACCAGAGGTCACTCCACTGCGAACTGCAAGGTTCTCGGCTCCCGGCTCGCCGCAAAACTCCTCACCGGCGAGCTATCAAAGGTCAAGAGTATAAAGGACTTGCTCCTGGACTCCGACCGCCCAAAGACTAAAAAAACTGTCTCCGAAGACCGCGCGACCGAAAACCAATCAGGGGAAAAGCGCGGAAGAAGACAGGACGACCAAGGGAACAACAGCAGTCGCCAGAGGGTAAACATGATCATCGGAGGATCACAGTTCTACCAAGACTCTGTCTCATCGATAAAAGCCTACGGGCGAAAAGCCGAGACCAGTTCCAACTGGTTCCCGGACAGCGATGTTCCTAACCACACAATCGCTTTCGAGGAACACGAGACCGTCGGAATCGACAAACCTCACTGCGACCCTTTGGTAATCGACCTGGTCATCCAGGATCTCGAAGTCGGCCGCATTCTCGTCGATACTGGAAGCACGGTCAACGTCATCTTCCGCGACACCCTCTACAGGATGAAGATCCCACTTGGGGAAGTCGTCCCTGAGCCAAAACCTTTGACGGGGTTTTCGGGCGTCACTACCATGACCCTCGGAAAAATTAAACTCCCAGTCATGGCAAAGGAAGTTACAAAGATCGTCGAGTTTGCAGTAGTCGACAACCCGGCCATCTACAACGCCATCATGGGAACCCCTTGGATCAACTCCATGAAGGCAGTACCGTCCACATATCACCTCGGTATCAAGTTCCCGACTCCGACCGGAACCGCAGCCATCTGGGGTAGCCAGAAACAGTCGAGACTCTGTTACCTAGCCGAGTTCAAACTGCGAAAAGATCGGAACGCCCCTGCGGCCAACCCGAAACGAGCAAAGGAATCACACAACATTCCCGAAGACTCGAAGAAAGATGATCCAGAATCATCTGAACAGGCAACGATTCAAGACGACGACAAAGCCTCTGAATCCACCGCCGTAAGAGCGGACAGCTCGACCCCCGCACAAACCACTGATCCGACCAGCACGGTCGGAACGGCAACGCACGGGGAGTAAAAACGTCCGCGGAAACTATCAGAACTACGAGATGGCTTGATCCTCGAAAGAGGTACGTAGGCAGCTCGTCGAAACCCGGCGAGTTCAGCTATCCCCCTCACCAAAAAGGGGGGGGACTGGGTGCGTATACTCCTATACTCCCACAAAAACGCAAAAAATCCGCATATGTACTTTAACTTCTCGAAATTTTGTTATAAAATTCTTTCTATCTTTCATGCTCACTTAAACGCGCCAACGCTTCGGAAAAACGAAAATCGTATCTTCAAAAGAAACGCGAGACGTCGCAACTTCTTAAAAAAGATAACAAAACTCGTATTATCCGCAAAAGACAGTCCACCAGCGACTTAAAAATAACTCACGCCCGTCGATTGGCCCCGACGGACGCTCATAAGAAACGTTTCACTCAATACAAAATCGTAGTCAGACCTACAAGGTCCTCTTACATCCGACAAGGATATCATAGCGCGCTATACAAGAAACCCAAAATTTTGGTTTAGCATCTCGGATAAACTCCAAAGATAGCTCGATTCTTTTAACACAAGTCATATAAGCCGGCGACTAGTCGCGGACTTTAAACGAAAAGAATCAGGAAGAAATCACTAACAGGCAAAACGAAAGCCGATCAGTCATCTCCCAGCCTCAAAGCTGAGAGTAAACCTAGGTCTTGCCCTAAACCCAGTCTTGCTGGATCTTGACATCTCACAGACATAGTATCGTATACGAGATCCCAAAACATGTCTCTTATCGCTTACACCTAAAACGCTCGCTAAAAAGTAGCATACGGACCAAGCGACAAAAAAAGAGTTAGGATACGAAGTGACTACTCGCATCCTTCCCTCTACACTTGACGAAAGTATAAATCAAAACAAAAGACAAAATCTCGCAAATTTTCATATTCATAAAAGCCGCAAAAGACGGCAGGATTCAAAGCCACCAACGGCCAGTCCCAAAACATAAGAATGCAACCTCCAACGGTCGCGGGATAAAATTACTAAAAACGGCCACACATGGCCAAAAAATTCAATTCACAAAAGGAAGTCAACGTTGAGAAATCCGGATGCGGAAATCCCAAATGAACTAGCAGGCTGGTCCACTTCCTCATTCACGCCTCGAGCATTCCCACCATTCTCGGCGTTCTCATCGGCTCCGACCTCCACCGTATCCTCGGAAACCTCGATAGGTTCCCATAGTCTCCGGACTCTTTCTTCTACCGGAGGAACCAAGGACTCAGCATGAGCACACTCGGCCATGAAATCCTTCATTTCAGCAATCTCGGAATCAAAAGAGAAGTCTGGGTTCTGAGACTTGTAAAGGTTTACGACCGAACCTCGGCACTCGCGGAAATCACCAACAAACTCCTGAGCTTCTTTAAAACATTGAAACTCAGCAGCAAACGATTCCGCCCGTCTTGCCACCTCCGCTGCGACCATCCTTCTTCCTCTCCTTTCCGCCCGTACGAGAGCCCGAGCGTGAAGCTCAGCTTGCTTTGCGTTCTGTGCCTTCACCTCTTGTCGGAACCGGAAAAGCTCTCGCTCCACTTCTGTGGTCTTGAAGTTAGCAATCCTGGATTTGCGGAAACTCGAGTCAAGCGCCTCGCTAAACACTCTTAGTCCCTACATAAAACTCAAGATCAGCAAGCATGCTTATATACGGATTCGAACGCAAGGTTAAAGAAGGACCAAACCTCGTTGACACGTTGGGAGCCCTCGGCAAAAACCCGTTGTTTCTCCTCATCCTCCAGCGACTCGTCAGTAGTAAACTCCGGAGGAAGGCCATCAAAGAAGTTGTTAGGTGGAAAACCGCTGGCTCCGCCTTTTTCCATTGGAACAAAACTAGGTTTTTCTCCCAACGGTGAAGGATTTTCCGAGCCATCCCCATCATCGATTTCCTTCCCCTTACGAGACCTCTGTCTGCGCCTCCGAGTAGGAGCCACGGTAACAGGTTTGGCGTCATACGACGGAACAGGACCTCGGGACCGATAAAGCTTAACCGCACCTCGGATCCGTTCGAGGGTAAAGGATTTCCAGAAAAACGGCCTTTGACGAAGAAGATCTCTCTTGACGAAGACGTCACCAGGCAAATGCGCGGTAGGGTTGTTCCCTACAAAACGAGAATTTTTTCAAAACTCGCACTTCCGAAAAGGTGAGATAGACAACAGAGTTTTCGTCGTATTACCTCGGTTGAAGTTCCATGCTCGCGGAAATAGATGGAGGCAGCTCTCCTCGACAGACTCGCCATCTATTTGAACAAAGAAGAAACGCTCCTGCCACGATTTGGGATTCGAAGTAGTCCCCTGAATCACGGCCATATCCTTCTTAGGCAGCATGGAATAGTAACCGTCACTCCCCGTCGGCCGAGTGCCCTAAAGACCTTCGAAATCGTCGGGACCAAGATCAATCCCGAGTTCGTAGCTAGCGATCAGTACGCCAAGCCAACTCTCCAAGGCAGGAACGCTGAGTTGGCTGATCGAAAGTTCGAAGCGGTGAAGCGCACGAACAATGGCACCAGGAATTGGGAACCACATACGGCAGTACGTAAAGAAAGCTTTGTAACATGTAAAGAAACCTTGCGGAGGATTCCGTGCACTCTCGTTACCAACGGGAATCCGGAATTTGACTCCTTCAGGAACCTGGTAAAAATCTCGAAGAACCTTGAGATATTGACGAGAAACCAAGCTCGGCGCAAAAGGAGCACCGGGCTGCCTCAGAGGCCTCCTCGGAACAGGGATCTCTGGCAGTGTTGGGGGCGAACCTACAAGGGCTCGGTAATACGCATTCTTCTTTTCCTCCTCGACCGACTCCTCCTGCTTTACCGTTACATGGGCAGGAGAGTCATCCGAGGAAGAATGGGAAGAAGAGTTTCTCTTTGAAGATCTTGAAGACATTGTTCTTAAAGAGAAAGAAAGGATTCTTGAGAGAGAGAGTAAAAACCTTGTGATGAAGTAAGAATGAGATTTCTTACTCCATATAAAGGAGGTAAAATCACTATTTACCCCGATTTTCGGCAAACGATTACGTCTCAACACCTTCCCACACGGCTATACCGCAAGCTAGGATCCGACAGGCTTTACGTTCCTAGCTAGCTGGGGGGCTAACTGTTGGGGTCAAAATCGGTCAATGACGAAATCGTCACCCAAAAATCCTCGAAAGAAAAGCCAAGCGACGATCAAATCCAAGAAACGGGTCGTCGCTCGATAAAACTCACGGAAGGCTCGTCCGCTCTCATCTGTCGCCAACGGCGAGGGTCCTGGCGCCCGTCCATGCGATCGTCTCATAATCTCGGACAACGACATCATCTTGGTCCCTTGAAACCCATGTCTGGATTGTCCGAGATCTACAATGAGTCTTCCGTAAAACCTTCCCGATTGTTTAAAAGATTCATCTTTTAACATATCTAAAACTCGGAGCCACATTGCTCTCATCCTCGACGACGGAAAATCTGCAGATCTAAGTCCATCTCAAAATCCCGATACTCGCGGAATCTCGTTGGAAACAATTATCTCGAAGAGACCCTCCCAAACTCAAAAGATTTCCCGCAAACGACTGACGAGGGAAAGATCGAACAAACCCACAGACGGCAAGACGGCCTGGCACCGGCGGCACGCGGGACGCGGGCTGGCGCCGGCGGCACCACGGCCTGGCGCCGGCGGCACGCGGGACGCGGGCTGGCCTGGCGCCGGCGGCACCCCGGCCTGGCGCAGGCGGCACGCGGGACGCGGGCTGGCCTGGCGCCGGCGGCACCCCGGCCTGGCGCCGGCGGCACGCGGGAACGCGGGCTGGCCTGGCGCCGGCGGCACCCCGGCCTGGTGCCGGCGGCACGCGGGACGCGGGCTGGCCTGGCGCCGGCGGCACGCGGACGCGGGCTGGCCTGGCGCCGGCGGCACCCGGCCTGGCGCCGGCGGCACCCGTCACGCGGGCCGGCCTGGCGCCGGCGGCACCCGGCCTGGCGCCGGCGGCACCCGTCACGCGGGCCGGCCTGGCGCCGGCGGCACCCGTCGCGCGGGTCGGCCTGGCGACGGTCCACGGCCCTCGTCCCGGTTTCGTTCCTATCGTGCCCAGTTCGATCCCATCTTAGCTTGTTCGGATCAATCTACGCAAGTTTGGTATGATCACGGTTACTCTAGAACGCCACTTCCTCGACTAAACAAGGAATTGAGGTTCCTTCGGAAACACCGAGACCTTCAAAGACTGTCCTTTCGAGAAACCGTAAAAACGCCTAAACGGCCCAACGTGGCCAAAACGGCCCACGTACGATTTTCCGAAAAGGAAGGATAACTATGACGGTTTATCTTTATCCTCACATAAGAGATAAATGTCAAGTTTCCATAAGAGATAAATATCAAGTTTCCAGAAGATAAATGTCAAGATTTCCGAAGATTAATGTCAAGTTTCCCGATAAACACAAAGATGGACGAAAATGGAAAAAGCCCGACTCAGCCCGCGAGAAGATAGACCGTCATAGGAGGAGTATATAAGGAGAGCTTTGAGCAAGAAGCAAACCGGATCACAAACTTTCAAGCACTTAGCACTTAGAGCGTTTTAGCTTTCTTTTTCTGTTTTTGTTAGCGAGCTGCGACTCAACTAGGTTAGATCTAGGCGGCCGGACTAGCGGACCTTTCGACAGCTCTTGTAGCTTATTTCATACCCGTTGTTCACGCTCAAAACGCGAATTCAGAAATAAGATCTTTTTCCGCTCTACTTTACGATTTTTACTTTTCGACTTTAATATCTATTTGATTGTTTCGTGTGCGGCCCAGCAGATATCCGGGACCTTCAAGGAAGATCGGGTTAACTCGGTTTTCCTCCACAAATCTTTATCAGAAATTGACGGTGCGAATTTCGGTTCCCACAACACCCGCATCGTGGTTGAGCTCGCCGGCGATCTGACCCGCGTGATGGTCGAGCTCGCCGGGCGAGTATACCCACGTCGTGCTTGAGCTCGCCGGTTGAGTTGCTTTTGTGCGGGATTCGCTCGTTCATCCATTTCCAATCTTTCTTTCAGTGAATGTTTTGCAGAAAATCCATGAATAAGAAATAATCTTAGCCGTTGATTTTGAGATAACCGTTTTTGACCCCAACAGCCACAACAAATCTCTCAACTTCCCCAAACTCAGTTCCAAACATTTCAATCTCATCCTCCTCTTTCTCATGAGCACTCATCTCAATATCTGAATAACTAGTAGAGAGGACAACATTGCAAGACTCCTTGGGATTCTTCTCTGGTTTTTCTGGTAGAGATGGGCTCTTGGAAGATGAAGACATAGAGGCAACCTGGCTCTCCAAAGCTTTGAGATGAGAGGCAAGTTGCATGTACTTGTTGTTGAGGTCAGCATAGGTCCCATCAATGTTTGCATGGATGTTCTTGAACTCCTCTCCAATGTTCTTAGCACTTCTCTCTTGAGATTCAAAGATTTGCTTGAACATGGACTCCATATTTGAACTTGGAGCTTGAGCTTGAGATGAGCTTCCTTGGGGCTGAGTAGACTGGTTGGCTTGAAGATAGTTTTGCTTGGCTTGGTAACCTCCTTGCTGATTGTTGTAGTAAGGCCTTTGCTGATAGTTGTTTTGGTACTGGAAGTTGGCCTTTTTCCTGTACCATGTGCCATTAGCATTGATGAAGCACAGCTCCTCTTGACCTTCTAAACCATCAACCTGATTAGTCCCAGCAGGCTGCTTTTGTTTCTGGTTCCCAATGGAGTTAATCTGCTCCTACTTAGCCTTCTCTGCAATAATCTTGTCCAACTTCTCTTGGAGAGATTTCAGCTCCTTCCTTGTGTGCTGATCATCTTCATCAGTGCCTCTGTTGACTCTATCATGCTCCTCACTGTAAACTGAGTAACTCTTGGCCATGTTCTCCACCAGCTCCTCTGCATCCTGCTCAGTTCTGCCCAAGAAGAACCCATTGCTGGCTGTGTCTAAACTGCTCCTGAACTCTGGAAGAGCACCTTTGTAGAAGGTACTAAGCAAACTCTCCTTGGTGAAGCCATGATGTGGGCATTGAGACCAATAGCCCTTGAACCTCTCCCATGCTTCACTAAAGCCCTCTAGGTTCTTCTCCTGAAAGCTAGAGATCTCATTTCTGATCTTGGTTGTTCTTGAGGTAGAGAAGAACTTCTCTAGGAATGCCCTCTTGCACTCATTCCAAGTTGTGATAGATTCACTTGGAAGAGCCTTCTCCCATTGATGTGCCTTGTCTCCCAAAGAGAAGGGAAACAATCTCAGCTTGAAAGCATCTTCAGAGACTCTATTAGTCTTGGACAAGCTACAGTAGCTGTCAAATGTATCCAAGTGATCAAAGGGATCCTCCACAGCAAGGCCATGAAACTTGTTGTTCTCAATCAAATGCAACAGATTTGATCTCAAAGTTGTTGTTTTCCACAGCTGGTGCTCTGATCCCCAACCTAAGACCATGAATGTGAGGTTGATCATAGGCTCCAATGGCTCTAGCTTGGCGCTGTGGCTGTTGTGGTTGGCGCTGTGGTGTTATGTTGTCAGCTCTTGGACCATTGCCCCCTAGGGCATCATCATCTTGATGCTGATTCTCCATATCAAACCCCAATCTCTGCAAGTGAGCCTGTTGCTCTTTTTCTCTTCTCTTTCTTGCAATTTCTCTCTCAAGTGTAGCAATTTCTTCAACAGTGGGTGTCAAGTTTGATGCACCTCTGCTTCTAGTTATCATACACCTGAAATGCAAAGGGAAAAGAACAAGTAGAATCAATAGCACAATAAAAGAAAAATGACTTAGTCTCAAGCAATTGACTAAATCCTATTGTCAAAATCAACTTAGAACTTGGCAACGGTGCCAATTTGATGATAGGACTTTTCAAGGCTCCTAATCAAATGTTATAGTATATAAGATGTCAATCCAATTCTAAGAGATCTCAATGCAAAGGGAATGCAAATCTATGCCTAATCTAAGTGCAACCATTGAGTGAGAATGATTATGAACTAAGACAATACTAAAAATGCAATAAAAGATTAACTTTCTTTTCAATATGAAGCAAGGGGATTCTTGGGACAAGGGAATTGACCTTGGGTGATCAAGTTTCAATCTAAGATAGCAAGCTTTCAATCAATCTAACACCTTAAGCCTAGACACAATCCTAAGCAAGCTCTATCCCTAGATGAATGCTCATTCACTAACATATCTCAAGCATCTAATCCCTGAAAGCAATCAATAAGAACAAGTCTATTAGCTATCTCAACACGTTTAACAACTAATCACTTAGGTAAAGGATGTTAAAAGCATTGAAGAGTTGGTTCAGGCATTTCATAGAACACCTTCCGGGCATGAAATGCCTATAGCTCTATTTTGAAGAGGCCAATTCCAAAATAGCAAGAAGAACACTCTACAAGCAAGGATGAAGAAGGATCTACCCTAGAATATCTTAGATCTACACCTAAATCACCCTTAGTCTCCCAAGCCCATGAATCCTAGATAGATCTCCTCACTAATAGACATGGATAACCTTAAAACCAAGGATGATTCAAGGCTAAACATGATTAGAGATGAAGATAATCTAGTAAACACAAAAGAAATAGATGAAGAAGGATTCAAGATCAAAACTTTATTCAAGATCTAAAAGTGTTCTTGAGAGAAATGAAGTTAAGTCCAAAATTAAGGATAACAAGAGTACTTATACTTGGCTTAAAAGCCCTAAAAACATCATAGAAAATGACTAAAAGGCCCTTGGAAGCAATTAGGTCTCGACCAATAGGAAAGCATGGTGAAAAACGCTCAGGGTGGCTCAGGATGGTCCGGCCCGCGCATGTCCGACCCGCGCAGAACCGTCCGGTCTGTTCATCGTCTGCGCGGGTGTGCTGGCCCGAGCGTCCCGTCCCGCGCATCCGTCCTGCTTCGTCTGGCCTCGTCCCGTGCGTGTGCTACGTCCCGCGCACATCCAGCCGCGCGTGGTCTGTCCAGATCGTGTCTTGTCTCGCACGGGTAAGCTCTCCCGCACGTCCCGGCCCACGCGTCCATCTGTTCCTGGCCTGTCCTGTCCCACGCGGGTAAGTGAACCCGAGCACTCTAGGCCACGCATGCCTCGTCCATTCCACGTCCTGTCACGCGGGTGCTCTCTCCCGAGCACTCCAGGCCGCGCATCCGCCTATCCGTCCAGCTCTCCTTGTGTGGGTGAGGTAGACCGGGCACGTCAATCCGTGCGTCCGGCCGAGTCAAACCAAAGCCATCTCTGCCCAAACTTGGCCAAGCTCTTTCTTTATCTCATTCTTGTATCAAAACCACTCTCAACACCTTCTTTTACTCCATGGGACACTCCAATACCTGATAAGGACTTATGAATGCAAAATGGATCCTAAAGATGCCTAAACCTTAACCTACAAGACAAAGAATGCATAATAAAGATGGTTAAACCAATGAAAATATGCAAGAATTCACTAACCTAGTTGATTCGCAGCTCGATAGTAAAAACGGAAAAATGCCTAATTTGCTCTAAGTGCTAAGTTTGCTTTGAGAAAGCTCTCTCCTTCCTCCTCGCCCCAAGCCCTCCTTATATACTCCCTTCTAGGTCGGTTTGCTCCCCTTGGGATGGACTTGTCGGGGGGCGGGCTTTTCCATTTTTTGTCATCTCTCGTGATTATCTTCAGAAACTTGACCTTTATCTTCGGAAACTTCATATTTATCTTTTGGAAACTTGACATTTATCCTTTCCTGCAAATATAAATAGACCGTCATTCCAGTTTTGGGATCAATCTTATTTCGAAATCGTAAGTGGGCCGTCTAGCCGTGATCCAGGCCACTTCGGACTGTTTTTGGACTTTAGATGTTTTTCCTACGATTTCTCGTAAGAGACCACTTTCAGCTTGACGCTGGTCATTCCGGATGGATTCCAACTCTTCGTATAGTTAGGACGACCGGTGTTTAAGCTGACCACGTCCGTTTTATACGATAGGTGAGGATCCATCTCGACGTCCGGATCTTTCATAACTTTTCCCGAAGTCCTTCTTTGATAATTCCGAGTGAGATGGTACATGAGTTTTGTGTCCGTAGACCTGATGCTCGAGCTATGGGAACTTGGACGAGGAGGCACGGTTTCGGCACGGGCCGTCCTCGCCCGTGGGAGAGACGACCTCGGCATGGGTCGCCCTCGCCCGTGGGCGAGACGACCTCGGTGCGGGTCGTCCTCGCCCGTGGGCGAGGCGGCCTCGGTGCAGGCCATCCTCGCCCATGGGCGAGGCGACCTCGGCACGGACCGTCCTCTCCCGTGGGCGAGACGGCCTCGGTGCGGGTCGTTCTCGCCCGTGGGCGAGGCGGCCTCGGCACGGGCCGTCCTCACCCGTGAGCGAGGTGGCCTCGGTGCGGGTCGTCCTCGCCCATGGGCGAGGTGACCTCCGCACGGGCCGTCCTCCCCCGTGGGTGAAGCGGCCTTGGTGCGGGTCGTCCTCGCCCGTGGGCAAGGTGACCTCGGCATGGGCCGTCCTCCCCCGTGGGTGAAGCGGCCTCGGTGCGGGTCGTCCTCGCCCGTGGGCGAGGTGACCTCGGCATGGGCCGTCCTCGCCGGTGGGCGAGGTGGCTCGTGTTCTGTTGGTATGATCCATACTTTTTTATGTTCGAGACCTCATCCGGACTGAATGAATTCTCGATGCTCTCTTGTTCGTGTCCGCGGAAAACCGTCATTTATTTGGTTAACCGTTTCCCGGGAACGTTTGGTTTTCAAAGACTAAACAGGATTTGGTTTTCCGAGAACTTTCGGGCATTGATTCCGTCGTGACCGGTTTTGACCCCAACATGTAGTTGAATCAATTAGAGCGTCAACTGTAAGATCAGCGTAACTAGTTTGTTAGTTTTTGTTCGGTGGTGTTGGGCGAGTGGTTGGGAGCCAGGAATCATTCCATACAGAGATAGACGATCCTGTTCCCACCCTTTTGATTAGTCCTTTTCTAACCAGAGATGTAGCGGAGACCATACTCCTCCAGCCATACGATGGATAGTATGATCGAATCGGTTCCAGGGGTGAAGCATTCCTGAAGTACCTTCCTTTAAAAACGCGCGAAAAATAAGGTATTGGGCTTCTCTATCAAACGCCATAGTTGCTTACCAGGCATTACCGTATTAAAATCAGTGAGATCTTTAAATCCCAAACCTCCTTCATCTTTAATTAACACCAATTTGTCCCAAGATTTCCAGTGCATGCCCTTCATATTCCCACTTGGGCTCCAAAACTGTGCTACCGCACTCGTCAGTTTCTTCGTGATTGCCTTTGGTAGCCTATAACACGACATAACATGATTCGGCAAGGCCGTAATCACTGATTTGATGATCACCTCTTTCCCTCCCTTAGTAAAAAACGTAAATGTCCAGCCATTAACCCTACTATTCAAACGATCTTGAATGAATCCAAAGATTTGTATCTTGGACCCTCCAATATTCTCTGGCAGTCCCAAATAAGATCCCATTCCTCCTAGATTCTGGATTCCCAGGATATCCCATAACTCTTGTCTGATGGATTCCTCTATCTTATTTCCAAACTGAACAGAAGACTTTTGAAAATTTATTTGTCGACCTGAGACAGCTTCATACTCCTTTAATATCCTAAGGATGGTTTGACACTCTTCTTTCTGAGTCTTACAAAACAAGAGCCTATAATCTGCAAAAAGCAAATGAGATATCGATGGACACGCTCTAGCAACCTTCGTTCCGGTTAGTTGTCTCCCTCTCTCCGCCTTTCTGATATTAGCTATCAAAGCCTCGGTACACATAATAAATAAATAAATAAGGTGATAACGGATAACCTTGACGTAAACTTCTTTGTGGAATAATAAGACCACGGGGTTGGCCATTTAATAAAACCTGATATTGAACCGACGAAATACACTCCATCATTAGCTTAATCCAGTGAGGATAAAAACCCATTTTTTGTAATAGGGCCTGAATAAAATCCCACTCCACCCTATCCTACACTTTACTCATGTCCATTTTAATTGCCATGTACTTTCCCTGACATGCTTTATTGGTTCTCAACCCATGAAACACCTCCTGGGATATGAGTATATTATCCGATATCAACCTTCCTGCCACAAATGCCGATTGAGTCTCAGAAATAAGTTTAGGGAGACACAGTTTCAATCTCTGACATAGAACTTTTGAAATAACCTTATACCCTACATTACAAAGAATTATTGGCCGTAGTTCTGTCATCCTTGTAGGTCTTTCCGTCTTTGGTATCATACAAATATTGGTAATATTTAACCTTGAATCCATATCCCAAAAAACCAGAAAATTATTCACCATCTCCACCAAATCATGCTTGATTATATGCCAAGAGTGTTGGAAAAAGAGAGCTGTCATTCCGTCCGGACCTGGAGCCTTCTTAGGATGCATCATGAATAAGGCCTGTTGTATCTCTTCCTCAGTCGCTGCCCGTAGCAGCTTTTGATTCATCTTAGTCGTAATGCACGGTGTAATTTCCTCAAGAAAACTCTCAAAACCTGATGAAGAAGTAGTAGTAAATAAATCTTCGAAATAGTCTACTGCCACTTTTCTATTCCTTGATCCTGCGTTATCCAATTTCCTTCCTCATCATAGAGTCCCACAATTCTATTTCGAACACGCCGTTCCTTAGTTAAAGCATGATAGAATTGTGTGTTGAGATCCCAGCCGTATGCCACATATTCCTACTTTTCTGATGCTAGTACTCCTCTTCATCTTTGTATGATTCCTGCAGTTTCCTTGAGACCTCTAATATTTCCTCTTGGGACCTATTGTTATCTGTTTGTACTTCTTCAAGAGCTCTTTGAAGATCACTAATTTTTTCCTTCCCTATGGTGGATTATTTTTCCACCATTTAGCAATTTCATGACGACAATTACTAATTTTTGTAACAATACCCTCCGTAGTGCCTCCATTAGATTCTGACCATCCCATAGCTATTGAGTCCAGAAGACCCTCCTGTCCTATCCATCTCTTATCAAAGTGAAATTTCCCTCTCCTTCTCGGAATTTAATCTTCCAGGTAAGCCACTATTGGACGGTGATCAGACGCAACCATACCCAAATATTCTGTATAAGACCCTGGAAAGAGTGTGTGCATTTCAATTGCTAAAGCTCGATCTAAACGACATCTAGCCATCACTGCCCCTTTCCCTTTCCCCCGTCGTCCTTGCCATGAAATTTTGTTTCCCCGAGCCGAAAATTCCAATAATCCACTATTCCTTATCATGTTATTGAAAGGAACAAATGAATCCGCACTACGTAAAGCCCCACCCTCTTTCTCATGGTTACCAGTAATTTCATTCAGATCTCCAATAATAAACCAGGGCACAGATCTCGATAGTCCATATCTTGTAAGTCGTTCCCAAACTTGCTCCCTTAATTTCTGAACCGGGTCACCATACACAAAAGTTAAGAAAACTTTTTTTCCCAACAGTACTGCTTCCACATCTATCATCCGGTTACTAGAAAAGAGCTAAGCCACCACTCGTCCCTATCGGATCCACTGTGACCAAATTATCAAACCCAAAATGTGATTGAAAATCCTGTACAAACTCAAAATCTTGCTTCGTCTCCGACAAAAATAAGAATTCTGGTATGTGTTTGTGCCATATTTCCCTAAGATAGCTTATTGTCCATTTGCTTCCCATTCCACGGCAATTCCAGCTAAGAATTTTTATCATTAAAATTTTAAAAGAAACTCCCTAGAGTTAATAATTGAGGAGATGAAGAACTCCTGCCTTCCCAGAACCTTAAATTCAATGACCATAACCGTTTGAGAATTACCAAAGCTCTGCCCTTTGCCTTTTTTGAACAAAGAATTTGATAAAATTATGATACCCCCACAAAAAGATTCCACTTCTTGTTGACCAAAATTCCATCTATCATTTCTGATTCCCACCAATCTTAAAATGGGAGAATGAAATCCATATTGCATGATAGCCAGCTTCTCCGTAACAACGTTGAGACCTTCGATCGAATGAAAATCACTTATCCAAACTTTCTTTCTAATGCATAATGAGATACCATTTACAACCAAAAACTCCACCTCTGTCCTTTCTAAAAGATTATGCGTAATACTCGCTTTTTCTAGATAAGATATTCGAAGCTGCCCTTGGTTTGATGACACCAAGTACATTTTGTGCTTCAAAAAGCACGCCAGTATAACCGCTTTGATACATAGAAGCCAGTCATACTCCTTATGCCACACAAACTCTATCACCTACGTAACCATCCGTTGAGAGAATGACCGTGCATCCATACAATAGAAAATAATCAAACCAGTTTTATTCCAATGCCATAACACATAAACATGACTTATAGATATAACAAGTCCAACAAAATGCCATAAATGCTTAGAAATGAAACACAAAGCAGTGCTCGTAGAGCTTATTAATAAAACAAAGAAAAGAACACCAGAACATAAAAGATTGTCACACCACAACTCTCCGTAGGTTGTAAGATACATTGACCAGGATTGAATTTTTTGAGGAGGTTTAGGGTTTGATGGACCCTTATCCTCTTTCTTCCATATAGTTTCTCCCTGCCTCTTGCCTGTCTTACCTTGTACCCTTTTTGCGTGGGGATAACACTGCTTGCACAAACATCTTCTTAGAAGTTATTACTACCAAAGCTTGCTGTTTGAACAAGGCCTTACGAGTTCCTTTCTTCTTCTCTTCAATGGCCTCCAAAGGTTCCTGAGCTCCTAACTCCCCTGTTTGAACTGCCCCCTCATTAATCTCGCCTAAATCCTCCTGCAGAGAGTCCAATTCTTCCTTCTCCTCATCTGTTAGGTTCTGAAAATCTTCATCACTAGGATCTCCATTACCGTCAATATTGATCTTCAATTCCTCAAAATCCATAATATCATCATCTAAATCATTTTTTCCAAATTCTATCGAATCCTTAGCTAACTCAAACCCATTTTCCTTGTTCGCAACCACTAGTACAGTGCCTTGACCATTGTCCAAACTCGTAGGTTTAGCAATTACCTCTACAGAAGTGTTGATGATAGTGCTTTGTTCCTGCTGCAACACTGGTGCAATGACCGCCACCGGAGGAGACGTCTCCTGTTGGAGCACCCGCTGAGCTCCTTCAGTGTTCTGAATTTCACAATCCTCTTTTATTTCATCGAGCACCTTCCCAGGTGGATTCTGTTCACGT
The DNA here is from genome assembly GCA_018703725.1 of Brassica juncea. Classification (NCBI taxonomy): domain Eukaryota; kingdom Viridiplantae; phylum Streptophyta; class Magnoliopsida; order Brassicales; family Brassicaceae; genus Brassica; species Brassica juncea. Next base: position 1,059,482 of record CM031938.1, read on the forward strand.
CTTGATTTGCGGTAAGTCCGGTGCCTTGCTTCTTGCGGTTGATTCCTTGATTGTTCCCAGCGTGAACTCCTATGCCTTGAGCTCCCTTCCTCATACCTATTACTTCCCCGGTTAGAGTAAGGTCTCTTATTATCTCTCTCATGATTCTTTGACCTTTTGGCATCTTGCTCCTCATATATTTTACCTTTTCCCTTCCCATGGTATCCCCTGCGTTCTTTTGTGTTGTCTTGATGATTCACTACACCCCTTATTACCACCCCCTTGTAGCTCCTAGAACGGTCATCTCCCCTTCTCACTGTGTCCTCCTCGGGCTCCTTTTTTCCGCTGGACTCTTGGTACTCCGCGGGCAGTGATCCTCTTCATGGCAAAGACTATAGCATGTTTTGCAATAACCAAACAATTTCTCATATTTGAGAGAGACTAGGACCTCCTCTCCTTCATAGAACTCGCCTCTTGTAAAGTCGACGGTTGTTTCGAAACAGAGCTCCTTGAAACCGTCGAGCACCACCCGTATCTTGCCATGATACAGATCCACATCCTTAGTTTCCCTAATGGCATCTCCAATGCTCTGGAATGTTTGAGCAGACCAGAACTCTGTAGGGACACCCACCACAGAGATCCAAAATGGTATCTCAGACGGAAAGCTTCTCGCCATCCTTGGTTGCCACCTCGCTAGGGAGAGCATCCAGAAATCGAAATGATATGGTTGCATCTCCAAAACCGCCACAAAGTCCTCCTCCTTTTCGAAAGTGGAACTGGAACCTCCCCATTCCCAAGTCAACACCAGTGACTCTCTCTTCCACCATCCAGATTTTTGGGAGCATCATCAGCAGCGATTTGACGAGTTGTTCTCCTGGATTCATACACCTCCCAATCAAAGTGCGAGCATAACTCTTGATCAGATCCGAGTTATCAAAATGTGGGACTGAAATCTTCAGCCGCTTTCGAGTCCCCTCACCATTCTTCGTCTCTCCAGTTATTCCCACAAGCTGACCCTGAGTCATCATTATCAAAGCCAAAAACAGAAAGAGAGGGATGGGAGAATTGTATGTGGTTTTCTTTGAAACTGTGAATTGAAAGTTCCCCATCAAAACCCTTTTATACTGAGAGAAAATGCCCAATAAACCATAGTTCCTCCATCTCAGGCCGTTAAGACCAAATATTCAAAAGATCTCCAATCGCAAACCATATTTACAATGAATTATATGCAATATCTCAATGCGTATCCCATAGAGCCCTCTATTTCTTCCCGAGTTTCCTAAACAGTAAAGCCATAAAGAAACTATTTTTCCTCCCATATGAAAATGAGATCGCAACTTGGAATTTCGGATCTCTCGATCTTGTATGATTGATTTCGTTTTGATGATAACGAATCTCATACCTTGACGATCTTGGGATTTATTCGTAGGATTCCACATCCCAATCTTCGATTTCCTTGATAGCCATGTGCATTGAAACCTCCGCCCCTCACTGTAGATCTTTATTCCCAAAGCGCTCTCCAGATTCCATATCTTTCCGATCCTGTTATCAAGATCCTCTCGATCCCAAATCTTCCCGTGAATCCCCGGATCCCATCCCCAAAAAAGCATCGAAACCCTAGTTATAAATCGCCATCGCCGTCGCCATAGATAATGAAGATAGATAATTAATTATTTTTGATAGAAGAAGTTACTATTGGTTAATAGTGACTGTGCATTCCCAATAGTTTATTAAATGGCTAAAATTAATTTTAAATATTTTATATGTAAAATGAAAATAAAAATAAAAGAGACCAAATTCAAATATTTTTCTATATTTTTTTAAAAATGTAAAATTTCTCTTATATTTTTAATAGCTAATATATAATTATATATTAAAATTAATTAATTTTGTAACTTGCGGTTAGTCCGCGGTCATTCTATAACCCTCTGACTAAGAAAGTTGTCTGGTTCAGTGTTGTCTGAGTCAGGTTTAAAAACATTGCTTCAAGACTAGATGGATATCTCTCATTAAATTAATGTATCTCTCGAACCAGGAACAAAATGACGTTTTCACTTTCATCTAACCTAACCTAAATGTATTCATCTCTCCTATATAGCATCCAGTTTTTTATTATTTTATTTTTTTGGAAGAGCTTCGTCCAAGGTTGAACGATGAGTACATAGGATTTTTCTTGCTGAGGAAGACACTTTTTTTTGGTATGTAGAGGAAGACACATTTGTTAGATCTTTTGGTCACCAGTCGATTCTTTGAATTTGTAAATAAGAATGGATCATGACTTCACTACAAGAATATCGAGAATTCATAGCACACCAGTATAGCGTTTTTTTTTTGTTTTTGCTATAGTTTACAACACGCAGATGTATCTATAGCGTTTGATTTTAATGAAACACTGTCGTTAATTAAGGCGGAAAAATAGATTCAATACGCGGCTTATTTTTTTTAGCTAAGTGTTTTCGCGGTTACTTAATCATAGCAGAACCAAATTAAAACTGTTATGAAAACCAATACGCGGGATTTAAACCAAAAATATTTGGTTTTTTCCCCAAAAATTTTCTAAGGTAAAAAAATAGAAAGATTTTGGCTCTCACCTCAGTTGTATCGAAACCTTTTGCCTCTCTCTTGAATCCTCATTCCACCTCTCTTTTCTATCGAAATTAACCCAAAATCTGCCACTCTTTGATTCTCGAATCATTCTTTATCTGAAGAACTTCCCGTCGAAGGATTCATTTCCTCGTTTTCACAGTCGGAGGTTTGATGCATGTTCTTGATTTAGGGTTCTTCGATTTTGTCCTAATATTTCGAATTGATTTAGGGTTTTCATCTGTTAGATCTACGGTTTATATGTTTATGGTTCTTCAATTTTGTAATCGATTTAGGGTTCTTCAATTTTGTAATCAAGTTTTGTTCTAACTAATACTTTTTCTACAGATATCTTATCATATCAAAGGAGTACACTTATTTAAGTGGTGAGCTTCTCATTCCTTCGATATTTATGAAATTTTAGTTTTATGTTGAGGTGTTTTTATTTCCATATATCATGTCTGATATACCAAACTTCACTCGTGTCTGAGTACATTTGGAGCTGCTGCACTGGTATTTTGTAACAATGGACAAGAATTGGGTTTGGCTACCAAGGTATGTGTATGCTTTTTCTGTTTTCATTTGTTTGGTTAAGTAAAAAACGTTTGAGATATGAGTTTTGAAAGGTTTGTTACTTACAGGGCTAGCCTTGAGTATCAAGAAGGAGCAATAGCTTTTGTGAGAGCATCAGCTTTGAGATTGGGTCATCCGACTGATATGTCGTGTCCCTGCATTGACTGCCGCAACTTGTGTCATCAGCCGACAGATACAGTCGTGGATCATGTAATCATCAAGGGTATAGATCAGAAATACAAGAGGAAGGAGAGTTGGTTTGAACATGGAGATGTGAGGAGTGATAAGCCATCAGATATCGGAAGTCAAGAACATGAAACTTATGACGTGTTCAGAACAGCTTTCTTTGATGGTGAAGCTTCACAGCCCCAGACCGACAATGAAGTTCAGATAGAAGAAGGTGACAGTAAGGAGGAATCTGAGTTTAGGAAGAAACTGGAAGATGCTGAAACTCCACTATACTCTAGCTGTCCCAACTACACGATTTTGATTTTAAATAACTATAAATTTACAAAATAGTATTTTATGGTATAAATTACTATAATATATTCTATAATTTTAATAAATATTAATAAAACAATTAAAACCAAAGATATCAACAAAAACGAAAGTTGTACCAAATAAAATTTCAGAAATCTAGTCAACCTTTATTGTTGGAAGACAGATTTTAGACAATATTAATGATTGCCCAAGAAATGTTCCATGTTTTGAGAACTAAACCGAGCAGATGTAATAAAAGGATAGTCATTAAGACAGATATTAGTAAATCGTACGATAGGATGGAGTGGTCATTCATTGAAGAAGTTATGTGGAAGATGGGATTATTGAAGCAGTTATGTGGAAGATGGGATTTTCAGAAATTTGGATTACCAGGATAATGCGATGTATCACTGCGGTCAAATACAAAGTGCTTATGAATAGGCAACCAAAGGGAAATATTGTTCCAGACAAAGGTCTACGTCAAGGAGATCCTTTGTCTCCGATCATTTTTATGAACAGAAGCACTCGTTAGCCTTCTTAATGATGCAGAGAACCAAGGGTAGATAACGGGGATGCGCGTTTCACACGCATGTCTTTCAGTATTCCACCTTCTCTTTGCTGATGATAGCCTTTTCTTCTGTAAGTCGGAGCCCCGTGAATGTCAAGAAGTGAGGAAACTAGTCAGGAAATACAGACAAGCATCATAAAAATGTATTAACTTTGAGAAATCCTCTCTACTCTTTGGTAAGAGTATCAACGCAAACGTTAGAAAGCAGATCAAAGATACACTTGTAATCCAGAATAACGGTAGAATGGGGACATATATAGGAATTCCAGAAGTGATGAGGACACAGAACCAGATATCAACATTCCAAATCTTAGACAAGCTCCAAGAACAAGATCAGGAACTAGAAGAGTGATTGCAAGCTTCAGTGAAGCCATTGAAGGTTTATTTACCAAGGCCAACACCAACACCCACTTAGAAGACATCACCAACCGCCTAGACAAACTCTCCATTTCCGGATCAGAAACTAAAGAAGAAGTACCTTATTTTATACATGGAGGTCCAAAAGATGATGCTATCCTATGTCCATTCTGCATTGCAAAGAGATCGTTTCCTTATTTACCAACTCCCCAATTAAGTGAGACGGTGTGAACCAAGAAGAGAGGCAAGTTTCTAAACGACATCATTTCATATTTTGAGTTTGGCTCTTTCTTCCAACGGCTACTTTCAATCCAAAGAGGTAACTAATGTAAGCACATTTTCATATTATTACATCTCGATTTGTCTTGCACGTTTTGAGTCTTTATTATTTTAATTTGAATAAAACAAGGGATTGTTTAGCCTATTGCTTTCATTAGGTCCTATGATTAAGTCATGTAATAAATTTTATTCAAAGACCCCTAGAAGGGCATAACTGCATTGGCGAGTATATAAGCCCCTTTAAGCAACCTTGTATTCTTTAACTTTTATGAAATATATGAGTCAGTTTACCCCTAGCAACTAGACCTAAATCTTTTGAGAGTTTGTGAGAAACAGCCTTGAGAGCACCTTGTCTTATCAAACTCATTCCATAGAGTTTGTGGCGACTTTTGATTCATCTTGATTGTGTGATTCAGTCAACTTCTATTCTATCTCCATCTCTTTATCCTTGTTGAGTTGTTTATACGAACAAGCAGCTTGGATCCATCAACCATCTTTACGCCATCTTCCATCCCTTGAGATAACAAGTTGGTTATATGACCAAGTGTTGTTTCCCATCTCCATTGGTTCTAGATCAAGTCTCATCAACCGGATCCATCCTCCATACCATCTCTTTCATCAGATCGCTTCATTCCATTCATGTCACTCCATCCATCCATCTGTATCCAACACGGTTGTGGGAACCGAAATCCACACCGTCAATTTAGGAAAGTTAGGAAAGCCCTAATTTCCCAAAGGTCACGGATATCTGTGAAAACACACGAAAACGAAAGAGACGAACAGAATATTAAAGTTAAATTGCACAGAGGCGTATTATTGATTGAAAGGAACAAAGTTACAGAGTTTTCGAGAAACAAGACGAACATATTCGCTAGCCCAGTCGAGAATCAGAACAAATACGAAAATAGACTAAACCGAGCCGCCTAAAATTCTAAGTTCTCCTAAGTTAGCCGGGTTCTTCTAGGTCTTGATCTCTCCCCCCCCCCCCCCGGGTTCTTCTAGGTCTTGATCTCTCCCCCCCCCCCCCCCCCCCCCCCCCCCCCCCCCCCCCCCCGCTCCTTTGCTTAAGCTCCCTTTATATATACCTTGTAGGTCGGTTTGGGCATTTCTCGGCAGTTTTCCTTTTTCTTCTCGATCCTTGTCATTATCTTGAAACTTGACATTTATTTTCCAATTTTGCGAGATTTGACCCTATCCTGCAAGTAAGATAAACCGTCATAACATTGCTGGGCTTGATCTCGAATAAAACCGTAAGTGGTTTTGGGCCGTATTCTAAGCCTTTTTGGGCCATCTTCCGACTTGAACGTTTTACGAGTTCATTGAGAGCGCGCTCTTATGTTTTTACGAGGAAGTTCATACTTTCCATATAGCTTGGACGAGTATAGTGTTTAGTTAACCGTCGCCGTTTTATGAAAACTATGAACTTCATTTTGAGGCGTATGGACCTTGACAGTTCTTGTCGTAAGATTCTAACGGTAACTCCGATCGAGACGAAACAAGAGACTGATCATGTCGAAATCCAACGTAAGGCTCATGATTCGAACTAACTCGCCAATTTGGCGAGTTGTTGAGTAACAACTCGCCAAATTGGGGAGTTGTTGAGTAACAACTCGCCAAATTGGGGAGTTGTTGAGTAACAACTCGCCAAATTGGGGAGTTGTTGAGTAACAACTCGCCAAATTGGGGGGTTATTGAGTAACAACTCGCCAATTTGGCGAGTTGTTGAGTAACAACTCGCCAAATTGGGGGGTTATTGAGTAACAACTCGCCAATTTGGCGAGTTGTTGAGGTACCTCGCCAATTTGACGAGTTGTTGAATTATAACTCGCCAATTTGGTGAGTTGTTGAGTTGCAACTCGCCAATTTGGCGAGTTGTTGAGTTGCAACTCGCCAATTTGGCGAGTTGTTGAGTAACAGCTTTCCAATTCGGCGAGTTGTTGAGTAACAGCTTTCCAATTTGGCGAGTTGTTGAGGCGCAACTTGCCAATTTGGCGAGTTGTTGAGATACAACTCGCCAACGAGTTGGTGATGCTCTGGGAGCTCCAACTTCCCATTTTGGCGAGTTGGAAGTGTTTTGGAAGCTCGAACTTGCCATCTTGGCGAGTTGTATATCTTTCTCGGGTCTTTTGGTCGAGAACTTTCGTCGAGAGTTTATGAAAGTGCAGTTTCTAGACGTTGATTTCGAGATAACCGTTTTTGACCCCAAAAGTTTTTAGACGTTGTTTTCGAGTGCTTTAGTTTTTGGAAGGCCTCTTCACATTCCTCGGCCCACTCGAATTTTTTGTTCCCTCTTAGAGTGTCGTAGAAAGGTAAACATTTATCGGTCGATCGCGAGATGAAGCGATTGAGTGCTGCGACTCTCCTGGTTAATCTCTGCACCTCTTGCTTCGTTCTCGGGGATGCTATTTCGATAAGTGCAGTGATCTGTTTCGGGTTGGCCTCGATACGGAAGGTGACAAGGTATCCCAAGAACTCTCCTGATGCTACTGCAAACCTACACTTTTCATGGTTAAGTTTCATATTGTGTAGGTTCAGCTTTTCGAAGCATTCTCGGAGGTGAGAAATATGATCCTTTTCCTCGAGGGATTTTACAAGCATATCGTCAATATAAACCTCCATTATTTTTCCGAGCTGTTTGGAAAACATTTGGTTGATGAGCCGCTGATAAGTTGCGCCAGCATTCTTACGATCGAACGGCATTACCTTGTAGCAGTAAGTGCCGCGGTCGGTTATGAACGCGGTTTTCTATTGATCGTCGGGGTTCATCATGATCTGGTTGTACCCGAGAACGCGTTCATAAAAAACAATAGTTTATTCCCTGCTGTTGTTTTGACCAGGCGATCGATGTGTAGCAGCGGGAAGCTATCTTTTGGACACACTTTATTGAGGCCGGTGAAATCGACGCAGACTCGCCACTTCCCGTTTTTCTTCTTGACCACAACTGGGTTAGCAAGCAAGTCAGGATACCTAACTTCCGTTATGGATCCCACTTTGAGGAGTTTTTTCGACTTCGGTGTTGACCGCCTCGGCGCATTCTGGTCACAATTTTTGTCTTTTCTGTTTAATCGGTTTGAAAGTTTGGTCAACGTTTAGTCCATGACATGTGACCTTGATGTCGATTCCAGGCATGTCTTCTGCGGACTATGCGAATGTGTGCAAGTTTTCTTTCAGGCAAGCTATGAGCTCGACCTTCAGTGACTCGCTCAGGTTTGCGCCGATCTCTACGCAGCGGTCTGGGAAGGCTTCGTCCAAACATACAGAGATTATGGGCTCCTGCGGCGAAGCAAACCTGCGAGATTCTTCGATCTCCCTAGACGTTATTGATTCCGCGAGGGTTCGGGAACTTGAGACACATATGGTACGTTGATGGTACTGCTCGCATCGACTTCAGCCATGGAGTTCCTACAATCTGGTTGTGCCGAGAGTCATGGTGGTCTCCCCCGAGAGTCCGATTACTGGATTGGGATCTTCCGTGATTTTGGACGGAAGGATTTCCATTCTTTCCAGATTGTTTTTGAAGATGATATCAGCCGAGCTTCCGGTATCGACTAATATTCTTGCGACGTCGATATTCTGGATTTTCAGTTCAACCACAAGGAGATTGTTGAGAGGTTTGACCAGGTCGGTCGTTGCTCTTTCCTTGAAGGAGATGATATCACTGCCTGTTTGGTTAGACATTTCGCGTCTCAATCGTTTGGTGGTTTTCGAGTTAGAGAATCCGAAACCCCCTCCTTCTAGCGCCAAACTGTGGGAAGCGAAATTCACACCGGCAAACACACAAAAAACAAAAGAGACAAACAGAAGATCGAATTTAAATTGCATATAGGCATATTATGATTGAAAGAAACAAAGTTACAGATTTTTCGAGAAACAAGACGAACAGAGATTCGCTATCCCAGTCGAGAATCAGAACAAAGACAAAAATAGACTAAATCGAGCCGCCTAAAATTCTAAGTTCTCCTAAGTTAGTCGGGTTCTTCTAGGTCTTGATTTCCCCCCCCCCCTCCCCCGCTCCTTTGCTTCAGCTCCCTTTATATATACCTTCTAGGTCGGTTTGGGCATTTCTCGGCAGTTTTTCTTTTTCTTCTCGATCCTTGTCATTATCTTGAAACTTGACCCTATCCTGCAAGTAAGATAAACCGTCATAACATTGCTGGACTTGATCTTGAATAGAACCGTAAGTGGTTTTGGGCCGTATTCTAAGCCTTTTCGGGCCGTCTTCCAACGTGAACGTTTTACGAGTTCTTTGAGAGCGCGCTCTTATGTTTTGACGAGGAAGTTCATACTTTCCATATAGCTTGGACGAGTATGGTGTTTAGTTAATCGCCGTCGTTTTATGAAAACTATGAACTTCATTTTGAGGCTTATGGACCTTGACAGTTCTTGTCGTAAGATTCCAATGGTAACTCCAATCAAGACGAAACAAGAGGATCATGTTGAAATCCAACGGAAGGCTCATGATTCGAACTAACTCGCCAATTTGGCAAGTTGTTGAGTAACAACTCGCCAATTTGGCAAGTTGTTGAGTTGCAACTCGCCAATTTGGTGAGTTGCAACTAGCCAATCTGGTGAGTTGAAAGTCCCCAATTTGGTGAGTTGCAACTCGCCAATTTGGTGAGTTGTTGAGTAACAACTTGTCAATTTGACGAGTTGTTGAGGTAACTCGCCAATTTGGCGAGTTGCTGAGTTGCAACTCGCCAATTTGGCGAGTTGTTGAGTAACAGCTTTCCAATTTGGCGAGTTGTTGAGGTAACTCGCCAATTCGGCGAGTCGTTGAGTTGCAACTCTCCAATTTGGCGAGTTGTTGAGGTGCAACTCGCCAATTTGGCGAGTTGTTGAGATGCAACTTGCCAATTTGGCGAGTTGGTGATGCTACGGGAGCTCCAACTTCCCATTTTTGTGAGTTGGAAGTGTTTTGGAAGTTCGAACTTGCCATCTTGGTGAGTTGTATATCTTTCTCGGGTCTTTTGGTCGAGAAGTTTCGTCGAGAGTTTATGAAAGTGCAGTTTTTAGACGTTGATTTCGAGATAACCGTTTTTGACCCCAAAAACGGTTTGTTGATTCTCGTATCCACTCGACCAGCTTGAGAAGTGTCCATATTATATAAAAAATTTATTCATATCATTTCTGTCCATACCTTCCATAATTAGAACTTGTTGCATATTGCATATTGCATATTGCTTACATATCCGTGCCTTATTTTTTGCTATTCTAAAGTTTTCATACATTGGTCCATTGCATCTCTTTAGTTAAAGCATTTTCATTACATATTGTTACTTGTTTTACATAATTATTTCCCATATCTTTCACTTGTTCTTGAAAGACTTTTCAGGATAAGCAATGGGAGATAACAGCTCATCATCCAGTGATACCGCAGCTATCATGGCTCATCTCCTAGCTGCTATGCAGTCCATCAGTGAGAGGATGACTCGCCTTGAACAAGGACAGCAAGCTCAAGCTAACAACCAAGGCAACAATCAGGCGCAAGGGCAGAAGAACAACCAACAGCAACAACAAGAGAATCCACAAGATGTAATTGGAACAGATAGTGATATGGCAAGTCTGGAGGAGGATAAGCAAAGACCTCCACCCAAGAGATATTCCCGAATAGAGGAAGAAACCGAGGCAGAGATTATGATCAAGAAGTAGAGCATCTATGGCAAGGGGGCAAAGACTTGAAGCTCATGCAACCTACATTTGCTGGAAAGGTCAATCCTGATGCTTATATTGAATGTGAGGCAAGAATGGAGTACATATTTGATTACTATAGCTACACTGAGATGAGGAAGATCTCACTAGTTGCTGCTCAACTCACGAAGACTGCTCTATCTTGGTGGGACAGAGAGACTTCAGAAAGGAGAAGGCTGAGGCGTGATCCCATTGTTCTTTGGGATGACATGAGAGCCTTTCTGAGGAAGAGATATGTGCCTAGCTACTACTACAGCTATCTACAAAAGAGGTTCAGAAAACTCACTCAAGGAACCAAGTCAGTTGAAGAGTATTATGAGGAGTTTGATGCACTTAGAAACCGCTTGGAAGTACAAGATTCTGAGGAGACATTGATGGCAAAATTTCTAGATGGACTACAAGACAGGATTACAAGAAAGGTGGAGAGGCAGAACTATTAGCACTTCCATGATTTGTTTCACTATGCAATCCAAGCTGAGCAACACATAAAGCGCAAGACAGCAGCCGCCAGTAGAGGAAAGAGTACTTGGACTCCACCAGCACAAAGAAACAATGACAAGGGCAAGTCCATTGAAGTGGAGAGCCGGTTCAAGAAGAGTTCAGCACCAGAGGCATCTAAGGGCAACAAAGCGGATCAAGGAAAGGCCACTGCACCTAGAAATAGAGATATCACTTGCTACAAGTGCCAAGGGAAAGGACACTATGCTCGTGATTGCCCAAACCAAAGAGTTATGGTCCTTAGAGAAGATGGAGGATATGAAACTCAAGAAGAAAGTGAAGCAGAAGCGGCTGTAACTGATGAAGAGATCACTGATTATCCAGATGAGGGTGAGATACTTGTGACCAGGAGAGCATTGAGTGCTATGTTTGAACCAGAAACCATTCAAAGAGAGAACATCTTTCACACTAGATGCACCATAGACTCCAAGGTATCTTATATAAATAAAGGAGACTTGGGAAGGCAGCACAGCGTTCCACGACATCTTTGAGGTATGGGCTTTTCGTTACACGTGTCGTAACGTCGGCCAGTCGTGTCCTTCACGCCTTGTGATTTGAACTCGCGCGTCCTGTTATGTTATTATAGTTCGCGTGTAAAGCCAGCGCTTCGTACTGGGCCTGTGTGGTGTTTTGTTTGTAGGCCCAGCTCACTTATTGTGCCCTAATTCGCTGAGTTTTCATCACCCCCTTCGCCATTTGCGTCGCTGTCGAACTCCATAGAAAGTGAGTAGATCCTTCGCCTACTGTAACGTTTCCAGAGCTTTTACTCTGACATCAATTCTCAGTTTTCCTTCATTAATCCATTCTTCATCCTTAATGATTTCGATGTGTCTCTTCTCTCACCCTGAAACTGTCTCGAGCTCCATCTATAAAAGTAGCCCCTTTCTCCCGTTAGGAGCACACCAAAATCTTTTTTGCAGAAACATCGAAATTCCTACCACCAAACTCTCTCAATGGCGAATTCATACACTTTGCTAGTGGATTTGAGAGCCGGCCGATGCTCTAATACTGCGGAGGTCCGGCTTCTGCGGCTCTGGGAGGCCAGGAATATTAACAAAAGAGGAGAGCTCATGAGTGTTGAGATGTTGCTCATCGACGAATCTGTAAGGGTTTTCTTGTATAATTTTATCTTCTATTCAATTTTTTTCATCCTGATATAAGTCGATTTGTTTTCCCACGAACGGCAAAGAGATTAGATCTCTAGCCGGGAGTTTTTATGTCTGAAAAAAGCTATTTCATAAGTCGATTTATTTTCCACACACATCAGAGAGATTAGATCTTTAACCAGTTGTTTATATGTCTGACAACGAAGCTATTTCATCTGCTTACAATTATTTTCTTCAAGATTAATTCTCTTTGGAGTCATTGATATTTTAATTCACGCAAAGAGTGTTTTGCTCCGGATTTTTCCTCTTTTCGGTTTTCCTTCGGACAACTATAATTCGATTTAATTTTTTTTTTCTTACATGAAAGAGCTTAGCTTTCTAACAAACAATTTTAATCTCTCCCATCAAAGAGATTACATCTACTTACGATTTTTAAAATCAAGATTAGTACCTTCAGCGTCATGCTTATTTCACTTCATGCTAAAATGTTTTACATATTTACTATCTTCGCACAACGCTAATTTTGAATAACTGATATTACCTCCTTTGTTATTAACAGGACACGCTGGTCCAAGGTTGTCTTCCTGCGGGTTTTCAAAGTCAGTTCAGGGAGCGTCTTATTGAAGGATCAGTTTACACCCTCAGTGGGTTTGACGTTACACGCAGCAACCCGAAATTCAGATTGACTGATGGACCTGTATCCATTCGTTTCAATGAATGCACTGCTGTTGAGAAGCTAGCTAGCACTGCCAGAACCATACCTACAGAGCATGTTCGATTCCGCACGCATAAGCAGATACTTGAGCTAGCAAACTCCGGCAGACAGCTCCCAGGTCTTTTTTTTCTTTCTATTTAAGATGATATATTGGTCTTCTTATTTTGCAAGGTAACGCCAGCCCATACTATAATTTCTCAGATGTTATTGGGGAGCTTCGTGCAATTAGGAGCACAATAACCGACAGGATACCTGGGGCACAGCGGGTGATGCTTACTCTCCGTGTGGACGGGTAATTTGTGTTCTTTTGATATCTGTTTGTTATAATTATAAACACAAGCTGCCATGTCTAAAGATGATACTTCTCTTATTTGCAGTGATGTCAATGTTTGTGTGAGTCTGTTTGACTCCTTAGCTCTTGCGTTCCACACCAAGTTGGATGGATACGGGCGGGAGCCAAAGATTGTCATTGTCACCGGCATCAACCCTAAAGTGGTCTTGGGTAAAAAAACATTTCATTTTAGAGTTATTTCCTTTGTCAAAGTGACCACACATTCTTAGATGTTTGCATTCTCTTAGATAACTTGACATTATTGTTGGCAGGCAAGTTATATCTGAATGGGACTTCTGCATCTCGGATTTTCTTTGACTCTGACACCTTAGTTGGAAAGGATCGACTTGATAGGCAATGTCTTTGCTTAGTAATCTTGACTACATATATTGCTTGGCTGTATTATATTCCTTTTGATGCCTTTGTAAAATATTTTCTCCTTACAGACTACCAGGTGGTGGAAGAGACGAGGCAGAGTCTTCATCAAAGGTGGTTCATGCGCAAAAGATTGAGCCTCTTACCATCGATGAGCTTAACCAGTTTGTGCTCTCTGCTGAGCCTCAGGTAATAAGTGATACATTCGACGTTGCACCTTTTAGTAAATCTCTGAGCATTGGTGTGTTTTTCTTATCTTATCAGATTATAGAGTTTCTTTGCACGGCAAAGGTCACTGAGATTCTGCTTGGTGATGGTTGGTCTTATATTGGGTGCTCTCTTTGTTCGAAAAAACTCATTCGTGAGGAGACTTCATTCACATGTCCATCATGCAATGAAACCAATGCAGTCGCCGAACTCAAGTAATTACGTCGCCTTCTCTATTTGTTATGTAATAAAAGCATAGTTTGATATTTCTTTTCTGTTCTACAGGTATCGAGTTGTACTTTCTGTATCCGACCCCACTGGCACAGCATCTTTTGTTGGGTTTGATAAAGAGGTTGCTAAACTGACTCAAGTTCTAGCTTCCGAAGCTGCACATATTGTGGTACGACCTATTTTAAAAATTCCAGCTTATGTTGCTACTTGTGCAGTTCGATACATATCTGATGGTTTAAGTCTTTCAGGGGATTGGTGTTAATGCTCGGGTTGACACTTGCATCCCTCGAGCTCTGGCTGATATTGTTGGGAACTCCTACATTTTCCAGCTCAAGCTTACGGATTTCAATTTCACTGCAAACCACCAAACCTTTACCATATCACGCATCTTCACTACACCACAAATGGCACCCAACCCAAACTTTGCTGTAAGTGCTCTTCGCTACACCTTATCTACAATTCTGAGTCATATAGATATTTAATCACCTCCATTGTTATGTTAGGTTCAGGCAGATGTTGATGTTCCTATACCGCCGGTTCTTCGGAATGTGACACCAGCATCTAAGGCTACTGGCTCAATTGGAAACAATGTTGCAGGGGAAGCCAGTGCATCTGATGGTCCACCTGCCGGACGTGCGGCAGCAGAAGAGGACCAGAATGCGCCGGAGGAGGGTGCTTCGAAAAAAGCACGTGTGGAATGAGTCCACACAACCTGGACAGCAGCGTTTTTTCATTTCTATGTTTTCCCATGCTGAACTTAGCTTCTATCTATTGGCTTTTTTTTTGGAATCAAGACACTTTCTCGGTTTTTGGTTTCTTTTTTGACAATGCAACTCTTTTCTACATTCCCGGATTACATTATAGACCATTTTCTTTAGTTTGAAACTCTTTTTTTTCCCTTTTAGGGGCTAATTCTTCACTTTACATGCCTAGAAGATTAACAAAATTATTCAGAATTTTCCTGCAACATTTGAATGAGTTCATGAAAACAGAATAACAGAGGTTGCGTGAAAATCAAGTAAGCATCTTATCAGTTATATTGCTTGAGATTATAGCAAAATTACAAAATCCCAATAATTAAGGTTTGTAAAACAGTTCTTTGGAGATATAGTAATTTCTTTACATCCAAGGAATTGTTTTGCGTAATCTTTTTCCCCGCTTCTCTTCTTTATCTTAGGACTAGAGCCTTTTGACAGGAGAACGAGCATCTTTTGGCTCAAGTAATCTAAAGCCATGGCGGCTAGAGACAATTTCCAGTCCTCTACTGTTGAAGTCTTTGTCCGCGATAAGGAGATTGTAACAAGATATGATTACATAGGGAAGCCAAGAAGAGAGGGTTTAGATATTAGAGATTAACCTCTTATTTTGATCAGCACTATGACATCAAACTACAGATACAAACTCATATTCTAACTAAATATCAAATAATAATATTCTCACCCAAACTAATTAAACCCACAAAAATAAACGTCTGCACAGGAAAAAAAAGGAGATTTTTTCTTTCTTTTAAAGATCATATAAAAAGTTTCAAAACATCAAATAGGAGATCAAAATGAAAAAAATGTATAGCAATCTATATCTCATACAGACGTCAAATGCAGAGCTTTGATAAAACAGTTACAGCTGCTTTGTGCCTATCCACCTCCCAGTTGAAGACTTACTTCATACGTTAAATCTGTGACTCATGCATCCGTTACTAACCGACCACTGCGTTTACACTATACACATTTCATTCTGCGTCTCTAGCTTCAGTTTTTCCATCTCCTGGACTTCGAGAAAATGGTAAAGACGCCAGCAAAATTTACAGGCAGAGAAACAGAATCAAGTTTCCGGACAAGACTAGTTTATCTACAACATCAACGGCAGCATCATCGTCTGCAACTAAGAGAAGCCATAAAAAAAAATGGTCAGTCCTAACGAAGCCATTCATTTCCATATCTTACGATTGTTTAACTACAGACTGCCCTTTGCTTTGTGTTCCACCAGTAGCTGATCAGCGACGGCCTTGGATGCAATCTCAATATCTTCCCATTGCACCGGACAACGTCTTTAGCTTCAGAGCAGACGCCTACAGGCCAGATGGTCAACTACAAACTACTGCTGCACCTTATTCATTACGATAGTTATAGCATTTGAATCTCATCCTGCAATATTTTAACTGTTACCAGCGAATAATGGGAGGCTTGCTCGACAGCAACGTCGAGAACTGATCCGAACCAGACGGAATGCAAAGACATCCCAGCAAGACATACATCGTGTACAAGAAACGATCGTTTTGGATCAGGATGAGAACATTGATGTCGATTCCCCTGGAAGAGGTAGAAACTGACCTACTAATCCATGTGCTGAACACGTTATTGAAATGAACCTTAGTTGCTTAACTTGCGTTACAGTTACCACAAGGGCAAGTAGATCCTTGCGAATAAAGAAGTTGAAATCAAAAAGAGTAGCCACTCTGGATCAGAGTAAGATTTCTTACAAAACTATGGAAATTATACATACCGTATTTTTACATAACCTGTCCACATATTATAAGCCTTCTATAATTGTTTTGTTTTCATGTTTAGAAACACCTTCATAATGAATATTGACACAGCTAAACCTCTTTTGAACAGCTGCTGCGTCTACCAGTGGGAGCCGTCCAGGTCTAAAGCAAGCCTCTAATATTCATGACACACACCTCCTGTTCCCATTCTAACCAAAATTCTATTTTAAATAAACTGCAGTTAGATATAGACGCCCGGTTGTTAACAAATGGGACTTAGTCAAATGCCCTGCATGTCAGGCCATTGTTTGGAATGCTGAGGCAGTTGTTCCAGAGGCAGAGAGATCACCCAGAATGTTCAGCATCTGTTGTCAGCAAGGCCGTGTTAAGCTACCTCCTAGGCCTCAACCACCCTCTCCACTGAAAGAACTTCTAGAAAAAACAAGCTTCAAGATGATCATCCGAGTTGCAAATGGAATGTTGGCTTTCACATCGATGGGTGGACAGATTGATAACTCTGTCACTAACACTGCTGGACTGTATGCATTTAGGCTCCATGGTCAAACCCACCACAAGATAGGATCTCTGCTACCCCCTGATGGAAGCCTTCCACAGTATCTTCAGCTCTATATAGTTGACACGGAAAATGAAGTGGCAAACAGGAAAAAGTCATTCTCGAAAGGTGCTTCGGCTTTAGCAATTGACGACAACTTGGTTGCTGACCTGATCAAGATGCTGGATGAAAATAATCACCTAGCTCAGACTTTTAGACATGCTCGCGATCGAGTCCTATCTGGAGGCGCAGTGGAATTCAGTGTGACATTAGTCAACCAGAAGCATCGTGGAAGACAGTATGACCTGCCAACTGCAAGTGAAATAGGTTGTCTTTTAGTTGGTGATTTCACAGCTGACTCACCAGGGAAAGATATTGTTCTTGAATACAAGACTTCTAGGCTGCTGAGGATAAGCGTTTTACATCCTCTATACATGAGTCTTCAGTATCCGTTGCTTTTTCCGTACGGTGAATATGGGTACAACGAGAGGATTCCGTATCAACTCACCGAGAACTCTAAAATAAAAAGAGAGTGCATCACCATGAGAGAGTACTATGCTCACCAAATCCAGACACGGCCATCAGAAGGCATGACTATTATCAAGTCAGGAAGATTGTTTCATCAGTATATTGTCGACGTTTACACCACAACTGAGCAGGAGAGGTTGAGGTTCATCAGACTTAACCAGAAGCAACTAAGGGCTTAGTTATATACAAACGTTTGTGATGCATTGGACAGTGGGGACACAGACTCCAGCAAAATTGGCAGAAAAGTCATCTTACCTTCTTCTTTCACTGGAAGCCCTCGATATATGTCTGAGAAATATCAAGACGCCATGCCCATTTGTCGCTGGTATGGTATTCCCAATGCGTTTATCACATTCACAGCAAATCCAAATTGGGTTGAAGTGAAAGAGCACTTGGAAGTCTACGGAGGTGATTCACCAAACAACAGACCAGACCTTGAATCTAGAGTTTTTAAACTCAAGTTGGAGGAGATGATGTCAGACTTCAAGAAAGGTGTTTTCTTCCCCAAACTAGCTGCAGGTATACTAGATTTTCACATCGTATATTCCAGTAAATCTGATCTGAAACTGAAACCTTAATTTATACTATAAATTTAGCTTGCTTGAAATTTAGGTTTTCAAACTTATTATTAAAGAGACTAAATATGAAGAAATAAATCTTATATAATTACGAGATTGTAGTAAAAAAACCTTAACGTGCTTTCTTATATATATATCCACATTTAAAACAAAAAACAGAGTGTATAGGTATGCAGAACAGAATATATAAGTTACAATATTAGTTAGTTCATATATAATAAATTAATGCATATGTCAGAATTGTGCGATACTAACTTCCAACGACCATTAAAATTTAAATTTTTCATCATGAACTACTTCCCTTACATTTTTTTAAAACAAACAAAATAGATATATATTTGAAACAGAACCAAACATGTATAAATTTAAATAGTAATGCTCACTCTTGATTTTTTATAAAGTCTACCTGACTTGGATATTTTCGGTCTTAATGGATCAAACTTAAAAATGTCAAACAATATTTTTAATTATAATTTCAATCGTTCTAAAAAACCACGATCTTTGGATAAATAATCAACTAAAAAACAAGAACCTGTTTGTATCATATGCAAAGAAATGTTAATTCCAAATAAAAATACATTAAATATTGTTGATATATTCATGTTATCCGTCATCTGTTAGCCGACTAATTTTAGTCTTTTCCTTAAACATGATAGTTGTCTACACAGTTGAGTTTCAGAAACGTGGTCTCCCCCACGCACATATCCTGCTTTGGTTTGAAGGTTTGAAAGGAGAAGCAACAGCTGAGATCATTGACAAATACATATCAGCACAACTACCGGACAAAGAAGCAGACCCTGAGGGTTTTGAGTTGGTGGAGCGACACATGATCCACGGTCCTTGTGGAAAACAACGACCTATATCTCCATGTATGGAGAAAGGAGAGTGCACAAAGAAATACCCTAAACCATACTCCAACAACACAAACATTGACAGGTCTGGTTTTGTTGTTTATAAGCGGCACGTTGATACTAAGGCATCAGTTTTTAAAGGAGATATTGAGTTAGATAACCGTCACGTGGTCCCTCATAACCTCCCTCTCCTGAAGAAATACAAAGTACACATCAATGTTGAGCGGTGCTGCAAAACAAGTGCTATTAAATATCTCTTCAAATACATAACTAAAGGGGTGGATCGAGCACTGGCTCTGCTTGAGCAGTCTGGTTGTACAGACAAAGCAGCGCTTGATCAGAAAAAAGAGCATCTTGAGCTGGACGAGATCGATAGATTTTTGGAATGTCGTTACATTTCAGCTTGTGAAGCATCTTGGAGGCTGTTTTCTTTCCACATTCATCACAACCAGCCTTCCGTCATGAAGCTGAAAATCCATCTCCCAGGCAAGCATAGGCTGCTATACGACCAGAATAAGAGCTTAGAGGAAGTTCTTTCAAAGGAGGATATCGAGAAGACAATGTTGACTGCATATTTCGTGGCAAACAAAAAATACGAAGAAGCCAGAGAGATCACTTATGTTCAGTTCCCTTCTCGGTTTGTCTACCACAGTGAAAATAAAATTTGGACGCCAAGAAAGCCTGGAACATCTATAGGCAGACTTCCGTACATACATCCTACTGCGGGAGATGAGTATTATCTCAGAATCCTTCTCAACGTCGTGAAAGGCTCCACTAGCTTTGAGCATCTATGTACCGTGGGCGGGACAACATTTGAGGAGTTCCGCGATGCTTGCTATGCACGTGGATTACTAGACGACGATAAGGAATGGCATGATGCAATTGTTGAGCCATCCTACTGGGCAACTGGACATCAACTTAGGAGGTTATTTGTACTCATATTGATCTACTGTGAAGTTGGAAACCCCCTCAAGCTTTGGAATCATACCTGGCAAATATTGGCTGAAGATATACTGTACATGAAGCAGAGAGAATTTAACTTCTCTGGCTTGATTCTTCCCGATCTACAGCTGCAACAATATACTTTGATAGAAATCGAGCGGCTCCTCAAAGAGAACGACAAATCCTTGGCTGATTTCCCTGGGATGCCAAAGCCAAATGAAAGTGTGCTTAGAGAAGTCTCAAACACTGTCTTGCGTCAGGAACTGAATTATGATCTTGAGAAAGAAGCAAGTGAGCATGAGAAACTGTTTAGCACCATGAATGAGGATCAGAAAAAAGTATACCATGCTGTAGTTGACTCCGTTGACAATCAATCTGGGCAGCTGTTCTTTGTCTACGGTGCAGGAGGGACTGGGAAAACGTTCTTATACAGAACAATTATAGCAAGGCTGAGATCAGTCGGAAAGGTCGTCATACCTGTCGCTTCAGCAGGAATTGCAGCTCTGCTACTGCCAGGAGGGAGGACAGCTCACTCTCGATTCAAACTGCCCGTCACTTTAACCGATGAGACTCTTTGTGAGATTACAGCAGGATCTATGTTAGCAACTCTGATTGCAAAAACGGACTTGATCATATGGGACGAAGCTCCAATGGCTCACCACCAAGCGTTTGAAACTCTAGATCGTACGTTAAGGGACCTACAGTCTCTGCATGATCCAGCGGCAATTAATAAACCTTTCGGAGGAAAAACAGTGATCCTTGGTGGTGATTTCAGGCAAATTTTACCTGTTGTTGCTCATGGAAGTAGACAAGACACAGTTAAGGCATCCATTAGCAAGTCCTACCTCTGGCCATATGCACAGGTTTTCACGTTGAACACCAACATGAGACTGAGACAAGCAGACAGAGAATTTGCTAAATGGATTCTCGAGGTTGGCAATGGTACGGCGCACACTGTGGAGACAGATGAAATAAGTTATGACGGTGGAGAGCAGGTTATAATTGGAGATAAATTCATGCTACCAAAGTCAGATTATCCTCATCAAACTGTATCAGATGCTGCTTACCCTGACTTTGTTAAGAACTATCTTAACCGTGTTTACTTGACAGAGAGAGCTATCTTAGCTCCAACGAACGCAAGTGCCCATGAAATTAACTCTTACCTACTGTCTAAGGTGCCTTCTGCAGAAAAAGAATTTCTAAGTTCAGACAGTGTTGCCTTTGAGAGTACACCAGAGGAGGACTGGACAAATAACTACACTCAGGAGTACTTGAACTCACTAAACTTCCCAGGTCTGCCACCTCACAAACTATGTCTCAAAGTTGGTGCTCCAGTCATGATGCTTCGCAACCTAAACCAGAAAAATGGGTTATGCAATGGAACCCGGATGATGATCTCACGTCTTGGACACAGAGTTCTGGAGGCTGAGCTTTTAACTGGTACTCATGTCGGGGAAAGGGTCTTGATACCAAGGATTCAGCTATCACCGAACGATACTATACATCCATTCACGTTCCGCAGGAGGCAATATCCAATCAGATTGTGTTATGCAATGACAATAAATAAGAGTCAGGGCCAGAGTCTGAAGCAGGTAGCCCTCTATCTCCCAAGACCGGTTTTTAGTCATGGGCAGTTGTACGTTGCTCTCTCTCGAGTCACAACTCCAGAAGGTCTACGTATTCTTGACGATACAGAAGGGGCAACTAGAGAAGATGCTGTTACTAACATTGTTTACAGAGAGATTTTCAGCAATCTCTTGACAAGTAAGTACATGCTATCCTGTTTAAATGAGATAAAATCACACGAATTAGCAAAATACAAAATCCTGATCTTGGTAGCTTTCATGCAGGCAACAGGTGCGAAACGATTCCAGCTAACAACAGCCCCGACGACTGCCACATTCGTATTCATGAGATGGAGTCGGAGTAAAAAAAAAAAAAAATTCTCTTCTAATCATCATACTCCGAGCGTTCCAGTTTTTTTAAAAAATTCCTTTACTTTGGCATTTTTCAAAAAATCGTAGCCAAACTTATCTATTCTATCACTTTGTGATCGGTTTGTTATAGTTCCTGGACTGATTCAGAGTCTCCGTAGCGTTATTGCATACGAAGAGAAGTTCGCAACATCATTCCAAGAACGATTGTTTCTAATAAACAAGCTGCAATAATTCGACAATTCAACCAAAGTCGGTGAATAACATTGGTTTTCCTCTAAAAATGTCTAATGATTTATAATAAAATCTATTTTATATGATTTTATATTAATTTACGAAGCATTTAAAATTATAATAGAAAATGATATTATAGATAAACAAATCAAATGTCTTTGCTTACGTTCCAATATCCATCTCCCCCTACCAAATTGCTTTTGTTATACATTATTTAGATATAAAATAAAATGAATGTACGCACAATTAAAACAATGATCACCCCCGGAAGAACAAACCAAATAGATCACCTCCACATTACATTCTAAAATGAACAGCTATGTTCGGATCATGCGTACACAATAATCAAAAAAACATTAAATCGTCGCTTTTTCAGCCACCACTTTGCTTTGCATTCCTGGTTCTCTTCGGTTTGTTACTCACACTTTCATTTCGTTTCTTTTTTAAAAAAAAAAAAATTCCATAATTAGAACAAATTATGTTACTCCTCAACACCCTATCTCTATTTCCCTATTTAAATCTAAAAATAATTCCCTCCATATCTTACATTGTCGCACGGTGGCGTTAGTAGAAGAAAATTCAACCCCACCAAATAATTCAGAGATAATTCTATATTCCAAACTAACATGTTGACTCCACAAATATACAATCAACGATGAACTCAAATATATCCAACATCCTGTCTTCAAAAGTGCCAAACAGCAAGTTAAGCTCCCAAAATAACTTATGCAAAACATTCAACAATTCCCTAACACTTTTCACGCAGCCCCAGCCAAAGGTTTGTAACTCATATTAATAGATACATCACTCTAAAAAAAAATCCAACTATCACCCATACGTGACAAATATCATCATCTTTTCCTCCTACATAGACACAACAAAACAATACCCAAAATAGAAAAACACAATAAAATAATATGTACCATTTCTTAGTTGTTTCCAACATCACCCGGTCTTATACGTTTTACATACGACTTTTAAAATAAATATGCCAAATTATTGGCTGATACAACATTGGTGAAGGCAGTGAAGATATCGACGGAACAATATGAATCACACTTTGGTTTTCTGTCACAAAACTTGGAAAACAAGTAAGAAAAAAAAAACAACAACCAAAGACATTAACATTCTGCTACCATCACAATAATACAAACTGTAGCTCAGTACTCTTTTAGCGTCTGAGACTTCGAATTAATAACAAGGCTACAGAAATTTCATATCATAACTTAATCAAATAAATAAAATCCAAAATCTTGAATGAACGTCTGCACAGGAAAAAATAGAGCATTTATTTATTCTTTTTAAGATCATCTATAAAGTTTCAATACATCAAATATAAAATCAAAATGAAAAAAATATATATCACTAAACTCCAACACCCCACTACGGCACAATTACTTCACCAATTTAACAGCACTTAATCCACAAAATCAGTTACAATTGTGGAACTCGAAAGACACCTTACACGAGTTGATCCTATATAAAGCCAACACGGGAAGCGTCGAAAAAAATCTTCACATCAAACCACAAAGATGAACTCTGAAAACAATCACTCTCTATTAGAATCTCTCACACCATTTCTCCTAGGAGACATTCTTTCAAGGGTTGGTTCATCTTCCGTGGAAGATCTTCGCCCGCGTTTGTTGGTGTCAAAAACCATATCCGCTGCTGTTGAAGATCCTCGGGTCTTCCAAAATCTCAACCTACGCCCACTGGCGAGGAACCCTCTGTTGACGTTTTTCCAAGCCCGTAACCGTTTGCAGAGATGTATCGATGGTGACAACCCGGTTGCGCACTTCATCGAGGGAATCAAGCAGTACTTCGTGTTTGACGACATGGATCTTGGGTTATTCCATCTAAAGAAGTCTGCCGAAGGTAAGTATGACAGTGGTACGTATCTCTATGCCATGCTCTTGCTGTGCACTGGAAACTTTGCAGAGGGTTTAACAGTTTTGAGTTCCCTTGACTGGGAAGAGAGCAAACTCCGTGCTGATCGTGCGTGGAAAGACGTGAAGAGATCAATGAGGTTTGTCTTCGGAATTATGAAAGATGAGTATACAGAGAATCTCAAGAACAACCGCCCACCGCTGAGCTGCCACCGGAACGACATTAACAACCGTTGTGGAAGGTGTTTTCCCTATAAGCAGATGCGCAAATTCCTCGCCTTCATTAGGTGAACCAAAAAGGAGTCAGGAGTTCTATGGCATGTCTTCGTACGTTTGAGACTTTTCATTTACTTTCAAGTTTTTATTTGCGTTTCCAGTTTTGTTGGTTTTTTTTTTTTGGAGCAAAACGTTGTTTCAATTATGGTTTTCTAAAAAATATGGGACTTTCTCGGTTTATGGTTGGCAGGATCGATAGCGAGAGCAAAATCCCTGCGTTCCTATATTTAACCAAATTATCTGGGAAAAACATAAACGTAAACAACCTATATGCCAGCATGCATGCAAGAAAAAATATAACGTATGATATTAAATTGTCCATATACAATAAGCTGTTTTAGGAAAAAAATGAAAAAAGAAAAGCATAGTCACCGATTGTGTTCTTATTTTACAAGGCGCGTTAATTTCAAACGCATCTTTGTGTTTTTTCTGATGGGCCTTACAACTGATGCAAAGTTCATGTCCAACATCCCTTTAGATTTTCTCTAAATTTGTTGAATTCCATTGCATTTGTTAGTTAATAAAATTACAATGTCCCTTTATTTGGGCAATTAATAAAAAACGTCAGAATGATATTGTATTGTTCTTTCGTATTATATACTGACACAATATATTACTTACATGTTCACTCAAATGTATTAACTAAATAGACTTGATGTGATTTCCAGTCGGTGGGTTTGACATGTAGAAATAAATATAAGATGATTCAGTCGGTGCTTTTCAAGTTAGTAAAGATGACTCTATATTGGCCTTGACGTCATGGCCTTTAGAAAAAAAAAAAAGAAGGAAAATAGTGGCCTAGCTATTGACCTGGTTTAAGGAAAGTAGCAGTGCCATGGTCAATGCGATATATTCCAACGCGGCATCTTCAATGGAATTTACTTTCGTATCACTGATTTAAACGTTACGATCTTAATGTATTTGTCAAATAATAACTCATGATCAAAAACATTAACTCCCAATATATTTAGCGTCTAGAATCAAGTTTACAAATTAATTTTTAACATCAATCACCCATAATTACTTACCAAATACGAAAACCCTAATCTAAACTCGATATAAAGCATAAAAAAGGCATACAAACATATACTAAAATACCAATGGCACCTAAACGCCTTCTTACAAACTTCGAGCTCTTACTGTTTTTCCTCAAACTCGAAATCTTGATTCGCTTGGCAAAGCATTCAAGCGATGCAATCCGTTCTGTCCTCAGAGCCATTCCTACCCGTGATATTGCCAAAACTGAGACCAATCCTGACGTCTTTAGAAACATGAATCTCCATCATCTTACTGTTCAGTCGTTGTCGTTGCTATCCAATTACCGGGATCTGATTGACCGCTGCGTTGCTGCTGGCAATTTGGAGGCCCATTATTTACGTGGGATGCAAGAATATTTTCAGAAAGAGAACATCACCGAGGGGCTGGCACATCTTCAGATCGCAGCCAGTGGTTTTTATGATAATGCTATCTATCTTTATGGTATAATAATGTTGTCTAGGGGAGAGCCAGCTATAGGAAAACCATTATTAGATTCACTTGGATGGACAGAAGACAAATGCTGATCAGATGATTGCTGGAAAAATATTAAAACATCAATCCATGGAGTAGCCGTGACAAGGTATGAGATTTACATGCTCACTTACCGGACCACAAGAGCTACAATAACATGTCATAGAGACAGCATTTCTACCCGGTGCGATGCATGTTACTACTTTAAACAGATGAAAAAATTTGTTTTCATTATATAAACAAACTATGTAACTCATCTATTTTCTATATCTATGTTCTCATTATAATTTAAATAAAGTTTTCCCTTAATATATTTCATAACCGCATCAGAAAGTTAGTTTGAAACAATTCTATCCCACCTATAAAATTGGAAACGTAAACTACATTGATGATCTTAAACCACATATAAAATCACCTCTAAAAAATATATATCCATTGGAGTATATTTAAAAGTGCCAAAACAAGAGTCAAGCTCCCGTAATTTCTTATGAATTACATTTACACACCTCCCTTTCAGTTTCTCGCAATCACATGTAATCATTGGTTTCCCGTGTTTACAGAATAGTACCTCGAAAAAATGTCACGGTCTATATATGTACAACGCATCTACTGGGGAATCTTAGCTAATACATCTACACTGCAACACAAAAAATATACGAATAGTTATGTTAAGATTCCTGAAAACGTGCATATAGCTCACTTGGTTGTAAATAAACTCCCTTATACAAACTTTACAATAAAAAACCTTAATCTAGATTGGTTTATTGCTCGAATTGAGCAAGGTTGATGGCTTTGCCAGCTATGGATTATTTCTAGATTATTATTTTCTAAATAACTATTCTTTTTAATGATGATCAATAAATTTTAAATTTCATTAAAAAACCTTAATCTAGAAAAATTAAAACGGTCGTCCGCCATTTAAACAATCTTATCATACAACTTAAAAAGAACCATATACAAACAATCATTACTGGTTTGACGATTATGTTAGGGTCTACAGTTTTGGATTAGCAATATCTATTCTCACCATCATACCATTTCCAAGGTTAAAATCATAGCTCCAAAACAAACCTTTCTTCCTAACCCTATTATACAACACTCGATCACTCAGACGATGGATGCATAAACTGAACACATACTACTAATTCAATCATACAAAACCTTTTCAACTCATTAGACAACCTAAAGTATAAACCCGGCGCGTAGCGCCGGACGACCCCTAGTGTAATCTTATTATTGATGGTGGTTCTTGTACTAATGTTGCTAGAAAGTATTTGGTTTATAAGCTAGGTCTCAAGAAGACTAAGCACCACAGACCATATAGATTCAAGTGATTGAATGATGAAACTGAGTTGAAGATTGGTGAGCAAGTGGTGATACCATTCAGCATAGGCAGATA
Source organism: Brassica juncea (assembly GCA_018703725.1). NCBI lineage: Eukaryota > Viridiplantae > Streptophyta > Magnoliopsida > Brassicales > Brassicaceae > Brassica > Brassica juncea. The sequence continues at coordinate 1,086,627 of CM031938.1, forward strand.
TGTTGACCAGGTATCTTGTGATGTTGTTCCTATGCAAGCTGGTCATCTTTTCTTGGTAGACCTTGGCAGTTTGACAAGGAGACAATACACAATGGGCACACCAACTACTACAGCTTTACTCACAACAACCACAAGCACAACCTTGCTCCTTTAACTCCACAGCAAGTCCTAGACATGCAAAAAGAAATGGAAAAAGATAACAAGGCAAGTAAGACCAATCTCTATATTACTTCCCATCAGGTTTTAAAATCGTTAGAGTGTAAAACACAGGTGCTACTAATGATCTTTAAAGAAGCTGTGTTGACAGGTGCTCCCACCAGAGATTGTTCAACTTATTGAGAAGTTCCAAGATCTATTTCTAGAAGATATTCCCACTAGTTTGCCACCTATTAGGAGAATAGAGCACCAGATTGATCTTATTCCAGGAGCTCCATTGCCAAACAGACCAGCTTATAGAGTGAATCCGGAGGAGGCCAAAGAATTGGAGAGACAAGTACAAGATTTAATGGATAAGGGATACATCCGGGAGAGTCTAAGTCCTTGTGCAGTTCCTGTTCTTCTAGTTCCAAAGAAAGATGGAACTTGGAGGATGTGTGTAGACTGACGTGCCATTAACAACATCACCATCAAGTATAGACATCCAATACCAAGGATGGACAACATGCTAGATGAGCTCAGTGATGCCACTATCCTCTCAAAGATAGACTTGAAGAATGGTTATCATCAGGTATGAATGAAAGAGGAAGATGAGTGGAAGAATTCTTTCAAGACTAAGAGAGGCCTATATGAGTGGTTAGTCATGCTATTTGGTCTCACCAATGCTCCAAGCACATTCATGCGCCTCATGAACCATGTCTTAAGGGCATACATCTGTAAATTTGTGGTTGTGTACTTTGATGACATCTTAATCTATAGCACTAGCTTAGAAGATCATCTTGCACATCTTGAAAAGGTTGTAGAAACATTGTGCCAAGAGCATCTTTATGCTGATCTTAATAAGTGTACCTTTTGCACTGACCAATTAGTTTTCCTAGTCTTTGTTGTTAGTTCATAGGGACTAAAGGTGGATGAAGAAAAGATCAAAGCAGTGCAAGACTGGCCTACACCAACAAAAATTGACCTTGTGAGGAGTTTCCATGGTTTGGCAAGCTTCTATAGGAGATTTGTCAAAGATTTTAGTACCATTGCCACCCCCATTAACATCAGTAATCAAGAAAGAATGTGGCTTTCAAATGGGGGACTGAACAGGAAGATGCTTTTCAAAAGCATAAAGATAGTTTAACTATTGTCCCTGCTCTGGTTTTGCCTAAATTTGATAAAACCTTTGAGATTAAATGTAATGCTTCAGGAGCAGGTATAGGAGCTGTGTTAACTCAAGGAGGGAAACCAGTAGCCTTCTTCAGTGAGAAATGATATACCACGGATTTGACCCACTTTTATCCATGGTATATAGGTGTTTTCAGATATTTATTATTTTTTGGAGTCTTTTATATTATTTACACGTTCAGGTACGTTTTGTAGGAAAGTGGTGATTTTGGAGTCTTTTGGAGCCTTTGAGTGCAGAACTGCGCAGATGCGTCAGATTTTTATCTATAAATGGAGACCTTATCATGAGGCGATTGATCTGATATTTTGATATAAGATAGAGCTTTGAGTTAGCTTTCCAATGCCGCCGGTTTCAGGTTAATCCAACGGTTAGATCAGAAGTTATGCCCGATTTACTGAAGAGTGGTCAGTCTGCCTCGCGAGAGGAAACTGTCGAGAAGAGGAACGTATGTCGATCGATGCAGCACTCTTGACATCGATCGACAGGGATGCCAGAATTTGGGCCGAGTTTATTTTATGACCGACTGAAGCCCAGAAATTACCACAATTTACCAAGATACCCCTACGCGATCTAAAACCCTATTTATGTGTTTCTAAGCCATTGCTGATGGCTAAGCTTTATTCCATTGTTCTTTCTTAGTTTTAGGGTTGGAGAGAAGAGAGGAAATCATTAATAGTCTTCTTGGAACTCCCATTGTTTTGGTTTTTGTTTTATTTATATTTATGTTCTTCATCTATTCATCTATGATTTCTCTGACAACTATCATGTTTGAATAGATCCACCTGTTAGGTTTAGGGTTCAGATAGGTTACGAGAAATTAGCCCCAAATATAGAATTGCTAAGTTGGATATTCATCATTGAGACTGTTCTTATTTCTTGTTCTTGAGTAATTAACCAGAACTTGATCATAGATTCATTAGGCACAAGCGAAAGCTTGGGTTCTTATCTGACTTGTCTTCTCTAAGCTAGGATTGATAGAAACAAACGAAAGTTTCTCTAGAAACCCTAGTGAACATATAATCAACCCGCGCTAAACGCTTACTAGAAGCGTGTCGATCGATTCTCCTATAGAGATATCGATCGGCGCGACGAAAGTCATATCGATCGATTCTCCTTTAGAGAAATCGATCGACTCTTTCTAAGATTTGACGTCGAGAGTTGAAGGTCTTGGATCTAGTAATAGATAACCTAGAAATCGAAAGTTGATCGGTTATTCTAATAATTGAGTTCTATAATATCATGTTTTAGTCTCTATATCATTATAATCCTGATTTCCTCAATAGAAACCCTAGATCTAGCAACCCATCATTCCATCAAACAACTTTCTGCCAAGCTGAACAATTTTCTTGTTCAACTTGTTTATTGATTTATTTATTGCTTGCTATATTTACTGCTTTATAAAATATTAGCCTATCTTAATCATATAACTATTATACCTTTTTGGTTCCCTAGTTCCTTGTTGATTTGATCCCTAAGTACTACGACTGAACCTCTTATTTGAGAGAGTAAGGTCACTCCTTAGGGTAATTTGAGTGATATCAATAAACTACATGGAGAAACACTTAACTATCCCACCTATGACTAGGAGTTGTACACCTTAGTGAGATCATTGGAGACTTGGAAACATTATCTCTTATCCAAGGAGTTTGTGATCCAGACTGATCATGAAACACTCAAGTACCTGAGAGGCCAGACGACCTTGAAGAAGAGACATGCAAGGTGGTTAGAGTTTGTGGAATCATTCCCTTATGTGATCAAGTACAAGAATGGGAAGGAGAACATTCTAGCTGATGCATTATCAAGGAGACATGCGCTTATATCATTGATGGAAGCCAAGGTTATGGGTTTTGAACACATCAAGGATCAGTATGGAGAGGATCCTGACTTTGGAGATATCTATAAGCAGTGCAAACAAGGCGCCTTTGGATATTTTTATCAGCAAGATGAGTTTTTCTTCAGAGACAAGAGGCTATGCATTCCACAAGGATCAATGTGTGACCTGATCTTGAGAGAAGAACATGGTGGTGGCCTCATGGGACACTTTATACGTGATAAGACCTTGAGTATAGTAGCAGAGCACTTCTTCTGGCCGCACCTAAAGAGAGATGTAGAGAAGCTTTGTGCAAGATTCATTGTTTGCCTTAGAGCTAAATCCAGGTTACATCCTCATGGTCTTTACATTCCTTCACCTATTCCTGACCTACCTTGGGTAGATATTTCCATGGATTTTGTTTTAGGATTGCCAAAAATCAGGAACAAGGATTCCATCTTTGTGGTGGTAGACAGGTTCTCTAAGATGGCACATTTTATTCCTTGCAACAAAACCAATGATGCTTCTATTCTTTCAAGAGGTAGATAAACTTCATGGTATTTCTAGAACCATTATTTCTGACAGGGACACAAAGTTCTTAAGCCACTTTTGGAAAACTATTTGGAGAAAGCTAGGTACCAAGCTACTCTTTTCCACTACTTGACATCCCCAAACTGATGGACAGAGTGAGGTTGTTAACCGCACCCTCTCTACTCTTTAAGAGCAACGGTTGGTAAGAACTTAAGGAATTTTCTTGATTGTTTACCTTTTATTGAGTTTGCTTATAACAGAGTTGCACACTCTGCTACTAAAATTTCACCTTTTGAGATTGTGTATGGATTTAAACCTGGTACACCACTAGATCTCACGCCCATCCTGCCACATAAAGATCAGATGGTGAGCACTGATTGAGAGACCAAGGCCGAGCTGATGAAAAAGATCCATGAGAAGGATAGAACCAATGTGGAGACTCAGAATGAGTTGAACAAGAAGCAAGCTGATAAAGGGAGGAAGAAGGTTTCTTTTGAATCAGGAGATTCGGTTTGGTTACACATGAGGTCTGAGAGGTTTCCAAACCAGAGAAAGTCTAAGTTAGCACCAAGAGGAGACGGCCCATTCAAAGTTTTGAAAAATATCAATGACAATGCATACCAGCTGGAGCTGCCAGGTGAGATTAATGTATCTTCTATTTTCAATGTGTCTGATCTATCCTACTTTCATGCAGATGAATCTGTTCTAAGGTCAGAACCTTCTCAACAGGGAGATAATGATGAGGACATAGAACCACATATCAGCATTCCAACTCTTAGACAAGCTCCAAGAACAAGATCAGGAACTAGAGGAGTGATTGCAAGCTTCAGTGAAGCCATTGAAGGTTTATTTACCAGGGCCAGCACCAACACCCCCTTAGAAGACATCACCAACCGCCTAGACAAGCTCTCCATTTCCGAATCAGAAGCTAAAGAAGAAGTACCTTATGTTATACATGGCGGCCCAAAAGATGATGTTATCCTATGGTCATGGTTTCCTTATTTACCATCTCCCCACTTAAGGGAAACGGTGTGCACCAAGAACATAGGCAAGCTCCTAAATGACATCACTTCATATTTCGAGTTTGGCTCTTTCTTCCAACGACTACTTCCAATCCAAAGAGGTAAGTAAGGCAAGCACATTTTCATATTATTACATCTTGATTTGTCTTGCAGGTTTTGAGTCTTTATTTATTTTAAATTGAATAAAACAAGGCGTTGTTTAGCCTATTGCTTTCATTAGGTCCTAAGATTAATTCATGTAATAACTTTTCTTCAAAGACCCCTAGAAGGGCACAGCTGAATTGGCGAGTATATAAGCCCCTGTAAGCAGCCTTTTATTCTTTAACATTTTATGAAATATATGAGTGAGTTTGCCCCTAGAACCTAAGCCTAAGTCTTTTGAGAGTTTGTGAGAAACAGCCATGAGAGCACCTTGTCTTATCAAACTCTTTCCATAGAGTTTGTGGCGACTTTCGATCCATCTTGGTTGTGTGATTCAATCAAGTTCTATTCCATCTCCATTTTTTTATCCTGGTTGAGTTTCTTATACGAACAAGCAGCTTGGATCCATCAACCATCTTCATGCCATCTTCCATACCCTGAGATAACAAGTTGGTTATACGACCAAGTGTTGTTTCCCATCTCCATTGGTTCTAGATCAAGTCTCACCAACCGGATCCATCCACCATACCATCTCTTTCATCAGATCGCTTCATTCCATCCATCTCACTCCATCCATCCATCCATCTCTATCCAACATTGTTTGTTGATTCTCCTATCCACTCGACCAGCTTGAGAAGGGTCCATATTGTTCCCATATCAAGAAGATATTAGCGGATCCAAATCCAAATTCTAAGGACAAATTAATGCATAAAGTGAATTGATGGACGGGTAGATGACTTTTGAAAGGAGGTAAAGAAGTTTCGATTAAATCTATCTTGTTAGCCCTCCCGACATATGTTGTGTCTAGTTTCTTGCTTCAATCGGAGATATATGAAACCTCTCGAGTGCCACTGCACAATTCTGGTGGAGCTCAAAGCCCCCCCCCAAAGAGAGGAATTCACTGGAAAAAATGGGAAAAGCTCTGTTTACCAAGGGAGGAGGACGGTATTGGTTTGCGTATGATCTATGAGTTTAACCTGCCTTTACTAGAAAAACAACTATGGAGGCTAGTTCAATACCTTATTTGTTAGTTGCTCAAGTTTTGCGGAGAAGATACTGTAGAATGAGTTCGCCTTTACGAAGGATCTCTGTAAGCAGCCCATCTTACGTGTGGACCAGTATTTCAGCAGCATGAAAGCTGCGTCTATTGGGAATCAGACATAAGATACATTCTGGATATGAGTTCAAGGTGTGGGAGGATCCTTGGATCCCTACAACACCAGCTACGCCGGCTTGTCCTTTATCCCCAGTTTTGCACCCGAACATGAGAGCCAGCGAGCTTATCAATCAGGAATCAAAGGAATGGAATGTTCGACTTCTAGAAGATTATGTTTAACCTGCAGATATACCTTTTATAAGGAGTTTGACGATAAGCTCAACTCATCACCGTGATACATTCTGTTGGAACTACACTAATAGAGGTCAGTACACTGTTAAATCTGGATACTAGGTAGCTCGGACTTTATTGGAGACTAAGGAAGAGAAAGAAGTATTGGAGCCCAGTATAACTAAGCTTCAAGCCTTTGCTTGGACGATAAAGGCGCCTCAGAAGATATGTCATCTTATATGGCATTTGATATTAGGTCATGTGGTAGTAACGAGGAAATTTGACACGGCGTAATATGAGATGCGATAACTATTGCTCAAGATGCGGAGAACCAGAAGAGTCTATTACTCATGCCATCTTTGAATACCCACCAACTTTACAAGCTTGGTCCCTATCAGCGACGCCAGCAAGTCCAGATATATTTCCAGTATCGAGTATTTACGCTAATATGGATTATCTCTTCTAGGGAAAAAATAGCATTATCAAGCAAGAATTAGACAGGGATTCATGGAGATAGTTCGTTATGCAGACAGCGAGTGTCAAGTTTGGTTTAATGCAAACGAGATGGTGCAACCTACTCCACAAGAGCATAGTATTGAGGAACCCTAAGTCTTAAGTTTGGGCAATATCTGCATGATAGATGGGTCATGGATATCCACATCATAGTTATGTGGGTGTGAATGGGTTTGGATGGATAGCTTGGGAAAGGTTCCAACTTATGGGGATCACAAAATTATCTACGGAGAGAGTCTGCCTTGCATTCAGAAGTGGAAGAACTACAATGGCGATGGAGAGTATGCTTCAGCATTCAACTAATCAGAGCTTTGAGACGGATTGCAAGGATTGATCGACATGATTAAGGAGCTTCATGCTTGGCCGAGCTTTGCAACATAAGTGAAGAGGATAGAAACTCTGCAGATATGCTTCTCGGACTCCAAGATCACTCATATTCTACAAGCACAAAATCAGATTTCAGATTCTCTAACAAGGACTGCGAGGTCTTTCCATAGAGATATTTATTTTATTTGTTGTTCTATTCCGATCTAGCTTCCCAGACCACTTTAAGTTTGAGTAGTAAAATAGTCGTTCGTCGTTAAAAAAACGAAAAAAAAACATAATTTTAATAAATATTAGTAAAAAAAGATGGGAACAAACACATGTACCTCCACTCTTTCAAGTATTTCGGTTGAGCGCTGAAAGATTGCATTCATGCAAGTAGGCATCCACTTTCTCCCATAATTGACCGTTGCGTCATCATTCACTTTCTTATATTGTATATTTTATATAAATCAAATCATATCTTTCTCTCGTTTTTTAATTGAACACTTCATCTACAATTATCTTACTTCACTCAATCACTGGTGTTATTGTTTGGTTTGTGCTGTAACAAAAACAAAATAAAATGTTCTATGTTCGCCTCATTAAACAAAAGACACTAAAACCTCTTTTTCGATTTCGTTCTCTTTTTTGTTTTGCTAAAAGATATAACTAAAAAAAATTCGATTTTGTTCTTGTATACATCTGCTTTATATTTATTTTCTTTCTAAAATTCTTTATGCTTTTATCATAATCCCAGAATGGTAAAATGGTGTTTTCTTTTCTTTTTCTTTTGGTCATCTGATCTGTATTATATATAGTGCTCTGAAGAGCAAAGAACCCTTTACAATGAAGTATCAAGGTGAAGGTGTTAGACTTGAACAAAGAGTCTAAAACACCATAGCAAGCAAAGCTATAGAATCCACCCGAACAATAGAACAAGGGGATTCACTATACAACAATCTATACACAAGGCTAGTTCATCCAAAAAGATGAATCAGATATTTAAAAACAAAAGAGATGTGATAACCATTGAAGATAACCGGTAGCAGGTAGCAAGTAGCAACATATGAACTCCTATCCTAGGGTTTAACACATTTTTAGCAAAGAGAATCCACCAAAACAATAGAACAAGGGGATTCACAATACCAAAATCTATACACAACGCTTATTCATCACAAAAGAAGAATCAGATTTTTCAGAAAAAGAGAGATGTGATAACCATTGAGGATAACATGTAGCAACATATGAATTCCAATCCTAGGGCTTAGCAGACATTTAGAAATGAGAAAGGAACCTCTATTTGATGAAGGAGCTTCCAAATAAATCATTCGAAAAGGAATCAAAAGAAGATTTGGAACGCTAGCATCCTGTAAGTACTGAAAAGATGTCAAGCTTTGGCCGGATGATAACTTAGGGAAATCGGCAGATTCATACGTCAACAGAAGCCAACGGTTCAATACGTAAACACATCAACTGTGTGAAAAACATACATCAACTAGTACAAAATTCAATTTCCATACATGAACTTTCAAAATTTGCTTTTCACATACATTGACATTATTTCCGTCTATCAAACGTTACTGAACATGAGTTTTCATTAACCGACAACAGGAAATTGGCTAAACCCTACATCAACAGGGACCAACAGTTCATGATCCATACATAAACACTTCACTTGTACGAAAACATACATCAACTAATACAAAATTCAAATTCAACACATGAACTTTTGAAATTTGATTTTAACATACATTGATCTAGTAAAACATTAGAGAAGATAAACTGTCTGTCATGGGATGATTACATGGAGTTTTTATTGTAGTGTGTGATAATTAAACTGTATTATACAGTAGCTGACTGAGTAAAATAAATCATTTAGGCTAAACGACGTTTTTGTTGTGTAAGTCATTAGTTAGTTTTTCTCTTGAAAATATTTTTTCTTCAACTTCTTCGACAAAAAACAAACACATGAAAGACAACACAACAAAAAATCAAACAAAGAGAAACGAGAATGTCTACCTTATCCAACCTTAATTCCTATTTTCGATAAGATAGGCATTCTCTTTCTATATGTTCGATTTTGCCCTCTGTAGTCTTTTCTGTATTAGGATTTTTGTCGAAGAAGTCAAATAACAAAAAATTCAAGAGAAAAACTAACAAATGAATTACGCGAGAATGAAATCGTTTGACATAAATGATTTATTTTTCTTAATCAGTTACCATGTAATACAGTTTACTTATCACATAATACAATATAAACCTCACATAATCAACACGTGACAGACAGTTTATCTTCTGTAATATTTGAATACCGGAAATTAGGTTAATATATATTAAAACCAGATTTCAAAAGTTCATGTATTGAATTTTAATTTTTTAGTAGTTGATGCATGTTTTCGCACAGGTGAAGTGTTTATGTATTGATCGTGGACCGTGGGCCCCTATTGATGTAGAAATTGGCCAATTTCCTATTAACGGTTAACGACAACTCATCTTCCGTAAGGTTTGACTAGCGGAAATTAGGTCAATGTATGTTAAAACCAAATTTTGAAAGTTCATGTATGGAAATTTAATTTTATACTAGTTGATGTATGTTTTTGCTCAAGTTACATGTTTATGTATTGATCAGTACCGTTGGATTATGGTGACGTATGAATTCCCTAACTTTAACTAAGGTCTTGTTTTCTAGTGCAAAGATGACTTTTGAGAATCTATGAGGTCTCATGCTTTGAATGGACACTATGAAGAAAAATAGTGATGCATCAAGAGGAGAGTTTATGTTAATGAAGGTAATCTACTACAAAGAAGAATCAAACCGTTAGAATCTCTAATCACCCATGCAGCTCCTCTAATTTAACTCTTCTCAACAAGACTGATATCCTATATTGCATTTCATCCATGATTCTTCAGGAGAATTTTATCTAGGAAAATTAGAGATCATCTCTTCTTCTTTTCTGCGATCATCAAACTGTTCCCTACTTTGGGATAAAAACCAGAGATCGCAATCTAGAAAACTAGATTTGGAGATAGCATCAGCAACAATAGGAGCCTCTTCAAATAAAAAATTGTTTTTTTAGTTGATATACCATGGATTTTACCAGTTTTCAGTCATGGTATATAACCTTTTTAGTATCTATTATATGTGTTTTAGAGTCTTTTTAGAGTCTTTACATGTCTAGGTATGTTTTGGAGTAGTGTGGTGATTACAGAACATTTTGGAGCTAAAGATAGAAGAAACTCTTAGCTGTTCAAGAACCAGCCAGAGTTAACATTCAGACAGATTGTCGATCGATGACAACCCTTTAGTGTCGATCGACAGTGACACAAGAGGACGGGCCGACTTGTTCGTGGCTGACTTAAGCCCAGAAGATCTACATAATTACAAGACTACCCATGGCCGACTTATACCTAGTATTTATGTGTTTTTGCCATTGTTTGGGGAACACACAATCTTTTACCATAGACCCCTTTTCTATTATTCACAGCATACACTTTTATGGTTTTAAGTAGAGTTGGAGAGAAGATCCAAGACTCTTTCAGAAATTTGTATTGGAACTTCAGGTTTTCATACCGTATCTATTTATGCATTCTATTCATACTATTGCTATGTTTTGCTTTATCATGTCTTTGTAGTTCCCTTGTTAGATTTATGGTTAATTTGGATATTGATGGGTTAGCCAAAACTATAGAAGGTGATCAAAAGATATCCTTCAATAGAATTGCTATTAATGCTTGTGTTCTAAAGTATCTAACTAGAACCATGAATTTAGGATTGTAGACAACTACAACAGTAGGTTCTTCACCTGAATACATCCTCTTGAGCTAGGATTGCTACAAACATGCGAAAGCAGATTTAGTAAAATTAGTGAACAAAGCTTGCCTAAGGCAGTGTCGATCGAGGATCATCCAATAGCATCGATCGACACTCGATCCGTGTTGACATGCGAAAGCTGAAACACTGGACTTAATAACGATTAAACTCGCAGAAAAAGTTGGATATCTTTGCATTAGACATCGAGTTCTAGGATTTTCATTCACATACCTTCGACAGTCTATATTACTATAATTTTGATTGCCTGAAACCCTAGATATATCTATTTATTTTATTGCTTACAAACGAAACAATCAATCAAACTGATTTACTTGTTTACTGCTTTACAACATATTGCCAAGCTTAATCATTGATTGCTTTGAGTTTATTGTGTGTCCACACTCCTTGTAGATTTGATCCCTAAGTACTACAACTGAACCTCTTATTTGAGAGAGCAAAGATGCTCAATAGGGTAATTTTAGTCCACAAAGAGGGTACTAAGGATCCCTGAGGATAAGCCATTTCATGAGGCTTACTTTAACCACGGATTGTTGATGTTTTTCAGAAAAACCAATGAGACAAAGAAGGACATTGAGAGGATGTTCCATCAGATCAGAGAGAAGATGAAACAAAGGGTTACACTGAAGAAGAAGAGTGATCCTAGGAATTTTGTAGTTCTCTGCTTGATAGGAGGTATCAGCTGTCCTTGCGCACTATGATACATGTTCTTCGGTCAGTATCATGCCTAAGGTGATGGCAAATCAGCTGAGTTGCAGATAGAACCTTCAGAGGATTCATTCACTTTTGTGGATTGCTCTAACGTTAATTCATGAGGAATCATCAGAAACCTTCAAGTACAAATCGACAATTGTGGGAACCAAAATTTGCACTGTCGATTTCCTTTGATTTAGGAAAGTTAGGAAAACCCTACTTTCCCAGAGGTCCCGGATATCTGCTAAACCACACGCCAAGCAATCAAGACACGAAAATATTAGACGAAAAATAAGAGAATCGAAAAGAGAGCAAAGTATGTCTTATTCCAAATCCGCGAAACAGCGTTACAACGAGGTAAGATCCTTGGCCGGGAGAGCTGTCGGCGAGTTCCTTAGTTCTAACAACCAAATACTGTGAAAACCTAGTTGAGTCGCAGCTCGATTCTAAAAACGGAAAATTTCCTATTGCTCTAAGTGCTAAGTTTCTTGCTGCGAGTTTGGATCCTTTTGCATCTTTGACCCTGACATCCTTATGTACTCCTCTTAAGGTGGTTTTCTCTTTCCCTTTCTGCCCCTGGTCGAGTTTATCGCTTCGTGGAAATATTCCATTTTTCTCTGATCTTTCCATTTATCTTTGGAAACTTCACTTTTATCCTCCAGACTTGACATTTATCTTATCCTGTAAAAGATAAACCATCATAACGATTGGGCTTGATCCTGCAAAAAATCGAGAGTGGGCTTTTAGCCGTGTTCTGGACCTATTCAGGCCATTTTCCGACTTAAGCGTTTTTTCAATTTTATTGAAACAGCGTGTTTTAAGAAAAGGCATCGATTTACGAAAACTCGAAGTTATAGTATAGTGTAGGGAGTTCAAGGTGTTGAGTTAACCGTTGCCGCTTTACACAATCCATTCAAATTTCATAAGCGTAAACAAGTTCTTACGGTTTTTATCGTAAAGTTCCGATGGTGGCTTCGATCGAGATGGAACAAGAAAGAGCCTGATCCGATTTCGAAAGACAAAGCCATGAGGATAGGATGAAGGCTGATTGGGCAACCTAACTCGCCAAAATGGCGAGTTGGACATCACGCTTGGTCCAACTCGCCAAGATGGCGAGTTGGCCATGTTCCTATGGCGAGTTGGAGGTGTTCCAACTCGCCAAGATGGCGAGTTGGTCTCTCATTTCTCTTTTTTTGACCCAACTCGCCATCTTGGCGAGTTGGCCTTGGTTCAGGGTCCAACTCGCCAAGATGGCAAGTTGGCCTTGTTTCATGGTCCAACTCGCCATCTTGGAGAGTTGGAAGTGTTCCCACTCGCCAAGATGGCGAGTTGGTTGTCTTGCATGGCCTGATTCCTTTGTTTGGTGAGTTTGTTTGTATGTTTGGATAGTCAAACTTTCGTAATCATCTCGTTGTCCGAGAATTAGAGTAGTCCCTCTCGAGATTTCTTATTTCCCAATTCCTCTTGGAGGTCAAGTTAAGACTCAACTTAGGTCTCTCATGGTCTTTTAATCTTTCTTTTTCAAAAGAAAATATTTTTCGAGAAGTTTCTGACGTTTGATTTTGTCGTGACCGATTTTGACCCCAACAACAATGCCTTAATTCCAGTGGATTTTCATGTCATGGATATCAAGATAGACTGGAATTCTTCTATATTACTTGGGGGATCCTTTATGGCTACTGTAGGAGCAGTCTGCAACATGCAGACCAAAATGTCTACTATGATCTAGTCAGAGTTGTCAAGACACACACGCCCTACATTGAGATAAGAGATGATCCAGGACTTGTATCAGTTTGCTATTCCAATTCTGGTGCAGAGCATGAAGATGATGGAGAAGAATCGATCGACACACAACCTGAAGCATCGATCGACACTTTAGCCGGAGCATCAATCGACACCCTCAGCAAATGAAGTCTATCGAGAGAGCTTTGCAATTGTGACTGCTACTCCTCCAAGGTGAGAGATTCGTGTAGTGCAGTCAGCTGAGTATTGAGTATACAAGGATGAAGATGGAAATGCACAAGCACTGGATGGAAGGATTATCAATGTTTCTAAGGAGGACATAGAAGCAATACTGGAGATGGCAGATAGATCAGGAGGGAAGCATTTGAGTTTACCACAGTATGAGGGATGTTTTTCAGATGCTTGTAATTCATCCTGCACCCCAATCACCATTGGTAGATAATGTCAAAGAATTGGCTGGAGATGTCTTGAAGGCTCATGAGCAGATGTCTGAGGACTTCTACCAGAAGATTGATGCCATTTACTACCCCCCTTACCAACAATGTTGCATGGCTAGGTAAGTGTATAGATTTGCTACAAAATACACTCATGGGATCACTCATGGGATCATTCAGAGACAGCAAGAGCACAGAACCAGAGGAGAAGAAGCTATCAAGAGATTTTTGGTACCTGGTTCGAGATGAGCAAAGAAGATGTTGATACTTGTTTCCCGACAAGTATTCAATTACCTCCATGCTAGCCAAGCACCTCCAAAAGAGCTAAATGACTATAACAAAGCGCTTAATGTGAGGCAACCTATTAGTAAGTTTTCCTTAGTTTTAGTTTTCATATTTTACTGATTTTCGTGTTTATTTTATTTTGGGTAAAAAAAGATCCAAGGAGACGAATGCACTCAGCATCGACCGATAGGACCGATATCGATTGACAGAGCATCACAAGCATCGATAGATTGCCACTAAACTGTGTCGATCGATACTCATATCTAGTGAGCATGTATATTGTCTTTCCTTGTTACATTGCGTAATTATGATTTATTTTCCCACCAACGTTTGACTGTATAACAATGGGGACAATGTTGTTTAAGTCTGGGGGAGGTAATACTGATATTTGTGTTTTATTTTGAGTTTTTACAAGTTTTTACTAGCTTTTATAGAGTCAAGAAAGAGATGATGAACTTTTTCAATTTATATTATTACTCTAACCACTCTCTAGCACCATTCTTTGAGGTTATTGACTGCAGTGTGTACTTAATAGAAACACCAAAATGGATCACCTACCAATAACATCCATGCTAGCTGAGAAAGTCTGGAGAAACCAAAGCTGACTTCCAATCTTAATCAATTCAACTTGCTTGTTTTGGGGCTTGGTATACACTGGATCAAAATCCTCTGGCAAGTCTGAAAGGTAACAATTCTTAGTGTTATAGTTCCCGTTTCAACTCTCTTCAGCATCTTTATTATAAAAGATTGAGATGAGTTCCTGAAAGATGCAGAGGGGTAGGAAAATTTCCTATGGCCCCTTTATTCTAATTCAGAAAGGAATAACCACACATTTCTGGAAGTGAGGGGTACATTACCTATGACCACACTATTTGTCTACACTTTGTTAAAAAAAAAAGAGAAAAAAAAGAAAGACAAAAATCGAAGGAAGATGAACAAGACGGACTGCATCAGCATCACTGTTCATCAAAATTGAGATATGGAGAAGAGTAAAGAAAGGGAAATAATCAGAATGAGACTATCTGTTGGTCCAGATACTTGTTTGAGTTGAGTCCATGTGTCATTTGATCAATACTCCCAAGATGTAGCCTACACTTTTATTTATATACAGAAATGAGATCAGTAGAGGGGTATGTCAGATGGAATCAGCTAAGCAGTGGGGTGGATGGTTTGGTTGCTATGCTAAGGTCTAGTACATGGAATTGCCCTTGAGGTCGGTACTTATTTGATATGGCTTGCAATATTGCAGAGGTGAAACTAGTTATTTTAAATTGTGTGAGTTCCTGCTGTTTTAAAACTTCTTTCACAGGACAATTCTATGTTATGCTTGAGGGCAAGCAAAGGGTACATCTGAGGGAGTTAATATACCATGGATTTTACCATTTTTAAGCCATGATATATAACCTTTTTTAGTATCTATTACATGTGTTTTGGAGTAATGTGGTGATTATGGAACATTTTGAAGCTAAAGATAGAAGAAACTCGTAGCCGTTCATGACTATTGCTATGTTTTGCTTTATCATGTCTTAGTAGTTTCCTTGTTAGATGTAGGGTTAATTAGGATTTTGATGGATTACCCAAAATTATAGAATTGATAGGGTGTTTACAAGATATCCTTCAATAGAATTGCTATTAATACTTGTGTTTACAGTAGCTAACTAGAAGCTGAACTTAGGATTGTAGACAGCTATGGCAGTAGGTTCTTCCCCTGAATAGATTCTCTTGAGCTAGGATTGCTAGAGACATGAGACAGCTGATTTAGTAAAACTAGTGAACAAATCAATCAGATCGATAAGGCTTGCCTAAGGCAGTGTCGATTAACGTTCATCCAATAGCGTCGATCGACATTCGATCCGTGTTGACATGCGAAAGCTGAAATACTAGACTTAGTTACGATTAAACTCGCAGCAAAAGTCGGATATCTTTGCATCAGACATCGAGTTCTAGGATTTTCATTCACATACCCTCAGCATTCTTTATCTCTATGACTTGTTTGCATGAAACCCTAGATCTACCTATTATTCTTATTGCTTACAAACCAACCAATCAATCAAATTGCTGTACTTGTTTACTGCTTTACAACCTATTGCCTAGCTTAATAATTGAATGCTTTGAGTTTATTGTGTGCCAACGCTCTCTATGGATTTAATCCCTAAGTACTACAACATAACCTCTTATTTGAGAGAATAAAGTTACTCAATAAACAATCCAAGGAAAGACACATATAAGATTGATTGGAATTTTAATATTCTCCACCAGAGTAAGCAAAGATGCAAAGTTTTGATAGATGCATGTAATCGTTATGAAATATATCTTGAGGTTGATACGATCCTGATTGGCTCATCTCATGAACCAGACCAACCAGCTGGCAAGATATGGACGATCAGCTTAGACAAGGAGGATTCCAATGTCAAATGGGGAAAGGGAGATGTCTTTACTCGATCAAGACACAATGTGGGGCATTTAAGTCGATCCAGAATGTCCCTGATCGAAACTTGTGTTGGTCATAGCAGCATGAAACCCGACCAAAGTGAGCTAGTTCAACCACACAAGAAGCTTCAAACGGCCAAGCTTCTTTCTGATAGACCAACAACCAATCCAGTCAAGCCAATGATGATTAATCATATTATATACAATTAAGAAAACATTGGACCTAATGGTTTCTCATGTGATCCAAAAATAGACTTATTTGGATTAAATGCATAAACCAACAAAAATTATGTCTAAAAGAGAAGACTAATTCAACCCAGGCCTCAAAGACCAATGTCTTGGCCCATTTCAGGTGTGTATTCTTCACTTTTCAAAGGCCAAGCCGTGATTAGTAGTCAAGGGTCTTTGCCAGCCAAAGAGTCACTCAACAAACACATTTTATTTTAGTCAAAAGTCTTAGTATTCGTTTTTATTTTCTATGTTTATCATTTTAGCAAATTCTTCTTTCGATTCTATATTTTGTAACTCTAATGAGAGGCCTAAGAGCCACGAAATAATCCAGACAATTTTATAAAAATCTTGTTTATGTTGAGAGTGATTCTTCTTGCTCCTTTGGAGCATTTTCAGTTTCCTAGTAAGTGGGATCTAAGGATAAAACCAGTGTATCAGGAGTTATTCTGAAAACTCTTGTGTGACCATTCTATCACCAAAGAGATGTTCTGAAGCGTTAAAAACAGTTCAGGTGTCGAGTTCATACACTCTTCATTGGTTCTACACTAAAATTCATCAGAAGGTTCCAATTCCTATCTTCTTTAAATAGTCGCTAGCATCAGCCATTGGGTTTTACATATCTTTCGTTGGGTCTACACATGACCAAGAGTCTTAGGATTATAACATTATCACCTTGGAGTTAAATTCCTTGGACTGATCCAAACCAAGCCATAAAAATCTTGGCCATGATTGCATCATGTGGTATTAGAGCACCATTCCAAGTTCAGTAATTCTCTCTTTTCATCTTCTCATCTTTCCACCATTTCTAAACACATTTTATCTATTTTGTATCTTCTGTAAGGAAAATAAACCAGATTGGTTTCATATCTATAAAACAGAAAAAAACAAAAAACAAAAGAAGGATGTAAAGCAAAAGGAAAGAAAACAAAACGAATCGAGGAGAAATATGATCCACAAGCTTGGTCAATTGGCTTCCAGCAAAAATTTTGAAATATGGCTATCTTCTTCTTCTCCTCTTGATTTACCATTTGATTATTTTGAGAAAGGCACTGAGATTGATTATTAGTTCTCTTGGAACTTGGAGATATTAACTTGAGATTCATTGCAAGAAAAACAAACACTTTGAGAAAAACACTTGTGAGAGCTTGTTACCTTTAACTCGTTTGTTAATTTTTCGCAAAATAAGCAGCCAGGAATAAGGAATGAAGCTCAACTCGAAGAAAACGTACTTTAGGAGTCACTTCATCAGATTTATTTGGGCTACATCATCACTCAAACCTCAACATGCATACATGGCTAAGAAACAAAATATTCATGGTGGAGACACACAAAGGTGCAGCAAGTAACCACTCCGTCGGATGAGCTCTTTATAAAAATATCAAAGGACTCTGTCACTTTTGGCCAACGATTGTAGCAGATCGCAAAGAGTACGCCTCCAAATTTGACAAATTACAGAGAGATGCTCCGGCCCTACCTAGCTTCTGAGAACGACTACTGCTCTGTATCCTTTATTGCGTTTGATATATGGATATAGTCGTTCCTATACCGAGTTCTAGGCAATAATGCTTCCTACTTGTGATGACTGACTACTTCACAAAGTCGGAAGAGGGAAAGGCATTCATTCTGGTTACCGACAACGAGGTCCAAAACTTTGTCTGGAAGTACATCATCTGCCGACAAGGACACTACTATGGATCGTAATCGATTATGGTTCTCAGTTCACCTCCAACAATTTTCATGGATTCTGTGAAAGCTGGAGGATTCACCTGAGCCCATCCACACCAGAATACCGTCATGGTAATGGACAAGTTGAAGCGACCAACAAAATCATCAATGATGGAATCAATAAATGCCGAGATCTTAAGAAAGTTAACTGGGCGGAAGAGTTGGATAGCGTCCTCTGGTCATATAGAACCACACCGAAAGGAGAAACTAACAAGACACCATTCTCTTTGGTGTACGGAGTGCAATCAAAGGCACATGTCCAAGTAAACATCTCCAGTCTCAGAAGATCCAAGATGCCATAAAACATTGAACTAAATAAGGAAATGATACTCAATACCCTGGATGAAATAGAAAAACACCGAGATCAAGCACCTTTCCAAATCCAAACCTATCAACATCATGCCGAGAGGTACTACAACAAGAAATTTTGAGCCATACCTTTAGACTTCGGCAATCTCATTCTGAGAAAAGTGTCCGTAAACACTAAAAATTGGAGGGCTAGCAAGCTTGGAATTAGCGTGGATGATCCATATAAGATCGTCAAAGTTGTCAAATCAAGTGTCTGTTGACTTGAGACATCATCCAGAGGACCGGTGCTGAGATCATGGTATTCCATGAATCTCAAATGATATTTCAAGTAAGAGTATGTCGCATTCAAAAAAATAAACTACGGAAAACAGAAATATTCCAATACATAGAGACACTGAATGACTTATACAAGTTACATACGGTCCATCGAGCTGTAACTCCCCGAGTTCAATGATTTACACTGGTCATATTCACTCCTACACTTTGGATGAGGTGAAAGATATAACATTATCACAGTAAACTTGCCGAGTTGGATGATATAGGCATATCACATCTGACCAATAAAATTTTACAAGGTTGAATGACCCAAACATTTGACATAGTTGAATGACCGAAATATTTGACCGAAACATTCTACACAAACTAATTTACCAAAAAAAGAGTGTAATGTCAAGTTCAGACAGTACCTAAAACATGTAGTTATGAACTAGTGTTCGTAAACATATAGACCATGTCATGATCATACACTTAGCCAATACGTCAAAACCATTCGCCAAAGACCGCCGGAGTTGAAGGGAATACGCGCCATCCATAGTAAACTCGGATGATCAAGGGATTGTTAATTCAAGTTTCAAAACCAATTAATTATGTCTTTACCAAACACTTAGTGGACACTCAGGTTCTGAAACTAAAAGGAACTTTGATAAACTTAGGAACAAATCTATTAAAACAGAAAACAAAAGGTTAAGAGGTAAAATTACAAACTCTCAGATGTCAGCTATGCAATTGCCAAGTTGGAAACATTCACTGCCTTCTCTAACTTCTCGTTTTTACGGACTTGAGTTCAACAAGTGCACGGTTTCTCTCGTTCACTATCTCCTACGTCTTTTTGTCTGAGAAAATTTGCATTTCTGCCCTATCCTTATTAAGTTGCTCCGACTTGGCCTTAACCTCTTGTGCCACCATCAGGTTCAGAAGAGATGTGTATAGAGAAGATGAAGATAAGTTATAAAAATGGAAACAGAGAGGAAATAAAGAACAAAGTAAAGTGAAAACTTACAATGACCCCGGCCCAAGGTGTTTCTTGGTACTTGTCCGAGAACAATAGCTATGAGACCTCTGGCAAACCACGTGCCCCGCCTTTAATTTGTCAGCATAAGTGAGAAGGCGAGTCAAAATCATTCACTGATGGAGAGTCCTTTAAGTACTTAAACTCAACCCTATCATAATTCTTAACATGTGACCTCGTGGAAGGAGGACGTATTAATCCCTTTGCAAGCACGCTCTTAGCAGTGGCTGGAATGATCTTCTCCACTATGGAGTTGCTTACTACCTTAGCAGTCTCTTCCTCGATGTGTGAAGGAAGAGTGGAAGACTGAGCAGATTCCTCGACGGACTTCTATGCATCCTTTTCGGCATCCTTGTCCACATTCTCCTCACAGACTTGTCAATATTCTCCTTGGCAAATTCAACATCTTTTTCCAACTTATCTGTTTAAGTTTTCTTAGCAAATTTGGCTTTAATTTTCTGCTTCTACTTGGAACGCTCCTAAGTTGGAAGAGGATCGTTGAGGTTTCCGACACCATTCCATCAAGGATATGCACTAGGTTCATAAAGTTGAGCTCCACCTTTTCCCCAAGTTGATCAAAGGAAACATGAATGTTCTTCTTGACTTTTCCCATATTTTTTTTGGCACCTTCAGTCTTTTTCCATGGTCACTTGAGCAAGGAATATTAGAATCCTAGTCAGTTGCACCAGTTCACACAAGAAGTCTTCAATTTTAGTTTTTTTGTAATTACAAATTTACAAAGGAATATTTCTTTTGCAAATTTACAAAAGAAGTATTCTATAGAGCAGACTTCTTGAAAAGTCTTCCTTTGTAAATATTGGCTTAGTTTTGTTTTAAAAAAAAATCCCGATAATACCAGAGAAGACTTTTAGAGAAGTCTTCTCTGATAAACAGGTTACTTTTACAATTTACCAAAGTTTTGCAAATAGGTGACTTTTCTAAAGAAGACTTCCGGAGAAGTCTTCTTGAAGTAGACTTCAATAAAAAAAAACATATAACCGTCACATGAGGCTTTGAATTGTTGCAAGAAATCTGTGTAGGTTAGTTTTGCAATTGATCATGTTTGACTTTTTAAGAGTATACTTAGAAGTCTTCTACTCCAAGACTTCTATAAACGTCTTCTTTCAAAACCACAGGTTTGACCAGAATCTATGAATAAAATTAAAGAAGACTTCTTAAAAAGTCTTCTAATTAATATCAAATATTTAATTCTTATTGTCAATTGTAAAATTACCATACACAAATTTCTTGCGACATGTTGAAGACTTCATGTGTAAGTAGACTTCTTTAAAAGACTTTTTCAAAAAGAGTTCTCTAGAAGTCTTCTGTGGAAAATCAAATATCTTTAAAATTTCGGCCAATTGCAAAACTAACATGTTTATTAGAGAAGTCTTCTCCATTTTTTGTTACTAATAAAAGTTAGAAGAAGCCTTCTAGAAAACACACAAAATAGTCAATTGCAAAACTAATCTAGCATTGACTAGAAGACTTCTCTAGAAGTCTTTTCCATCGAGATGACTTACAGAGAAGTCTTCTTCACGAATAGATCAGAAAAAATTGAATATCCTATCTAGAACCCGTGATATATCTTGCTTAACTTCTGTTGGGGTCAAAATCGGTCAATGACGAAATCGTCACCCGAAAGTCCTCGAAAGAAAAGCCAAGCGACGATCAAATCCAAGAAACGGGTCGTCGCTCGATAAAACTCACGGAAGGCTCGTCCACTCCCATCTGGCACCAACGGCGAGGGTCCTGGCGCCCATCCATGCGATCGTCTCATGATCTCGGGCAATGACAGCATCTTGGTCCCTTGAAATCCATGTCTGGATTGTCCGAGATCTACAATGAGTCTTCCGTAAAACCTTCCCGATTGTTTAAAAGATTCATCTTTTAACATATCTAAAACTCGGAGCCACATTGCTCTCATCCTCGACGACGGAAAATCTGAAGATCTAAGTCCATCTCAAAATCCCGATACTCGCAGAATCTCGTTGGAAACAATTATCTCGAGATCTACGACTAGAGACCCTCCCAAAACTCGAAAGATTTCCCGCAAACAACTGACGAGGGAAAGATCGAACAAACCCACAGACGGCAAGACGGCCTGGCACCAGCAGCACGCGGGACGCGGACTGGCGCCGGCGGCATCCCGGCCTGGCGCCGGCGGCACGCGGGACGCGGGCTGGCCTGGCGCCGGCAGCACCCCGGCCTGGCGCCGGCGGCACGCGGGACGCGGGCTGGCCTGGCGCCGGCGGCACCCCGGCCTGGCGCCGGCGGCACGCGGGACGCGGGCTGGCCTGGCGGCGGCGGCACCCCGGCCTGGCGCCGGCGGCACGCGGGACGCGGGCTGGCCTGGCGCCGTGGCGAGCACGCGGGACGCGGGCTGGCCTGGCGCCTGCGGCACGCGGAACGCGGGCTAGCCTGCGCCGGCGGCACCCCGTCCCTGGCCGCGGCGGCACGGCGGGACGCGGGTGGGCCTGGCGCCGGCGGCACCCGTCACGCGGGCCCGGCCTGGCCGCCGGCGGCACCCGGCCTGGCGCCGGTGGCACCCGTCGCGCGGGTCGGCCTGGCGTCGGTCCACGGGCCCTCGTCCCGGTCTCGTTCCTATCTTGCCCGGTTCGATCCATCTTAGCTTGTTCGGATCAATCTACGCAAGTTTGGTATGATCACGGTACTCTAGAACGCCACTGTCCTCGACTAAACAAGGAATTGAGGTTCCTTCGGAAACACCGAGACCTTCAAAGACTGTCCTTTCGAAAAACCGTAAAAACGCCTAAACGGCCCAACGCGGCCAAAACGGCCCACGTACGATTTTCCGAAAAGGAAGGATAACTATGACGGTTTATCTTTATCCTCACATAAGAGATAAATGTCAAGTTTCCATAAGAGATAAATATCAAGTTTCCAGAAGATAAATGTCAAGATTTCCGAAGATAAATGTCAAGTTTCCCGATAAACACAAAGATGGACGAAAATGGAAAAAGCCCAACTCAGCCCGCGAGAAGATAGACCGTCATAGGAGGAGTATATAAGGAGAGCTTTGAGCAAGAAGCAAACCAGATCACAAACGTCCAGAGCACTTAGAGAAACTTAGCATTCTTTTCTGTTTTCACTAGCGAGCTGCAACTCAACTAGGATAGACTTAGGCGATCAGACTAGCGAACTTGCCGACAGCTCTCGTAGCCAAGGCTCTTACCTGTTGTTCACGCTCAAACGCGGATTCGGAAATAAAATCTTTTGCTCTATTCTTTTTTCTTACGATTTTTATTTCGTTTTCACATTTTCTTTGTCGAACTGATTGTGTCGTGTGCGGCCCAGCAGATATCCGGGACCTTCAGGGAAGGCTTGGTTCACTTGGCTTTCCTCCAAATCAACTTAATTTGACGGTGCGAATTTTGGTTCCCACAGTTTGGCGCTAGAAGGAGGGTGGGTTACGGATCTATCTATCTCGCAACTGCACACGCTCGATCATGTCAGCCGACGCCACCAAGGATCAGCCAGTGCTAGACGGAACACCCGTCGATGCCAACGCTGAGAAGACTCCAGCTGGAGACGCGTCCACAGTCACTGCTGATGCAAACACTGAGGCGCTCAAACAGATGAAGGAACTGTTTACTTCCGCCCAGGCGCGGGCGGAACAACAGGACAAGCTGATAACCTCGCTCGCAAAACAGGTCGATACCTTAACTGCGAGGAGCAAGTTGCCGCGCAGATCCACCAAGGCACGCCGCGGCAGGAGACTCGACTTCGGATCTCCCGAAGCACGAGAAAAAGATGCCCCGAAAGAGCCCACTCCCGAGGAAACGGCTCCGAAAGGACAGCAAACGACCTCGCAGAACCTTCCACTCCCGGCTGCAGGAAACAAGGAAAACGACGTCGAGCGCATCGATCTGGATGTCAGCGACCGATCGGACCCTTCCGATGAAGACGCTGACATCCACCCCAGGA
This sequence comes from Brassica juncea, assembly GCA_018703725.1. NCBI lineage: Eukaryota > Viridiplantae > Streptophyta > Magnoliopsida > Brassicales > Brassicaceae > Brassica > Brassica juncea. Next base: position 1,110,519 of record CM031938.1, read on the forward strand.
GAACCCGAAGCCAGTCCGCTCGGCAGACGGTATCCTTCGATAGGCCAATGACAGAAGAGGAAGAAGAACTCTACTGGATGGAGCAGGAAGAACTCGCGGAAGATCAAACTCGGATCTATCGCGACCAGCGTCGACAGGTTCGGAGGAACGCCGGCGGCAATAGCGAGATCCATGATCTCCGCGAATCTCTCAAAAAGACCGTGGCTGAAGTGAAAGCGGTAAAATCGCAGATCCATCAGGCGACCAGTTCTGCTCCCGAGATCGATAGACTTCTCGAGGAAGCACGGAAAACGCCTTTCACCACTCGGATCACGGAAACACGCATCTCAGACCCAGGGAAGATCAAAATCCCGGTCTATGACGGTACGACGGATCCTAAGTCACACCTGCAGTCCTTCCAGATCGCAATGGGTAGGTGCAAACTCCCGGAACGCGAACGGGACGCAGGTCATTGTCTTCTCTTCGTCGAGCACCTCAAAGGTGCTGCGCTCGAGTGGTTCTCCCGGCTCAAAAGGAACTCCATCGGAAGCTTCCGCCAACTGGCCTCGGCGTTTCTCAAACAGTACTCCATGTTCATGGATAGAGAAACGTCCGACGTGGATCTATGGAGTCTAGCTCAGAAGGAAGACGAGTCGCTCCGCGACTTCATGCGAAGGTTCAAACTGGTGATGGCCAGAGTAACGGGCATCAGCAACAATGTCGCAATCGACGCCCTGAGAAAAACTCTCTGGTACAAGTCGAAGTTCCGAAAGTGGATACTACTGGAAAAGCCGCGGACAATCCAGGATACTCTCCACAAGGCAACAGACTTCATCATCATGGAAGAAGAGATGAAGCTTCTATCGCAGAAGCACGGACCGCAGAAAACCGCGTCCAAGAAGAAACCCTCTCGTAACGACAAATACGCCCATCACGAAGGGGAAGACGTCCAAGGCGAGCATAACTACGCCATCAACTCGGAGCAAGGCAAAACCTCCGGAAACACCTGGACCAGGAACCAGTACAAGGATAACTCCTACTGCGAGTTCCACGAGACCAGAGGTCACTCCACTGCGAACTGCAAGGTTCTCGGCGCCCGGCTCGCCGCAAAACTCCTCACCGGCGAGCTATCAAAGGTCAAGAGTATAAAGGACTTGCTCCTGGACTCCGACCGCCCAAAGACTAACAAAACTGTCTCCGAAGACCGCGCGACCGAAAACCAATCAGGGGAAAAGCGCGGAAGAAGACAGGACGACCAAGGGAACAACAGCAGTCGCCAGAGGGTAAACATGATCATCGGAGGATCACAGTTCTACCAAGACTCTGTCTCATCGATAAAAGCCTACGGGCGAAAAGCCGAGATCAGTTCCAACTGGTTCCCGGACAGCGATGTTCCTAACCACACAATCGCTTTCGAGGAACACGAGACCGTCGGAATCAACAAACCTCACTGCGACCCTTTGGTAATCGACCTGGTCATCCAGGATCTCGAAGTCGGCCGCATTCTCGTCGATACTGGAAGCACGGTCAACGTCATCTTCCGCGACACCCTATACAGGATGAAGATCCCACTTGGGGAAGTCGTCCCTGAGCCAAAACCTTTGACGGGGTTTTCGGGCGTCACTACCATAACCCTCGGAAAAATAAAACTCCCAGTCATGGCAAAGGAAGTTACAAAGATCGTCGAGTTTGCAGTAGTCGACAACCCGGCCATCTACAACGCCATCATGGGAACCCCTTGGATCAACTCCATGAAGGCAGTACCGTCCACATATAACCTCGGTATCAAGTTCCCGACTCCGACCGGAACCGCAGCCATCTGGGGTAGCCAGAAAAAGTCGAGACTCTGTTACCTAGCCGAGTTCAAACTGCGAAAAGATCGGAACGCCCCTGCGGTCAACCCAAAACGAGCAAAGGAATCACACAACATTCCCGAAGACTCGAGGAAAGATGATCCAGAATCATCCGAACAGGCAACGATTCAAGAAGGCGACAAAGACTCTGAATCCACCGCCGTAAGACCGGACAGCTCGACCCCCGCACACACCACTGATCCGACCAGCACGATCGGAACGGCGACGCACGGGGAGTAAAAACGTCCGCGGCAACTATCAGAACTACGAGATGGCTTGATCCTCGAAAGAGGTACGTAGGCAGCTCGTCGAAACCCGACGAAGTTCAGCTATCCCCCTCACCAAAAAGGGGGGGGGGACTGGGTGCGTATACTCCTATACTCCCACAAAAACGCGAAAAATCCGCATATGTACTTTAACTTCTCGAAATTTTTTTAATAAAATTCTTTCTATCTTTCATGCTTACTTAAACGCATCAACGCTTCGGAAAAACGAAAATCATATCTTCAAAAGAAACGCGAGACGTCGCAACTTCTTAAAAAGATAACAAAACTCGTATTATCCGCAAAAGACAGTCCACCAGCGACTTAAAAATAACTCACGCCCGTCGATTGGCCCCGACGGACGCTCATAAGAAACGTTTCACTCAATACAAAATCGTAGTCAGACCTACAAGGTCCTCTTACATCCGACAAGGATATCATAGCGCGCTATACAAGAAACCCAAAATTTTGGTTTAACATCTCGGATAAACTCCGAAGATAGCTCGATTCTTTTAACACAAGTCATATAAGCCGGCGACTAGTCGCGGACTTTAAACGAAAAGAATCAGGAAGAAATCACTAACAGGCAAAACGAAAGCCGATCAGTCATCGCACAGCCTCAAAGCTGAGAGTAAACCTAGGTCTTGCCCTAAACCCAGTCTTGCTGGATCTTGACATCTCACAGACATAGTATCGTATACGAGATCCCAAAACATGTCTCTTATCGCGTACACCTAAAACGCTCGCTAAAAAGTAGCATACGGACCAAGCGACGAAAAAAAGAGTTAGGATACGAAGTGACTACTCGCATCCTTCCCTCTACACTTGACGAAAGTATAAATCAAAACAAAAGACGAAATCTCGCAAAATTTCATATTCATAAAGCCGCAAAAGACGGCAGGATTCAAAGCCACCAACGGCCAGTCCCAAAAACATAAGAATGCAACCTCCAACGGTCGCAGGATAAAATTACTAAAAACGGCCACACACGGCCAGAAAAATTCAATTCACAGAAGGAAGTCAACGTTGAGAAATCCGGATGCAGGAAATCCCAAATGAACTAGCAGGCTGGTCCACTTCCTCATTCACGCCTCGAGCATTCCCACCATTCTCGGCGTTCTCATCGGCTCCGACCTCCACCGTATCCTCGGAAACCTCGATAGGTTCCCATAGTCTCCGGACTCTTTCTTCTACCGGAGGAACCAAGGACTCAGCATGAGCACACTCGGCCATGAAATCCTTCATTTCAGCGATCTCGGAATCGAAAGAGAAATCCTGGGTTCTGAGACTTGTAAAGATTTACGACCGAACCTCGGCACTCGCGGAAATCACCAACAAACTCCTGAGCTTCCTTAAAGCATTGAAACTCAGCAGCAAACTGATTCCGCCCGTCTTGCCACCTCCGCTGCGACCATCCTTCTTCCTCTCCTTTCCGCCCGTACGAGAGCCCGAGCGTGAAGCTCAGCTTGCTTCGCAGTTCTGTGCCTTCACCTCTTGTCGGAACCGGAAAAGCTCTCACTCCACTTCGGTAGTCTTTGAAGTTAGCAATCCTGGATTTGCGGAAACTCGAGTCAAGCGCCTCGCTAAACACTCTTAGTCCCTGCATAAAACTCAAGATCAGCAAGCATGCTTACTATACGGATTCGAACGCAAGGTTAAAGAAGTTCGAAGGGCCAAACCTCGTTGACACGTTGGGAGCCCTCGGCAAAAACCCTGTTGTTTCTCCTCATCCTCCAGCGACTCGTCAGTAGTAAACTCCGGAGGAAGGCCATCAAAGAAGTTGTTAGGTGGAAAACCGCTGGCTCCGCCTTTTTCCGTTGGAACAAAACTAGGTTTTCCTCCCAACGGTGAAGGATTTTCCGAGCCTTCCCCATCGTCGATTTCCTTCCCCTTACGAGACCTCTGTCTGCGCCTCCGAGTAGGAGCCACGGTAACAGGTTCGGCGTCATACGACGGAACAGGACCTCGGGACCGATAAAGCTTAACCGCATCTCGGATCCGTTCGAGGGTGAAGGATTTCCAGAAAAACGGCCTTTGACGAAGAAGATCTCTCTTGACGAAGACGTCGCCAGGCAAATGCGCGGTAGGGTTGTTCCCTACAAAACGAAAATTTTTTCAAAACTCGCACTTCCGAAAAGGTGAGATAGACAACAGAGTTTTCGTCGTATTACCTCGGTTGAAGTTCCATGCTCGCGGAAATAGATGGAGGCAGCTCTCCTTGACAGACTCGCCATCTATTTGAACAAAGAAGAAACGCTCCTGCCACGATTTGGGATTCGAAGTAGTCCCCTGAATCACGGCCATATCCTTCTTAGGCAGCATGGAATAGTAACCGTCACTCCCCATCGGCCGAGTGCCCCAAAGACCTTCGAAATCATCGGGACCAAGATCAATCCCGAGTTCGTAGCTAGCGATCAGTACGCCAAGCCAACTCTCCAAGGCAGGAACGCTGAGTTGGCTGATCGAAAGTTCGAAGCGGTGAAGCGCACGAACAATGGCACCAGGAATTGGGAACCACATACGGCAGTACGTAAAGAAAGCTTCGTAACATGTAAAGAAACCTTGCGGAGGATTCCGTGCACTCTCGTTACCAACAGGAATCCGGAATTTGAATCCTTCAGGAACCTGGTAAAAATCTCGAAGAACCTTGAGATATTGACGAGAAACCAAGCTCGGCGCAAAAGGAGCACCGGGCTGCCTCAGAGGCCTCCTCGGAACAGGGATCTCTGGCAGTGTTGGGGGCGAACCTACAAGGGCTCGGTAATACGCATTCTTCTTTTCCTCCTCGACCGACTCCTCCTGCTTTACCGTAACATGGGCAGGAGAGTCATCCGAGGATGAATGGGAAGAAGAGTTTCTCTTTGAGGATCTTGAAGACATTGTTCTTAAAGAGAGAGAGTAAAAACCTTGTGATGAAGTAAGAATGAGATTTCTTACTCCATATAAAGGAGGTAAAATCACTATTTACCCCGATTTTCGGCAGACGATTACATCTCAACACCTTCCCACACGGCTATACCGCAAGCTAGGATCCGACAGGCTCTACGGTTCCTAGCTAGCTGGGGGGCTAACTGTTGGGGTCAAAATCGGTCAATGACGAAATCGTCACCCGAAAGTCCTCGAAAGAAAAGCCAAGCGACGATCAAATCCAAGAAACGGGTCGTCGCTCGATAAAACTCACGGAAGGCTCGTCCACTCCCATCTGGCGCCAACGGCGAGGGTCCTGGCGCCCGTCCATGCGATCGTCTCATAATCTCGGGCAACTGACAGCATCTTGGTCCCTTGAAATCCATGTCTGGATTGTCCGAGATCTACAATAAGTCTTCCGTAAAACCTTCCCGATTGTTTAAAAGATTCATCTTTTAACATATCTAAAACTCGGAGGCAACATTGCTCTCATCCTCGACGACGGAAAATCTGAAGATCTAAGTCCATCTCAAAATCCCGATACTCGCAGAATCTCGTTGGAAACAATTATCTCGAGATCTACGACTAGAGACCCTCCCAAAACTCGAAAGATTTCTGCAACAACTGACGAGGGAAAGAATCGAACAAACCCACAGACGGCAAGACGGCTGGCACGGCCCGGCACAGCCACGCGGACGCAGGACTGGCGCCGGCGGCATCCCGGCCTGGCGCCGGCGCACGCGGGACCGCGGCTGGCTGGCGCCGGCGGCACACGGCCCCCGGCCTGGCGCCGGCGGCACGCGGGACGCGGCTGCCTGGCCTGGCGCCGGCGGCACGCGGGACGCCTGGCTGGCGCCGGCGGCACGGCGGCGCGGGCACGCGGGACGGCTGGCTGGCCCGGCGCACCCTCCTGGCGCCGGCCACGCGGCCGGTTTGCCCGGCCGGCCCTGGCCCGCCGTCGGCACGCTGGGGGACGCGCTGGCCTGGCGCCTGCCGGCGCACCGGGACGCGGGCTACCTTGCGCCGGCGGCACCCCCTGGCGCCGGCAGCACCCGTCACGCGGGCCGGCCTGGCGCCGGCGGCACCGGCCTGGCGCCGGCGGCACCCGTCGCGCAGGTCGGCCTGGCGCCGGCGGTACCCAGCCTGGCGCCGGCGGCACCCGTCACGCGGGCCGGCCTGGCGCCGGCGGCACCCGGCCTGGCGTCGGTCCACGGCCCTCGTCCCGGTCTCGTTCCTATCTTGCCCGGTTCGGTCCCATCTTAGCTTGTTCGGATCAATCTACGCAAGTTTGGTATGATCACGGTTACTCTAGAACGCCACTTCCTCGACTAAACAAGGAATTGAGGTTCCTTCGGAAACACCGAGACCTTCAAAGACTGTCCTTTCGAAAAACCGTAAAAACGCCTAAACGGCCCAACGCGGCCAAAACGGCCCACGTACGATTTTCCGAAAAGGAAGGATAACTATGACGGTTTATCTTTATCCTCACATAAGAGATAAATGTCAAGTTTCCAAAAGAGATAAATGTCAAGTTTCCCGATAAACACAAAGATGGACGAAAATGGAAAAAGCCCGACTCAGCCCGCGAGAAGATAGACCGTCATAGGAGGAGTATATAAGGAGAGCTTTGAGCAAGAAGCAAACCAGATCACAAACGTCCAGAGCACTTAGAGCAACTTAGGCATTATTTTCCGTTTTTACTAGCGAGCTGCGACTCAATTAGATTAGAACTTAGGTTGCTAGACTAGCGAACTTGCCGACAACTCTCGTAGCCAAGGCTCTTACCTGTTGTTCACACTCAAACGCGGATTCGGAAATAAAATCTTTTGCTCTATTCTTTTTTCTTACGATTTTTATTTCGTTTTCATATTTTCTGTGTCGAACTGATTGTGTCGTGTGCGGCCCAGCAGATATCCGGGACCTTCAGGGAAGGCTTGGTTCACTTGGCTTTCCTCCAAATCAACTTAATTTGACGGTGCGAATTTCGGTTCCCACAACAAACTTCCGGTAATATCCCGCGAGTCCGAGAAAACTCCTCACTTCCGTCACTGTGGTAGGTCGAGACCATTCTCGTATGGCTTGGACCTTATCTGGATCAGCAGCCACGCCCTCTCCTGATAATATGTGACCAAGAAATCCTATTTCTCTCTTCCAAAATGAACATTTGCTAAACTTAGAAAACAGCTTCTGATTTCTTTACCTCTCCATAACCAGTCTCAAATGCTCTTCGTGCTCTTCCTTACTTCTTGAATACACCAGGATGTCGTCAATGAAAATGATCACGAACTTGTCGAGGTAGTCATGAAACACTTCATTCATCAAGCGCATGAAATCTGCAGGGGCGTTGGTCAGACCAAAGAGCATAACAACGAACTCATATTGCCCGTACCTCGTCCGAAATGCTGTCTTCATAATGTCTGACTTGGCAATAGAAATTTGGTGATACCCTGATGCCAAATCAATCTTTGAAAACCAACTAGCTCCTCTAAGTTGGTCCAACAGCTCATCTATCCTCAGAAGAGGATACTTGTCTTTTATGGTGATGTTGTTGATACCGCAATAATCGATACACAACCTCATGCTTCCATCCTTCTTCTTCACAAATAGAACAGAAGATCCCCAAGGAGAAGAGCTTGACCGAATGAATCCCTTTTCCAATAGATCTTCCAATTGTTTCTTCGGCTCAGCCAACTCCACAGGTGCCATCCGATATGGTGCCTTTGCTATAGGTTTAGCTTCAGGCTCCAAAGTAATAGTAAAGGGATTACTCTGAGGTGGAAGTAATTCCTTTAATGGTACAAAGACATCCCCAAAATCCTGGACCACTTCTATGTCTTCGATCTTAACTTCATCGTTTGTGTCTCCTCCACTAACCGATAAAGTTACCAAATACACTTCCCCGTCTTGAAGCAAATCATGTGCTCTCAATGCTGCTACCAGTGACACGGTCATACTAGGACTGATTCCATAGTATACCACCTCTGGACGTTTGCCTCTGCCAAACAACAGCCTTTCCTTTTCACAATCGGTCTGAACTCCGTAGCTCAATAACCAATCCATTCCCAGGATTACTTCGTACCCTTCCAACAAATCTTCCACAAACTCTTTCTCTTGAATGACCAAAGGAAAATTCTTGATACACTGATGCGCTTAAAGGGTTCGGTCTGCAGGGGTCAAGACTGCCATGTTTACCCTGTCAACCAAAAAGCAATCCCAAAACTGGGCAGCCACCTTAGGGGTCACAAAACTATGTGTTGCCCCCGAGTCGAACAATACATATGAGGGTTTACCAGCAACATGTATGGTTCCTGCCACAGTAACTCAATCAACAATATCTCAATCACAGAAATAGTAATCAAGACTAACACAATCAACAATCACAATCGAAATATTTCTTAACGCGCAACGTAGCGATCAAGCAATCTATACCTAACCAGAATCCTAACTAAATTCCAACGACTAAATCTACACAAAGTTCATGCAATAAAAAGAGGAGGTTTAACACCCACAATACCTGTGATGGGACCCTTAGACGGTCCTGCATTGTCCGGGTTTTCTATACCTAAGGCATAAACTCTACCTCCTAGGTTTTTCTTCTTTGGTGCTGGCTCAATTGCTGGATGGAAAGGAGGAGCTCGGATTGCGAGAGGGGTCGCAGGGATTGGTTTGTTTGGACATGACGATGCATAATGGCCCTTCTTGAAGCAAGAGTAACAAGTGACATCTTCCATCCTTACCGTTGAAAAACCCTGCTGGTTGTTTCGCTGATTGCGGGGACAGAACCTTGAAATGTGTCCCGGTTGACACATATGTAACAGACCTTAGAGTTACCCCGATTGTTCACTTGGCCTCAAAATCCTCGGCCTTTACTTTTGTTAAATCTTGGGCCCTTGTTGTAATTTGGTCTTTCTACGTGGTTGAACTTGGTGTGTCCGCCAGAATGTTGTGTAACCTTTCTTTCAGCCTCTAATACAGTCTCAACATTAACGGCCTTTTCCACCATATCCGATAAGCTGCTAAAGTTGCTCCCAGCTAATCGACTTCCAATCTCCGGTTTTAATCCGTACATGAAATTACGAATCAAAGTTCCTTCATCTTCGCGCCCATCAAAAACATGTCGCCTCAACCTTGTGAACTCAGAATCATAGCTCCTTACTGGCCTATCTCCTTGAACAAGGTTCATAAACTAACGTTCCAACCGATGCTTTGCTTCAGGAGGAAAATACTTCCTCTCCAACTCTCCCTTGAATGATTCCCATGATGTGATGGTATGTCCATGCTGCCTTTCTATGCTGTCCCACCATCCTCTTGCGTCTCCCTCCAGATAGACACTGCGATCTTCTTCTTGTATATTTCTGGGCACTCCATGGCTTCAAAATTCTTTTCCATCATAGTAATCCACTTGTCGGCTTCAATAGGATCTGATCTTCCTTCGTATTTGTGGGATCCAATGTTCTTCATTGTAGATAACAACTTGGAAACTTCAGGAGTATGAGTATGTGTGGTCTAGTTACTTAACGCCTTGGTCATCACGTCATGTAAAAGCTTCAGGGTGTTTTCTTCTCCTTGATCTTGTGGTCTTTCTGTTGCATGGTTCTGATCTAGCCTTGGGTTTGATTGAGCGGATTGATCATGCTGATGTCTCTGGGCCCAAATACGACTTGGACTAATGCTCGACAAACTGTCTTCTCGGTTAACTCGGGTCCTGTTACCGTACACAGGAAACGATCTTGGTCTCTGAGGAGGACTCCTATCATGTCCAAACATCTCACTAACGCCATTTCCATTACCCTGGTCTGAGTTGGGATAAGATAAAGATAAAGGAAAACAATCCCATCGACCTTCAGAGGTCAAGATCTAGGTACCCGGACATGGAAACTCCGAAGGAACTCGCAGGTTGGTCCACTTCTCCTTCCTCGTCGGCAACATCAGCTCCCGCTTCCGCTGTGTCCTCCGAAACCGCGATAGGATCCCAAAGTTTGAATCCTTCCCTCGATCGTAGGAACCATCGATTCGGCGTGAGCACACTCATCCATATGCCCCGACATCTCAACTATCTCGGAAAGAAATGAGTGGCCAGCATCCTGCGTCTTCCACAAGGTACCAACCAAACCCTAGCACTCGCGCAAATCTCCTACAAAGTCTTGAGCCTCCTTGAACTTCGCAAACTCAGCTTTAAACAGAGAGGCTCTCCTTGCTAGCTCGGCAGCAACCATCCTTTCCTCTCCTCTCCGCACGACGAATGGCTTGAGAATGGACCTCGGCCAACTCATGCTCTCGTTCCGCAACCTCGTTCTGAAAACGGAGGAGCTTCTTCTCAGACTGATCGGCCTTGAAGTTAAATTTAAAATCTGATGTTAAAATTTTAAAGTTTAAAGTTTTTGTTTAAAGCTTAGGGATTACATTAAAAGTTTAGGTTTTATGGTTTACGAGTTTAGGGTTCAGGATTTCTGGAGACAAATAAATAGAGTTAGAGGGAAACTGAATTAAAAGTGAAAGGGAAAATCAATTATATTCTCGCTTTAATTATGCAAAGTGTTTTAAAATTGAAAGTGCTATGTATACTACGTTTCAAAAAAAGCGTTTGCAAAACTATAAATGGGACCAACCAAATATAGCATTTGCATTTTCACAAATACTATATAAAAGTAAGAGGTATATCAATTGTATCACAATCGAAAAAATGCTATCTGGTATTAATACTTCGATTTTTTGTATTGATAGAAATTTTTTTTGTTAGTTATTCTATTTCGATTTGGGTCTGTAGACCATCTCTGTTTTAAATTATATAATGACCTTCTGATGTAAAAAGAAAATAGTTATGGAAAATTTATTTATTTCATTAGCTAAAGTTTTTTTTTTTAATCGGATTCGGATTCATAGACATCAACGAGAATCGGTGTTCATTTTAATGGGATGTACATAAAGCAGAGAAAACATTAGTTCCCACGAAGCAAATTTTGATGTAACCAATTCCTCGTGACGGAAAAGGCTTCCTCCGCGTCTTTATCATCTTCCGGTGTCTTCGGCCGGTGAACAAAGCCGTGCCCTCTTCCTTCAAACACCACAACCTTTGAACCT